>JBBIGC010000001.1:37725249-37736641 GCA_037576955.1 Lepidarchus adonis
AGGTGGAATGGAAATTGATCTAGAAGCTTCACACAGCAAAACGTAACTGCTGCACCATTTAAGGTGGTATGATAATGGATCTAGAAGCTTTACATGGTATAATGTAACTGTTGCACCATTTATGGTGGAGTGGAAACAAATCTAGAAGCTTCACACAGAAGAATGTAAATGCTGCACCATTTAAGGTGGAATGGAAATGGATCTAGAAGCTTTACATGGCAGAATGTAACTGTTGCACCATTTAAGGTGGAATGGAAATGGATCTAGATGCTTTACCCAACCGAATGTAACTGCTGCACCATTTAAGGTGGAATGGAAATTGATCTAAAAGCTTCACATGGTAGAATGTAACTGCTGTACCATTTAAGGTGGAATGGAAATTGATCTAGAAGCTTCACATGGCAGAATGTAACTGCTGCACCATTTAAGGCGGAACAGAAATTTTGCATGAGAAGATGGCAAACAGAAAGCCAACTCAGCCATGTGGAGCATCACAGTGTGCCGTCTGTTTGCTGTGGCTGTTCGTGACTGGCACAAACCCAGATGACTCAGGACGGTGATGAAGTCCTGAAAGGAAGGCTGGACAGAGGAGCAACAACACACACACACCTACTGACCTCTTGGCAAATCGCACAATGCTCATTGGGAGGAGCCTCACCTTGGACACTCTGAAGCCATTGAAATACTCCAGCAGTTTGAAAGGATAATCAAGTTCACTCTGCGACAGATGCTCTGCCATGGTGGGAAATCCTACCTGCTTCAAAATAAAGAGAAAAATCAGTCAAAGCCGTAAATTAAATCTAATCTGACAACTCTTTACGGAAAATCCTTCAGTTTACCAGTAATATGGCCAATAATTTGCAGATGACAGGTGGGTTACACTCACCTAGAGTTTGTCCAGTTTTGTAGTTCGGTATAATATTGTAAATCTAAAATATTGTGTTGTAAAGTCAGAAGTGAGCTGAAATTCTATGAATTTTTCTTTTTGGATAAGAGAAATACTTAATTAATTTAATTAGAAATAAAATTGTAGAGAAATAACTCCAATTTCTTTACAGTTAATAATAATAATAACAATATTAATAAGTTACACTTTTATGGCACCTTTCACAAACCCAAGGTCGCATTAGCAGCAGTAGCTATAGAACGATAGAATCAGCACGACTGAGCGTGTTCTAAGCTACAGCGCTAACACTGCGCTAAAGTTTGGTGAGCTATAGATGGAGAAATGCATACATCGGATGCGTTGCACGTTGTGGCGAGGGCGAGAGGTGAGGTTGGCGGCTTAACGAGGTAAATAAAATGGAAGGAAGTCTGTTCTGCCTTTCATGATGAGAGGTGAGGTTGGCGAGAATCAGAACTAAATCGTTTTGGGAAAACTTAGCCTTGTCATGCACCATGACCACCTTCCACCACATTTCCCAGAACTCTGCTCGTCAATGTCTCAGACATCAGGCAGCATTTCATGTGAGGACTTTTTGTGAAGGAGCTTTCAGAAGAACCAGACATCTGGTTCCATTCATCACCACTGTAAACAGTTCTATTTCTCTAGAACAGAGCGTATAGAACCCTGATGAAGTCACAGCACGTGTTTATATAGAAGATGTAACTGTTCTTATTCAGTAAAGAGTTAGGAAGGGATTTCCAGCTGGGAAAGAATGGTGTAGACATATTGCAATCAGAAATCATATATTCTAATGTGATGCAAACGTAAGATTACAACATAAAATCTATATTTTGCATAAATAAATTTAAAATTTTATTAAATACAGGAATCATAGCATAACCTGACCGAAATACATTCTCAAATAAATTAACCATCAAGCTGATACACGTGAAATTACATTTAGTGCTGTATTTGTGATATTTCAGTCCTTCTGCAAGTGCGTATTCTCAATAGCTCTAATATCATTTTAACTTTTCTTAGTTCATAACTAATTAACAACTGGGGCCCAGCGTTTACATTCTGCATGATGAGATCAATTACATTTCTTAATTGTATATTTTTTGACGTGGGCAGACAGATCTGCATTGTTTTTATTTGATTTATAGATTAGATCATTAGTATGGTCATCACACAGCTATACTCTAATAGTACAACAAAAATGGAATTAGCTAAACCATGAATTATTTTCCACAACTCGGGTAATGATACTTAAAGCTGCAGTAAGTACTTTGCATCAGTAAAACTAACCGCAGCATTTACACAGAAACATAGATGTAGCAAATACACAGAATAGAACATTGAGTGTTCTAGTCACCAACCTGTGAATCTGATGTGAAAAAAATCTGAAAGTCATTTAATTCCGTAATTAATGCTATTTTCCAAAGTGCCTTATTGCATCTTTAAATACAAGACTGGACTATGACTTTGTCCATCAGTAAAGTTACATAAGACCATTTGGGAAGGCAAGACATGAGTCTGGACACAGGGTGAAGCAGGTTGCATAAGCAGTGAATTATTAATGTGGCAGATATTAAAAATATAGGATTTTCTTTCAGAATAATGATACTTTTGTAAGACAGAAATAACATTACCCCCTATAAAGAAGTATTGTCTATTGTTTCTGATTATGTTGCAAACAACAGTTATATTTATCAATACAGCGTGAAACTCTCTCTCTCTCTCTCTCTCTCTCTCTCTCAGAATCCAGTCTGTTGCTCTTTGCTATTTAGCTGCACTTACCAAAACACAAAAGGCTGAGCGCGAGCGCGGCTGCTCTCAACGGCTGTACTCCACAACTGCGAGGATTTATTACCGATAACTTCTTATTTCACACGCATATCAACTAAATGTCTAAAACCAGAGCGAAACACGAGCCTAATACGAGCACTAGGTCATTCTCGCTTCTGTGCACCGCCGCCAAGCTACTTGGTCTGAGGTTGAACCTGCAGTTTTGCTAAGTTACCGCTAGGTGATGCCCGAGTCCAAATGCTCTATTTCTTTCATGGACTGGTTTGTTTTCTTCGTGTAGCGACAAAAGCTGCAAACTCTCGCGAGATTTGATCTGAGTTCTAAAAAGATCATTTTACATTTTATTCGTGTGTGTGATCCTGAAGTACAGTTCAATGTAATATTTAAAGTATTATAATTACAGTATTTCTTCCTATATAACATTTTCCATTTCTTCTTAGCATTTCTTATTTAGCCACACATAGAGGTTTTGTTAAAAAATCTACAAAATACACATAAACCTTTTTTTTTTTTTTTTTTAAATCTTTTTAAGAAATCAGCACTTCCAACAGCTCCGCTGTTCTCCAGGAAATTTTCCACCAGCTGTTTCTGAAAGAGGCCCACGGCATCATAAAGGACCACACCTACCCTGCACGCAACTACTGAACCCCTCTGGCAGAAAAAGACTCGGTACAGTCTTATTACCAGGGCATTAGACTACTGAACTATCTGAAACACAGTCACCTTATTCTTGGCCTTGCACTTTAAATACCTTGCATTTATTTCTCGTGTTATCATTTTTTCTTGTACTCTTTACATTCTGAGTTTACTCTTTATGACCAGAATCTTGTGTTTTGTTTAATTTATACAGTTCAGACTATTCAGATCCTAAATCTCAATTTATATAAAAACAAATATACTTTCTGAGGGCTGAGTAGAAGGCAGTTCATGTCTTTCTCTTGGTTCATTTCCTGCTTTACTGTCGCTTGAGTTTTAGGCTGTTGGTCTCATTGCAGATTTTGCAGCTCAGACTTTATATTCAATATTTTACTACCAAACATTTTGGTGATGCATCTACTTCTGATTGAGTATTATTTCAGTGAATGCTGGGATGCTGTTCCCCCTCAGTCTGATGCTCTCACTCTGCACTCTAGTTTATTGACGGTTCGAGTGGTTAGCTGTATTACTTCCCAGGACCTGCTCGTGTGTGCTACCTCCTGACTCTCCCCTTTAGATGTGCTGTCATAGAGAGTCTTGGTGGAGCTCCTGCATGGGCTCAGTCCACATTGTCCGTTATTCTTAAACACTCTCTCTTTCTCTCTGTTGAGATACAAGTCACCCTGTTTCAGGCTACTGCTTGGGCCATGTTAATATGGACCAATCTTGGTACCCAATCGCTCTGACTGAGGAGAGCCCATCCGGACAGAACCGTGCTCCATCTACTGATCGTAACGCAGTGAGGCCCACCTGTACACAAGAAATTGCCTGTTATTAGTAATCTGTGTCGACCAGAGGAGGTTAGGTTCCCTTTCTGAGTCTTGGTTCCTCTCAAGGTTTCTGCCTACAGTACAGGGGGTGTTTCCTCACCTCTGCCATCTTCAGCTTGTTAAGGGCCCGGACCCAGATTCTGTAAAGCTGCTTTGTGACAGCCAGTTGTAAAAAGCACTACAGAAATAAATGTCTTGACTTGAAGTAACTGAATTAATGCGGCGTGTTAAGAGTTTGCTGTAGAAATGCTTCAACACTTGATATGTTCTACTATGGCCTACAGATTCAAAATCCTGACTCCTGTGTCCTACACTAGGAGCACACATTTATACTGAAACTGAGGAACATCATTAGTCTCACAATTACAATAAATAAGTGAGTTCAAATAAAAGTAATAGAAGCTTAGAGACTCAAAGCTTTTAAACAGCAGTGAGAATATTTAATGTTTTTTATTTTTTACCATATATATATATATATATATATATATATAAACAAGGTAAAAAACAGCACAGAAAATAAATAAATGTATATATATATTATATATACACAGCCACACTTGTTCAAAAATGTGCTATATAAATAAAGTTATGGTAAGTAAACATGTCTGAATGATCATATCATTAAAAGCAGAGACCTTTACTTTTTACATACATCAGCCACAAAGGAGCTGCATTCTTTAACACAGCAGAGCTCCAAACATTACTCGGCTAATTGACTCCTTTTGGGCTAAAGTAGGTCATTGTACAAATCAGCTTTTTGTGCGAAACTCCTTTTAAGCCACTGAGATCACAAGACAGAAGCATTGGAACTTTTATTATCCAAATCTGTTTATTTGTTTATGCATCAGCATGTCTCCTCATCCTCCTCCCCACACGCAGGCGCTCACACAGACAGTCCTGACAATTAAATACGTGAAGTGTGTGTGTGGGGGGGGACAGCATTAGCTCACGGTTATGCTGCACATGCTTCAATAAAATGATACACATATTTACAGAATCCACATTTTGAAATTTCACCTTTTCTCCTAGCCCTCCTTCCCAACCCCCCCTCCCCGAATCCCCCAAAATAAAGTGTCTTCAACCTCCACACCCTTCGTCCTGCCCAAAATGTCTTACAATTTTTGAAAATTCTTTCACACTTAAAAAGAACTCCAGCAGAGAAAACAAAAGACAGAGAGAGAGAGAGAGAGAATAATGAAGTAGACTTATGGCCAGTACAACACGGTAGTACATAGAGTCCATTAACTACATAAACATGGCAGTAACACTGAATACTTGGTAAAGTCTATGTACAAGGTTGCACGGCGGAGGGTGGGGTTGGGTGGGGGTTTGGGTGGGGTTAAACTCTCTGGTTTGGAGCATGCCTTTTGGTCGTCTGAACGTCTGAAGGAAGGGCGATACGGTGCATTTTTACACCAACCAACAACAGCAGAACGAGAGAATGGGACGAGTGTCATGTTTTACTCCATGCTTGGATAGATTTTTTCATAATCCCCCTGCCCTGACTCTTCATCCTGCTTTCATCTTCACCATCCAGGATTGATTTTTTTCATTATTTTCATTTTTACATATAAAAAGAACACAAATAAGGCACAATTTCTACTCAGACAGTTTCATTATGGCGAGTATGGAGGTGGGGGAGGGTGGGGGGCTTGAGACAAGTAAAACAGTTGATTGATTTTAAACTGTCCAAAGAAAAAAAGAAAAAAAAGAAAAGAAAAATACAGGATTTCCCTTTGTGTTCCAAACAGCCATTCTGATTAATGTGTTTCAAAGCAATAAGAGCATTTATCTGTTGACCCATAATATTGACCATAAAAAAAACTTGTCCCCTTACGAGTGTGTACAATTATGCAGTGGCAAAACCAAAACCGTGACACAAAAATTGTACTGTACCAAAAAAATAAAGCTAATGCTAATATTAACTAATGCTGTACTATATGAATTGGACCGGATATCAAACCTTAGATTCACTTTCCGGCTGCGGGAGGACAGCCCACCCAAAAATGAGCTTCATATGAATGTCTGTGTGTTATGATAACATGGAGAAATGCTTTTTTATTATTAAAAAACAAAAAAGTGTACCCAGCTGCATTTCCTGACCCACTTTTTTGGACTAAACCACTGAACCATCTCTCCCTCTCTCAATCCCATTAGCATAAGACTTCCCTTCACTGGGTTTATCAGCAGTGATGTCCCGAGGGAAAGGAGTGAATAGCAATCGGTGTGTGAGATTTCAGTGTTTCATTCTTTTTTTGTAAAAAATCTTCACATTTTCAGTCCGTCACCCAAAACAAGCAAATGTGCAGGATTTATTAAAAGGAACATGGAAGGGAGGAGGCAAAGCCAAGGGTCCTGGGAGAAGGAGAACGAGAACTTGCCTCTTGTTTATAGTAGGCAAGGGAGTTTTGGTGGATTGGGACGGAACGTAGTGGTCAATGAGCAAAGGGAACATATATATAGATGGGTTTTTTTTAAAAAGCAAAGGGAAAAGCAAAGGGGTTCTCAAGCCAAGTCATCTATGACAGGGTGGGGTAATTTCCCAAAGCACAATCTCTGTTAGGTAGACAATATAATCCAAGAACGAAATCCCAAGAACATTCCCTGGCCTCTCCTATTGGACAGAATTGAACATGGAATAGTCCAGCATATTTCCCATCTTTCTCTTACGCACAGTAAATTACCAGAGCCAATTCTGACATGTTGCCCTGTAGATGGTAAAAAACACCATTAGCACTGAACAGGCAACTGCCTATTAGCTTCAATTTTCAGTGGGTTTTGAGCCAACAGGTCTTTTCTGTTCTCCAAGTTCAGGGAAATGTGTCTAAATTATCATCAGTGGTAAATGACCCAGATGTAGTAAAGATGCGGTAGAGATTACACTTCTACAAAACACTAGAGTATTCCTGTAAGATAAGCGGCTAACATTGTGCACTGCACATGTTTTTTTAGTTCTTTGTGCTAAAACACACCTAAACACATTTCAAGACTTTTCATGGGCTTGATAATGAGCTACAAGGGCTCATAAGGACTGGGGCTGAGAACCACTTGAGTAAATGAAGCAAAGAAAGGGTTATGGCAGGAGCATCTCGAAGTGAGTATGGATTTATTACTCCAATCAGGAAGCGACAAAACAGTACCGTACCCGCACCAGCAAAGAGCAGAGTGATTGGTTGGAGCTTTGTAGCGTTGTTTGAAAGCTTTCCGGACCGAAACTCCTGCCTGGAGTTTTTAAGTTGGCATGGGGAGGGGTGGTAACCTTGGGCAGCTGTAGTGGGGTAACAATGGGCAATTCGGGTTATGAGTGGCAGGTTGGTTGGATGGTAGCGGTCTGAGTCTCAGGCTTTGGTCGCTGTATGAGTGGAGAACATCAGTCGTGTTTCAGATGGTCCTTAACGTCCTCCTCATCTGTGTACTCTGATGGCTCATCACCCGGCTTCAGCAGACGACCCACGTAGTCATATTTTTCTGTAGGCATGAAAGAGAGAAACTTATTCCAACACGAACCATTAACCATCATACAGGAGAAGAAGAAGAAAATCAACAGGTCGTTTGACTAGATGTGCCCACGCCCACACTTACCCATAAACTGCATCTCCCACTCCCTGACGCTTTCCATCTGAACTGCGTGAAGGTCTGACAGGTCGTCATACTCATCCCGCAGTGCGTCCTTCTCCAGGCAGAACGTAGCCAAACCACGAGAAGCATCCCGGCCCGCGAAAACTCCATATGGACCATCTGCAGGAGTTAGAGGGGAAAAAAAATGCCACGTGCCATCTTTAATCTGTTGTGTTTTTGCCTCCGGTGAATGAATTTTGTGTTTACAAACAAAAAAGCAGTCAATTTTAATATGACCCCATTCTAAGCTCATACTTTATGACTCATCTAAAATACACAGAGCAGATATTTAAACTACTGCTACTTAAGTAGAAGAATATGCATCAATAACAATGCAAATTACTATTTCTGAGAATGTACATTTACTTTTCCCCTATTGTCATTGACATTTAATGACATTGAAAAGATGCAAAATTTCTGACAGGCCTGAGCACGGTTAAGACAATGCACAACAATTATGAAGAAAAGTGAGGAATGTAACAAAACTGCACACACAGACAACCTAAAACAGCTGTTCAACAGGAACCCTCATCATATGCACAACACTGGCCTCAGGAGCTAATAAACTATGGAATGAGTACCAAAAAAACCAACCCGTGCCCGTAACGCACCATGCAACAAAGCTCAGGATTGTCAACAACAACTAAAATCGAGAGTAATTCCATTCAAATAGAATCTACTCAAAGTAAACAAAGTACGATCATAGTTCATATGATGTAAAAGGTTCTTTAATATGAAGGTTCTAGGAGGAGGCCATTTTAAAGTGGACATTTAAATGCATTAGATGCATACACATGGCATACACTTTTTAAAAAAAAAAAAAAAGACTGCTTTTATGCAGTTTTAAAACAAAATCGATCAGACACCTGTTCTTAAAATAATAAAACGTTCAGTAACAGATTCCTCATAATAGCCCTATAATAAAAACAGAAGAGCAACATCAAGACATACTGCAATCAAACTCAGAGCCGGATAAACATGACAAATAGAAAGTGCACAATAGCTCATGGCCATCAGATCAAATTAATTCTTTTATATTCAACAACCGAATGAAGAGTCTGTGCACAAAAGCCTGGCAGATGGCGACCACAACGCAGCAGAGCAGAGGCTGCAGGACGGTTCCTTCACTGGTGCAAAAAGAGAAGAAAAGAGGAACCGTTATGTTTCAGGGAAAAAGAGTGAAATAATCCCTTTCAACATTCAATATTATTGCTTCTTAAAAATACTTTTACTTTCGTAAGTCATATATTGTCCAAGTTCAAATCTGACTGATTCATTTGTAAAGGGTCTTCATTTGTATCTAAAATTTCTCCTAGTCATCGCTACAAATATGCAGCAATATAATAAAATATAATATAATAAAACGTGGTTCATCACATACAACACTTATACTCTCAGATGCTCATTTCTCATACTCAAATCCTGACCGCTGTAATGAACGGTCAGCATTTTAGATTCCCAAATGTACAAACAGCTACATATAAATACTATCTATAAGTAAATTAGCAAAAATAAAAACTATACATGTATTAAAAAGAGGATATAAAACATTTTAGGCCTATAACGCAAAGTTTAGAAGTGACAGACTAGTTTTGGGCTAAATGACAGTGTGCAGCAGACGCTTTGGGAAGCATGACTAGGCTTAAAATAACAGCCCATGGGCCTTTTCCATAGTCTTATGACTGGGACACCATCAAGAGTTTTGTCTGTTTGGATCCCTATGCAGAAGGAAATGTGACATATTTGCAGAGAACGGCTCTATTATGGCAACGCATTGATAAAAAAAAAAAGATTAAGGAAAGATTTTCATGCCCCACATCATCTGAGTCCCATGTGAATCCCTCTTACACACAGTTTTTTTTTTTGTTAAGTGAAAAGCACAGATCACAGACCATAAGACATCACTCACTTTATAAACACGCAGTAAAATCCATTAAAAAGCAAAGCCAAAGGTCAGTGAGTTAAAAGCATGTAAATGCATCTTGGGCCAAACAGGACAAAGGCTAGCAGACATGCTACCGTTGTTAAACAAACCAAAACAATAAAAAGGAGGGGAAAAGCCCTGGCAAAACGAGGGCAGTGGCCAGAGGTCGGTTCGATTATAGTACTTATACAGCTCTAAGTCTGCTCACCCATCTACACCACAGCTGGTTCAGAATCAGACAGCATATCACACTGAAATCCAGTCAATGCACAGCGAAGCTACTAGCAAACACACACACACACACACCTAATTACAATAGCTTTTAATCCTAATCACAACGTTTTATTGCAATTTAAAGTGGATATTTTATTTTAGCCCCCTGTTACTTTATCCATTTATTTAAACCTAGCAAATGTACACAGAAAGGATTTTTCTGTGTAAAAAAAACTTTTTTTTCACCCACCAATACACATGGCTTGGGTGCTGTATGTAATGTGCCAGACCACCAATTCATAAGCTCTATATTATCAGAATCCATTATTAATTATTAAACTGCCAACACAATATTGGAGAATATGGAATACAATTGAAACTGTGGCCCTTAAAATTGTAACATTTTTCAAATTGCAATTTTTATGTTAAAATTTTTATTAATTGTTCAGCCCAATACTCTTAAAATCTAACAACTACAATAAACAACTTAAGGGCATTACTGACAAAGTTTATGGACTAATTTGATTAAGTGCAGCACACAATGTTAATTTACCTTCTTTTCATCGTTATTTTTATTTAAATATCATATTCTTTAGTGATGCAGTGTATATCTGAATCTAATCTAAACTCCTAGGTGCCATGCACATTTGCCAGCATCTGGTTCCCGCTTATTACCATGATTAACCAACCCATTACTGTTGTTCACCAGCAGCTGGCAAACAACTTTTAAGTGCATTACTACCACTTTCTGTGGGTAGAAACCTATTATTAACTACCAGCTCCCTCTCACAAACATCATCCATCACAGTTTTCCAGACATTGCACAATCCTGTGCGATACTAAAGGTGCATTACTTCGGTTACAACTTCTCAAACGTCAAGAAAATAAAAGAAGAAAGACTTGTTATATAATATAAAAATACCTTATAACACTTCAATTCTTTATTCAAAGAGTCAAGAGTACAGAAACAACAGATGTTGTATATAATATGCAAAAACTGTTAACAACTTAGTGATTTAGTCCAAACTTCACACACAGCTGGTCAAAAAGCACAATTTCTACCATTAAATCTATACATGTTGAGTAAAAAGAGGACAATTTGTATTTTCTTAATCTATAAAAGTTGGAAAAATATTCTTTGCCGTCCCATACTGATTTTATTGATGTACGAATACTCAATCCTGTGACCCGTTTTGTCAAATCTTAGATTATCACGATATATTTATCATGTGTATACCTACTACCAAATATTAATACTAATGACGTAGTAATAATATATTCTAGCCAACTTTACTACACGGCACACTCGAGCTGTGACATAAATAATAAATAAATAGATTTTTTTAACTCAAGCAGAAATCTAATAATTATAAGTATTAAGGCGGTCCAACCTCACCTCACCTCAAAGTGCAATATACAGTATGAGTGCAATCACTGCAATTTACTGCTTTTTTACTATAATTTATCCTATTTATC
>JBBIGC010000001.1:37770920-37794779 GCA_037576955.1 Lepidarchus adonis
TGTGTGTGTGTGTGTGTGTGTGTGTGTGTGTGTGTAATTTTTTTAGCATTTGTATTGTTGGTAGCTCATTTTGACTTATTCAATTTAAAAGTAGCTCGCAAGCCAAAAGAGTTTGAGCACCCCTGATCTATAATAACTGCCAAAATATCACACACTTTATCTGTATGTATTACTTATTTATAATATATTTCTAATCTTTCTTTTATTCCTTTATTGTGATTTTATTGCTTATTTTACTTTATGCTCATGCCTTTATGGCCATATGATATTGCATTTCAGTAAAACACACTGAAGGGCATCTGTATAATTATGTGCCATATAAATAAACTGACATTGCCTTGTCTAGGATTCTGTGGTGCTGCATATGTGTGGGTTGGTTGTTGCCACTGGTCAGTTTGAAACAACTTTTTTTTTTACATTTGGGAAATTTTGTTAATGTTGCTGTTGATGTATTTACTTTTTATAGCTTGATCTCAGGTCTTGAACATTTTCTTATGAGTGTAAAGGTCAGGAGTTGGGTAAACAGAGATCTTACATCCATTTAAAGTTGTTTTTTCTCCATTTTTACAGAGAATGGTTAATGGCTAATGGTGCACAGAGCTAAAACGAAACAGGGTAAAATGGCATTCAGTCATTGGCACTGCTTAAATGAGTTTGAAGTGTTTTCAATGACTCTAGTTGATCAGTCTGGCAGCCTGCTCAAAATGCATGTTAGAAAAAATGTTATCTACAGTAAGCACCATGCCACCACACCTCTCCAGGGAAAGTCACCATATAAATAAAGTGATAGACTTTTAGCAGGAAGTGCAATTCTATGTAACCACAAGTCAAGAGATTATACTAACCCACCAGAAACCACAAAAATCTTTCAAACAGATAGACATAGTATAAAAGCTGGGCTGTAATTGCTAAATTTAGCCCAGAAGATGCAGGCTCTGTTTTTATAGACCTCGGCTGTACTGCTCTACAATTCGTTTCAGGGTGTACTACTCACATTACTCATGTACTCCGTGTGTACCCAAACAGGTTTGAGCCCCAAAGTTCTTCCTTGTTCTCTATACAGTGCCTGGGCACAATAAGCTGAACCATGCCTAGAGATGGAAGTGTTAAGTGCAATGTGAACACAGTCAGGTATAGGAGTGGGGTCAGGTGTCAATCATGCTTGAGCATGGTACAAGGCACCCAGGCCTAGTGTGTGTATCCGTGATCTGAGGAATTATCTGCAAAATGAGATTACCGCTAATGCAGCTAATGCTACTTCTACTAGCCTAGTGTTTACTAATCCTGGTCCTGAAAGCCCACTGCCCTGCACATTTAGTGTTTTCCCTGTTGTAGCACATCCAGAGCACAGGGAGGGGTGATAATACGCTGAGCTGAGTTAGATTGGATGTGCGGCAAGCTGTGAAAATCCTAAAACATTTGGGCAGTTGTGCTCCCGGAGCACAGGAAACACTGTTATGTTCAATACTACGGCAAAAATGTGAACACTACTAGTCAACCCCAAAATTTAAAGCTTTATTCTCCAATCCCAGCACAGAAAGGTTTTTTTTCTAAAAAAGGAGCCAAACAATCAAACCCCTGTTGCTTTCCTTTTTAGAATTGGCATTGGAAAGTTATTAAATGAGCTCACATACTAATACATAAACAAAACTGAGATGCCACCTATTTTGGCTAGAGTGCAGTGAGAACCGCTAACTCCTTCTCATTCCTCCTGCCACCTGGTAAAAGGTTCCATAACATACTTGCTTCACTGCCAGAATGGTAAACAGTTTCTTTCCCAAGGCCATCAGATCCCTAAATCAGGACTGTGCTCCAAACATTCTGGCATTTTTTTGGCATGTGTTTAGCACTGTCTCTACTTTAGTTGGCTGAGCTGCACTAAGTCCTGTTCAGTAATATTATACGGTTTGCTCTTGGGTTTTAAAGCCCTTTCACTTTAATTTTGCACTCTTTCACGCTGTCTGTACTTTGTGTAGTCTTGTGTTGGTTTGTATTGCAGCATGGAGGAACATTTGTTCATTGTCTACTGGTGTACAGAGTAGACGATGATCACTGTGGTTATCCACACATTAATGTCCAGAAGAACACACAAAAACATCTCAAGGCAAATTCCTGAAAACTGAGAGTATGAGATGTAAGCAAAGACATTCAGAGCAGCTTTGGGGAGAAATGGTTAATTGTAGAGAAAACTACTGAGTAGATGACCCATGAAAACAATAAATAAATAAATAAATAAATAAATAAATAAATAAATAAATATGTAAATAATAATAAATAAATAAATATTTTATCTTTTATTTTATATTTTTATAATAATTTTGTTCAGTTGTTGATCTTCAGTAATTTAGTGGTCTAGTAATTCTGTTTTATTATTTCCCCAAAACATGGTTGCCATTTTGAATCTTTGCCTTAGGAAGAACCTGGCAACCCAGTCCAAGCCCAATTTGGCAGCCACGCCCCCCTCCCGTGCCACGAGCCACGTGACGCGGTGGGGCTGCGGACGCGCCGTGGCTCGCGCTGAAGATGGCGGACGGAACGGAGGCGGAGTGGAGCAGCCCGGCCGAGCACGACGCCTTCTGGGCCATGGAGAGCTTGCAGGCCACACTGCAGCAGCTGGAGGCCGGACTACGGCACCAGGACGTGTCCGAGGAGTCCTCCACCGAGTACTGCGACAACTTCTGCCAGGTAAAGCTAATGCTAATGCTACAGTGGAGACAGAGAGGAAAAAAACAACAACACGATGTAGAGAGACAGTGAAGCTGCTCGTACACGAGTGCTGTCTTTTTGGTCTGTAACACTACTGTTGTGCATGAATGTGCGTTAGTTTAATTGCAGAAACATTTAGGGTCAGGGTTTTATTTTTGCTAGTTCACGTGCCAAAGCCAGTTAGCCATGCTCAGCCTGGTTGGAAGTGTGTGTAGTTGGGAAAGACCTCCACCCCTCCACCCCTTCACCCCCACCCACCGTGCAAACTGCCATTGCACTGAATGAGGCTATTTGCATTAGCTTGCACTTTTGTTTCCTGCTTTTTACATAAGATATCTGCGATTTGCGCACAAATCTCAGCCAGTTTGAATATATATAATACTGTACAGTTTGGGGGTGTAGCTGGTTGGTGGGTGGGGTGGGGCGACTCTGTTGTTATTGTCGTCTGTGCGTGAAGATCCACTGGCCTTGGCACGCAAAATGGTGTTTACTTGTTTATTCATTGTTTTGCATGTCTACTTCAGTAATATGGGGGATACATGCACGTGCAACTTTGCCTAGCTCTTTATTACTAGGGCACTTAAGCTTGTGCCCCCACCTGGGGGACAGTGTGTGATCTTGGTCACGTAGCTAAGACAAGTTTTGCCTTCAGAATGGCAGATCCTGTTGTTCCTCTTCTCTTCAGAGTAGCTCTGAAGTTCCCCCATGATTTAGAATGTGGCAGAAAACCTTCATAGTTTTGTAGTGATTTGTAATACACGTGCACTTTCAGAGAGGAAATAAACGATCTGTCACATTTTCTGGAAGATACGTGTGTAAAGACACGTACAGGACTAGGAGTGCATGCAGAGCTTGGTGCTTAGTGAGTTTGGAAGTTAAAAAAAAACCTGCAAAATTGTCAAATTGGGCTTTTAGTGAAAAGCGCAACAAAATGGAAACAGGTTTTTACTAGGACATGCTCGGTGGCTCTCTCACCAGCAGCCCTGGTGTTGCTGTGGCAACTGCTTCACTGGAGCTACTAGTTGTCAGGGGTTTGTTCTGATGGATGCAGCGCTCTCCTGACACCCCCACCCCCCACTTCAGTTTTGGGGGCCCTGGAGGATAAGGCCTGGCAAACTGCACCTGCTGTGTTTTATAGCACAGGTCTTTTAAACCTGACCCCCTGGACTGAGGAGATTCAAGATTCAAAATGTTTTATTTGTCACATGCTAGGTTATACAAGTATGACCTGATGTGCTCCGTGGACCATACAGAGTAGAAATAGGAAATCAGATAAAAAGAAATAAAGATCAAGTAAAATAAAAGAAAGTGTGTGTGTATATATATATATACTATAGTGTGTAGTTATTTATATATATATATATATATATATATAATATTACACACCTTTACACACTATATATGTACTGAATAATAAGAGTGAAAATGATTATTTACATAGTTTATTGTATTTAAAGTGCAAACAGCTTGTATTATCCGATGTGCAAATGTAAAATAACTTAGAGGTGTAGGGTTTGGAGTGTGTTTGAAAGTGTCCCGTGTTGTAGCAGTGTGTGTGTGTGTTATGTATTGTCCTGGTTGAGGAGCCTGAATGGCCTGTGGGAAAAAGCTCCTCTTTAGTCTCTCAGTTTTGGCTCTGATGCTGCAGAACCGTCTCCCTGATCTCAGCAGCAGAACAGGTTATTATTGAGGTGTGAGAGATGCTGTGTGTCCTGCATTTAAATCTGAATAGAAAGGTGTAAATACCTGCAGAGTATGTAAAAGTTTCTGACATTAAAAAAAACACTAGCTCATAATATTTTGATTGGATGGTGTATATTGGTTCTATTGTATATTCTTATATTGTATAGTATATTGTAGTTCTTTCAGCGGTCCAGGTGTAGACCAAAAGCGAGACCAAGTCGTGACTGATAACTTATATAAACTGCTACCCTCTCAGAATTGATCTCCATAGAGGAAGATGGATGGATTGTGAAGTAATGTGGTGTTTCATAATGTTTATTAAGATTCAAGAGGTTTTTATTGTCAATACAGCCGTATACACAGTACACAGTGTATTGAAATAGCGTTTCACGCAGTCCCCCACCCTGGTGCATTTGTAAAAAAAATACAAAAAAGAGAAAATATAAACTACAAAAACATAATAACTATACATATGCTTTAAAACAAAAGGGAGATATAAAGAAAGGAATTATATACATACACTAAACAGAAAGACAAAAGACATTTTAAAGTGACAGTTATTTCCAGTTAGGGTCCAGTTATTTGACTTTACATTAGTGTGTATGGGGTAAAGGTAAGTTTTGAGAATGGTGTAGTTAGGGTTGTGCTAAAGCTAATGGAAAAACAATGTGAATCTACATTGTAGATGCTGAAGTTGTGCAAAGACACTGAAGTTTCTGAGAGATCAGAAAAACAAAACCACAGCTTCATGTAAGATTGTCCCAGGACTTGGTCTGAGTGTGATCAGCTCTCCACTCTTCTTGAGTGCAGTGAAAAATGTGAAGAATTTATTTTGTAAGAAATTAAAGGACATTCAAGCAGAGTGTCCGAAACTTTTAGCGATTCCAACATGCGATGAGTGCATTATTAAACACCACGTTGAAATTTACACTTGTATCTACATATCTGATGCCGATCTTATATATATATTTTTAAATATATGTTATGATTTCAATATCATTGCTCATTCATAGGTATAAAAATAAAGTCTTTGGCGCATAATGGAGCAGAGAATGTCTCTTGAGTCATTGTTTCATGAATATGGCCTAGGATAACTAGTACACAGTGCTAAAAGAATGTAGCACTATATGATCCAGATCACCTCCAGATGTGCTCTGAATGACCAGACCTACGTCCAACCCAATGGGGGCTCTTCAGGTATTATATCCCTTATATATATTTCATAAAGCTGTTAACCAGACAAAACTAGAGCTGGATATATGGATGTCAAATAAATTTGGTTCTCATTTTCATGCAGATTAGATGTTCTTTTTAATTTGATGGATCATTGTTATGGAGGAATTGTGCAGAACGCACATGGAGCAGATGGGTGCCTAATTCACCTTCATATTTTTGGTTGGTGGCACATAGTCAAAACATGCAGCGGAATCCAGGCACTACTCACAACTGATGTGTGTGTTTTTAACCGTTGTCCTTGAAATCACTCTTATCTGACACACTGCGTATTCCTAGCCCTGAAAACCAGTTTCAACCAGAGGTGTGTGATCAGCCTACCAATATCCCAAAGGGTGACGCCTGAAATGACATTTCTCTCCTGAAAAACTGTCTCTTTCTGCTCTATTGTTCTCTTAAAGACTTGTCAAATGGGATTCCCTGTTTGTCTGTGGCTCTTAGTGTTTAAGGTGCATCCGCTCTGATCCCAGCAGTCCAATCAGTGCGCTATAGCACAGATGGAGTGAAGTGGAAGTGTTCCATCAGGAGTTTCCTCAAACATGCTCTCCAGAGGGCTTGACACTCTTGGCTCATTAATGAAGCAGCTTGTTAATCTGTGTGTCAAGGGGCATTCCCTGGGGGGCACTAATATACGTTTCCTGGTATATAACTACTCACCCAAATCCACAATATGAGCCAGTTTGGAGCAGTTTAGCTTAAGCATAAAAGTTAATCCAACCCTGTGTTACACTTTAGTCCCAGGCTAATCCTAACAACCAAAACTGTTGCTCCATCAAGTACCAGTTTAGTCGCTCGTTTAGTAATGGTTTGGCGGTGTGCTTTTATTTATTTATTTATTTATTTTACTATGTGAATAATCTAGCTAACAAGGAATCATGGTTACTGGCAAATGTCTATGCTGTTTAGTAGCCAGCGACTGTAGAAGCAAACTGTCTCATCACAAACTTGCCTGAAACTGTCAGTTTGTTCAGTATCACTGATGCACTACTATTGATTGATTGATAAGCATGAACATGAACTTTGCCCTAGTGCTGACTGTGCAATATAAGATATTATGGCCTGATACATCACACTGATAATGGATTCATATTAGGTCTGGGCGATATGGCACAAAAATATCACAATATTTCCTCTATACACTGTATATGCGATAAATTCGGCCCGATGTTGGATAAAATTGCAGCAATGTAGTGAATTAGCCTAAGTTTAACACCGAACTCTTTATTTCAAAGCAGCTTTTAAAAGATCATTTTAAACCAAAGTTTAATATAAGAAACTCTATTAAACTGAAGTTATAAATTAATAACAGAACCAGTGCTGCTTTTCTCCGTCTCCATCTCCAATGAATGTCTCTGAAATTGCGTGGGCTTTCACTGATCTCCACAGATTCGCTTCTCTCTGCTATTATTTAAGTAAAAAACTTACACGCACTAGAAGAGTTTTCAGGACGGGTTTTCAGAAATCAAAAGCGAAGTACGTGCTGTTTAACAATAACTTTATTGTGACCATTGGGTATAAATCCTATAGTCATTTACTACATTGCATGTGGAACAAGCCTAGATACACTGAGTGTACTCCATGTATCGCCCAGCACACACAGTGGTTATCCTTATGCAGTGAGAAGATCCTGCTTTAAGTCTCTGCCAAGGTTTTTCTGTGTAGATTTAGAATGTTCTCCCTGTGTTCACATGGGTTCCTACAATCCAAAGACCTGGAGAAGCTAAATCCCAATCATGTTGTGCCTTCATGTGTAAATGTGTTTGTGTCAACCCTGGGTAAGACTTGAAGTACTGCAATATGTAAGTGTGCATGCAGTGTGGGTATAGGACAAGCAGATGAATGACACTTTTCTCTCTCTCTCTCTCTCTCTCTCTCTCTCGACTGTGTGCAGGCTCTGATGCACTACGCTGGAAGCAGGAACTCTGTGGAGCATGGTCTGTCCCTGCTTGAGGTCTACTGTCTCTCTATAAACTGTTTTGCAGCTGCAAGACCACACTTAACGGCCGATTCCCCCAGCGTGGCTCTCGTGTTGAAGAGACTTGCCCTGTGAGTGCTGATTTCACAAATATGGCCATACTTAATTTACAATATTCCAACAAACACAAGAATTCAGCTGTGACAGATGTTATTGGAACATATTTAGATGTTAAAAGTAAGACAGAGTAATTTCAGAAAGATTAGCTACAGCACAAACACTTTAAAATAAAGACTTGAGACTTAATAAAGACTTATGTTTTTAAGGTTTAAAACTTATAAGGTTTTTAAACATTAAAAAAAATGTTTATTGTTTAATGTTTATATATACTATTTGCACAACAAAATCCACAACAAGAGTTGGATTTTATGGCAAAAAGTGACAATACATCAAAAAAGGTTTAATGTACAACAGTGTTTAATTTTTCTGAACAAAAGAAACAGACAAACAACTGCCATCAATTTTTTATTTTTATTTTTATTTTTTTTATTCAGCATTTGACATACTGCCCTGCACAAAATCAACTTGACCAGTACTAATTATGCAGCGGATATGATGAAATATGTAGTTGTTTAGTGTTTTTAATTGTAACTATATATTGTGACATAGTTGTTAAAAATAAAGTTATTTTAAATGCTCTTCATTGTAACATTAATTAGGTCATGGTGTGCATTTGAGCCAAAAAATGCCTATTTAACATCTTACCAGAATTGAGCATATATTTTTAATCAGATTACCATACATGGTATTTGGAAAATAGACAGTTGGTCACATTGCTAAATGTTCTCTTTTTCCTCCTTCATCAGGAGCTGCTTTGAATTACTTCTGTCTGTACCTCAGAATGAAATCCCATTTGAAGCCTGGCTGCAGTTCCATGGCTCTGTTCAGGTGAGCCATCAGCTGCTCTTTCCTCACCATTCACACACTTCTGTACACAGTAATACAATAATAAGTATATGTTCGTATTAGTGTTTACTTCTTTGTACCTAGTTGGCTTTGCACAAACTACACCACAGCCTCAGTAAAAGCTAATATCTGCTCCGTGTTTAAATACAGGAACAGATGGAGCTTTTTCTGCATACCCTGCATTCATTTCTGTGTAAATGCACATTTTTCGAAAGCTCGAGTATTTAAACATCTGTATGTTTCCTCTATATTAGGACTTCAGCGGTTGCTGTCCTAGTTGTCAAAAATGTTTGACTCTAATGGATGTATTGTGTAGTGTCTGTGCCAATGAAAGATAAGGTTGGAAGTGTGTGGGCATTTAAAATGGATGGAAATGTTCGAGACCCCAGTCTATAGGAAATACTGATTAGCAGTAAGCCACTGTCGTTCACACCACTTCGCCTCCATCATCCTCCAGATTTTGCCACGATATAGAGACTAAGTTGCAGTTAGTTCGCCCTAAGCTATAACATTACATTAAATTACATTAAATTCTGTTGTTAAGGCTTAGTTATTATGGTGTGGGCTTGATACTATTTTCTCCCTTTTGGTTATTTGTTAGGCAGTAAGACAGAGCCAGGGATTCAGGTCATAGTAATTTTGACTGATTACTTTAATTAAATTACATTACATTATCACTGTGAATTTTTTGCTGACAAGCTCTATTTTCTAGTATTAATGTATTTACCTCGCCTTGTATTGGACCTTGTTCTTATTTGAGATCATTATGAAATATTAAAACCATAAACTAAAATTGACCAAGTTTTAAAAGAATAGATAACTAGTGTTTTCCTCCCTTTTCAGGTATTTTAGAAAACGCACAACTGCATGGACATGTTCATTTCTGCTTACGTCTATACATACATACATGCATATACAGTTCAATGTCTGCACATCCATTTGTTGAACTGTTTTGTCTTTTGTCTCACAGCTGTGTACAATTCTCACTCTGCATCACTGTAGTGATTATCAGCAAATGCAATTTAAATAAATGAATAAATAAATAAATAAATTAATAAACAGCTTTTATTATTTCTTTAATTGAGTCCCCTCACTCCCCATCACTGCACAAACCCTTCTGCAATGAGAAAGCTGTTGCGCAATTGACTGTACAAAAAGACTCTGCAAGAAATCGGCTTGATCTTTTTAAAGACTGAGGAAAGCTGAAGAGAAGGCAATAGACTGGAGTTGACCGCAACTGCCTTTAGTAGACTGGGTTGGCTCAGAGTAAAATAAATCATTATCTGCTTAAGTTCAAGGCAGTTTGACTCCTGCAGAAGAACGGGGGGGTCTAGGACTGGGAGGCTTGTTCCAGTGGAAAAATGTCAACCGTATATCATTTAATATAAGGTTGACATAATTTTGGTAATAAAGCAGTAAAAGGTAATTTGACATCCCAACAGGTGCGATATCACATACCTGGTTGAAAGGGCTATAATTTGGAATTTTTTTCATTTTATACACAAACAGAAGCATCAACTAGTATTGCACCGTTGATGGACACAGCACAATTTGTAATTGAAGGGAAGAATGATGGTTTAAAAAGGAGACACATTCACAAAACTTAAAATGCCATCTTTTCCATGTATGTAAGAACAGATGGCCATACAGAATAACATTTTCCTGTAGCAGGTGGTGCATGATTATTAATCCACTACTTCAAAAGAAGCTGAAAGATTGGTTTGTAACAATTCAATGTAAAGTCAATCTTTTTTTTTTTTTTTTTAATTATTGCATATAGCGTAGGGCTGTTACAGCCTATGTAGCTTGTACAACTTGTGAGTTAGTACTGACCGACAGGTATGCAGATAGTACACACACACACACAGGAGCAGAAGGAAAAGAGAACAAGAGGTATCCGCCTCATGACGCAACCCTTGCTTTTTTTCCAGAACAAATACCATTTGTAGCATTCAGATGGCAATGTGTCTCTTGCAGGCCGCCCATGAAGCCATGTTGCAGTATGGGAGCACAGACCTGCAAGCGCTGCTGCAAATTACAGGAGAGGGTGGGGCCTGGAGTAACCCCGCCTTGGTCGCTCTACTCACTGGACAGCCCACGGATGCAGATGAGGGTCAGTAGCCTACTGTCACTCAAATCTAGTCTAAACCTAGCAGCAAAGTAGAAAAATGTAGGTAAAATCATTAAAACATAGAGTAAAACACAGTAACTTACACCTTCAAATCTGCTCTGCAAGTAATGTTCTATAGAATAGAAGAAAGTAGGTTACTGTAGGTAACACAACTGGATTTTAAATAGAAAAAATAAAATGTTTAGCATACTGATGGTTTATCATCAGTGGCAGCACTGACCGGTTTGTATTTTTGTGTGAATGCCAATTTAATAATAATTTTCATTAGTATAGCACCTTTCTCAAACCCAAGGTCAATTTAGACAACAGTTAACAAGTAGAAACAAAAGAAAACGAAAACAACAGAATAACAAAAAAATTCACACAAACAGTAATAACAGAGAAACTGACTTTGTCAGGTGTCGAAGGTGGAGGTGTAACGTTGTGAAGGTTTAGTGCGAGGCAATTCCAAAGTTTGTGGGCAAAGACACTGAATGCTCTGCCTTCCATAAACTTAACTTGGAGGTGAATCAGATGAGCGTAGATAGCGAGAGAGGAGTGAAGTAGTTCAGAAAGATAGAGCCGAGCAGAATTATGGAGGGCCAAGGATTTAAAAGGTGAGATTATATATTTGTTTTCTGTCCTAGCAAGTAGCCCTACCCCTTTACCGCTTGCCCACAAACCCACCACCATGTACAGGACCATTACCCCATTTTTATTATGCAAATGGCCCAGCTGCCTTGAATTGATCGTTTTTTCTCTCATGCCATTCTCCAACAGTGAATGCCTACCTTGCTCTGGAGGGTGATGACTTTTTGGAGATGAGGATCAAGCACCTGGAGAAAGTAGGAGAGGTTGAGAAGGCTTTGATTTTGACTAAAGCCTGTGGGAACTGCAGCTTATTGCCTGGTCAGGCCACATTTCGCCAAACTTTTGTCACCCAACTCTGCCAGCTACTGCCCAGTGAGGAGGCTATAATGGAGGTAAAGCAGTGTTGTTACTAGGACTATTTTATGTTATTTGATTGTTGTAATTGCGGTAAGAATCCCTAAATCAACTCTATCCATGATTTTGTTATTTGTAACGTGCGTATGTTAATGTATTCTGAAAACTAGTTACACTTGAACATTAGTGTAACCAGATGGGATAGATGGGACAGGATCATGGCTGTTAGTACAGTGACGGAGAAAGAAAAAGCTTAAAGCATGTCTGTGATTTCGTATGTCAAACGAGGAAGTCCTCTCCTTATATTCGAACATTGCTCTAAATAGGCATGTCCTGATCAGGGCATTTTTAACTGATTGGGATAGGCCCGAGCATGAACAAGCCTAAGCCTGATGCTTTGTTTTCACACAGGTGCGGTAAATGGAGAGCTTTTCGGTTCAAATGTTAGCAGTGTGGGAATACTTTAAACTAGAAAGTGAAAGCAGTGCAGTAGCCACATGTAATGTTAATGTGAGCGCATCATGAGGCGGTAGTAACAGAGCTGTATCTAATACTGCCAATCTGATACCAGACCAAAAAAAATAAGCCCTTGTTGAAGATGTGTGTTATTGAAGGCACTTCAGTATGGTGTGTAAAACTTGCCGTCGAGGACACGCCGGTCACTTTGGAAATGGGCAAGAAACTGGTCCGTGTCTTTTTTTGCAGGACAATGCAAGAAGGCACTTTGGAACTGTTGTCTTGGAAAATACAAATCTTTGATTAGGACCCTGTATCAACAGATACTCTGTAATAAATGATTGGACTTGGGGACAATAAAACCTGATTTGGATATCACTAGTTCTGGCACAATATCTGTCTAACAATAAGTAACATTAGAAATGCAGTACTTTCTTCATTTAACCAAAAAAATTGCAATATATAGACCTTTTTCTATACATAGTGCATCACACCTGCTTAAAATCAGGCTTTGCATAAAACTGTGTGAAATTACTTTACTTTCTTGGTTTTTAATGCACATTTCTCTCTGCTTGGTTAGATTTCCAGGCTGGATGGCAAGGATGTTCTGGACATTATTTGCAATATGGAGACGGAAGGTGATGAAAACACAGCCTTCATTCTTTGTACCACATACTTCACCCAGCAACTACAGCAAGAAAGCTTGTACTGCTCCTGGTATGTTTATCACTCTTAATACATTTGAACTTCAGTTTTATTTAGTGTGAAATGTAGTCTGATTGCTTAGTTATTGGAATACCAGAAACAGTTTATCTCACGCACACCTGATGCAGAAGATTGCTATCGGAAGTATAACCTCTGAATGTGTTTGTGCTCATTTGTGTTTTTTCTTCCAGGGAGTTGACACTGCTTTGGAGCAAGCTGCAGAGGAGGATTGATGGATCACTTGAATCATTCTTAGAACGGTGCCTCCAGTTTGCAGCTATAGCTAAGACTGTTTGCCATCTGCTGTTTCTCATTCGAGTTATACAAACTGAGGTGAATACTTGTATTTATTCACGTATTGATTATTTTCTTGTTTGCTTCAACAATGTTGAATTGTCCACTAAATTGTTTTTCACCTGTTCTTCCCATTTTTTTTCCCACCCTAGACAATGCACTATGGTCTGGCAGTGTCTGTTGAACTTTGTGTGAAAGCCCTTCAGCTTCCAGGACAGGAGGACACGGAAACTAAAACCACAGTCTGCAAAATGGTGGCCTGCCTCCTTCCAGATGATTTAGAAGTCCTACGTGCCTGCCAGCTTACAGAATTCTTCTTGAGCCCCTCTCGAGAGGTATTCGACAGCCTTGAAGATCTTTATGGACGTCCAGATCAAAAGTACGATGAGGAGAATGCTATTATTCCCAATTCGTTGCGCTGTGAGCTGCTTCTTGCACTCAAAGCCCGGTGGCCATTTGACCCGGAGTTCTGGGACTGGGTATCTTTAAAGCACTATTGCGTTAAGCTGCTTGGACTGGAACCTGAGGAAGAGAAGAGTGAAGTGGTGGAAGATGCAACTATTTCGGTTATAAACCGAGAGGATGGAGGTGTTGAGAAACAGGAAAAATGTGAGACTGGTGAACAGCTTGAGGGAAGTGCCAAGAAGGTACAAAAGAAATGTCCGCAGAAAGAGGCACCCCTTTGGACTTCTGAAAGGGCCAAAAAGTGGCAGAAGTTCAAGTTCCTCTGTCAGATATGCCAGACGGAGGTGATTGAACCACGTTTCCTTCATCACTCCAGAAAGCACTTAAAAAATGATGTGTGGACTTGTCCTGTGTGTCTGGAAAAATTTGGTAGTAAAGAGGACCTTGTTCCACATTCCAAAAAACATCTTCAGATGCCTACCAGAGCTCGCCGTTTGAATAAGAAGGTGAAGAAGGAGGAGCTAAATGTAAATAAGAAGATTGAAGTATTGACCGAGGACAATAATGACTTGGAACCTGGTCAGATACCCTTGGATCCATCCCTTGTCATGTATTACCAGTCCACTCATGATCCTGTTGTGTTGGAACATATTTTAGAGCAAGCTGCCACTGTGCCTAAAAAGTCAACAGATGATGATGATGATGATGATTATTACATCACATTTGATTACATCTTTAAACACTTTAAACTACAGAATCGTGAGATTTACCCATGTCCTGCTTCTGACTGTTCAAGGACCTTTAAGCTTTTCAAGTACTTGGGCGTTCACTTGAAGAATGAACATGCCGATTCAGATACAAATGTCAAACATTACATGGAGATGAAAGACCGTCGGGAGAAGTGCACATTCTGCCGCCGAACATTTGTGAGCGGCCATCACCACAGGATGCACCGCCGCATGCATTACGGAGAGCATCCATACAGGTGTGTGGTCGCAGGTTGTGGTGGACGCTTTGACACCACCAACCAACTCCTTGCGCACAAACACAGTCATGGCTTTCTGCTCTCCTACCACTGTGAACTAAAGGGCTGCAGTCTGTCTTTCTGTGACCTCGGGCAGCTCTATCACCATGAAGCTCAGCACTTCCGCGACGCCGCATACACCTGCACCAGCCCGGGCTGCAAGAAATTTTACTACTGTCGCAAGGAATTCCTGAAGCATTTGGACACCCATGGCATCACATTCACGGAGAAGGACTTTGAGGCACAGAAGAAAGCAAAAAGAAAACTTTTGCTTCCCTTTGTAGAAGATGAGGTTAGTAAGGTGCCCCAGAGTTCAAAGGAAGAGTTGCTGAATGGGGGGCAAAAACTCTCCCCATCACAGCATTTGGACTGCAAGGAGCCCAAGGGTTCTCTGACACGTGTTGCTGTATGTTTTGATGGTAAAAAATTCACTTGTGGCCTGGAGAAATGCGGAAGGACCTTTAACAAAGCAAGAGAGATCCAGAAGCACTTAAAAATTGTCCATGAAAGAGAAGAGAATGAGGTTTGCAAAAAGATGAAAAATGAAACCCCTTCAACAGATACATACATTACAGACCATAAAAACAGTCAAGATGGCGGTCTAAGTGGTCCATCATTCGAGGGATCTGGTCAGGAAAATGCCCTTTTGTCTTGTGCAGATTCCATGCGGTGTGAAACACCTTCCTCAAAACTTGTGCACAATACTTGTACAAGTTACTCAGAGCTCAGTAGTTCATTGACTGAAATTGTGCTAGGCCTTAGTCAGCTAAGCCTTAATTCTGCTGTACCCAGCACAGTTCGACATAATCTTTGTCGACATGGTTCAGGACCTCAAGTGCCACAGGTGTCAACCAACGCTGCATTAAATGTTAAGTCTCCTACCAAAGCAGCACCCAACAAAACTGAGTCGAAATCTCAACAAGATCCCTCCGTTTCAAAGAGACCGAAGTGGAAGGCAGATTTGCCTCTAAAGGTAGAATCCCCACTTACACCTTCAACTACACCTAAAGGACCCCATGTAGGTCAGACAGAAAACGTAACTTTCATGGACACAAGCAAGCCTTATGTTTGTGACATTGACCGCTGCGACTACAAGAGTGTTACTAGTCATGCGCTGGTGCATCACTATGTCACAAAGCACGGATATAACGAAAAGAAAGTAAAACAAATGGAAATTTTTAATCCTCTCAAGTTTAAGCCTTTCAAGTGCCACCTTTGCCCTTGCGGCTACAAAGAAAGGAAAGAGCTGAAGTGTCATTTGCGGCGTAAGCACGACCTAGACACTGCGGTCTTAGAAAATCCACCTTGCTCTTTGAAAAAGGAAGTGGGGGATGCTCCGGCGTCTGCTCCTCTGAAACCAAAAAGCAAAGGGAGTTCTACATCTTTGAAAACCAGAGAGCTTCCTGTTGAGAAAACTGTTGAGAGCATTCCAACATTGAAAAATAGGCATCCAAACAAAGGTAGAGAAATGGTGTGGATGAGTAAGATGGAGAAGAGAAATAAGAAAATGATGCTAGAGGAGAAGAGATCAAGGAGTAGCCAACCTTCGCAATTGAAACAGGTTCCTTCCAAGGGTAAGACCACCGCACAGGAGAGGAGGGCAAGTCAGCGTTTGGGAACAAAAGGGAACAAGCTTTTAGATGCTGTAGGGAAAGGTGAATCCTTTTACTGCGTACATAAGGGCTGTGGCTCTGCGTTCGTTAAGAAGTACAACCTTCTGCGCCATATGCAAAATGTTCACCACTACAACACCTCCCAGTTGAGTTGGGATGGGGACAGTAACAGTCACCATTGTAAGTACAACAGTTGTAATAAGGTCTTCAATCACCCCTCTAGTCTCAACAGACACTATCGCAAACAGCATCAGGTATCGGAGGAACCCATACCAAGATTCAAGTGTACCTACAACAACTGTAATGTGACCTACCACCTGAAGAGCAGCCTTTTGCGTCACACCAATCAAATGCATCAAAACCAGACTTCACTAAAGCCCACAGCACCATCACACTCCAGGTTTAACAGTTTCAAAAAGCAAATTTTTTACAAGCGCTGTGACAGCGCCCTTCCCCTCGTAGTGCGTCTTCAAAGTGCCCACAAAAGAGATGGGTCCAACAGTGGCTGCCAAAAAAAGCTGATCATCACGCCTTCATCTAAACCTTTTCCAAAGGTTTCCGACAAGTTAACCCTCAAAAAGTCTTTAAAATGCTGCCGTTCCGATTGTGACACTAGTCAGGCTGTGAAATATGAACCTTTTAAAAAAGCCTCTTTTCAAAGAAAGGATTCATTTGGCTACCGGACACCGGAGGAGGCTTTGCAGATGTGCCAGGATCGCTGCTTACCTGTGGCTTTCCCATGCATGGTACAGAAATGTGACTCCGTGGTCTCCAGTATGAGAAGCATGCATCGACATTACGAGCAGTGTCACGCAATGTCCCGTCCCATGCTGCATCGAAATCACGACAAGCTGTTTTTCACCGCCGAAGAGCTAGAGGAACTAATCCAAAAGAAGTCGGCGGTGTCTGCTTGTCCCGATTTAACACGGGTTCCTAATGGGGTTCTCAAAATGGAGTATCAAGCCGAGCCCAAGAATCCCGGGGGGCCATCCTTACCGATGAGCCTCCATTCTATCAAAGCGGAGTCGATGGGAAAGGAGGTGGTTGAATTCTCAGGGGAGCCGCCTCCTGACAGCAGCGTACTGATTGTTGCGGATGACGTGCTTTATGGTGACTCGAACGGGAAAGCAGATGAGCTTCTCCACAAAGAGACTTCAGCTAATGAGGAGCGAACAAAAACCGAGTCTCCAGCTCCTCCTCTCGTGCCCCCTCCACCGCTTGACCTTTCTCCACCATCTACACTTCGAATATCCGTTGATGATGTTTCACTGGACCCTTTAGGGAAAGAAAGCAAGCCGGTTAGTGTCCCTGCTACCATCTGTTTAGCTGCAAATCCCACCCCGACTCGTCAGCCCCTGAGACGGAAAAATTCAGAACCCTCCGAGCCACTTCCTGCCGTACCTCATCCACCAGACCAAGTGGAGCATGGCTTGTCACCAAGGTCGTTTGACATAGCAGCTTACAAGCCTTTGGGATTTGAGTCTTCGTTCTTGAAGTTCATTCAGGATAAAGAAGAGCACCTTCGATGTGACGAGGTTCGGACAGTGGCCGTCTTAAACACCTGCTACAAACCGGATCCCACCCGACGGCGTGATGCTCACAGACGCAATGGCTCAGTCAAGGAGAACAACCAGAGAGGACCCAATATGTCCCATGGTAAAAGGTCTCGGTCGCTAACCCTCAAGCCGTTCCTCTCTAAAGGGGAGTGTGACTCGATCCAGAATCTGCGTTTGATCTTGGAAAGGGCTTTGAGGGACTGTGGAGACCAGGCTATAAAACAACTTCAGTTCCTTAAGCCTGTGGTCGTACTAGAAAGACCCAAGTCATCTGCCTCCTTACTTGATCTCATACCCCCTAAAACAAAAGCATAAAATGCTGCTTGGGACTATTTAAGGCAGATGCAGGTCTTGCCATTTTTTTGATTGTTTTTTTGTGATCTGAAGACTTCCACAGTATTTTTTTAAATCTCATTATAAATTGGTTATTTGCCAAACTGCCAAGGTGAAGTACCTTGATTGCCATACAAGTGAATGTTTATATGTGTAAATAAGATCAAATAAAAAAAAAAAATGAAAAAAGATTGTTCTAGAAAAGTTTTGTTATTTTATTATATTAATGTGTTAAAAAAAAAAAACAGGAACACATCTCCACTCCAATTGGATCAAAAATGCTTGGTTTAACTCATTATTTGTATTAATTACATTTAATTATTCAAACGATAGTTTGACAGTAGATAGTTTTACTTTTTACAACTGCCTTTCACAAAATCGCTGTTTACCTTTATGAAATAACTCCCTGAGCTAGAGGAAGAAACAAAGAGGTGGAAAGGGAATCCATATTCCTCTGGTGTGTGGATTTAGGTACAAAATGCTTTTAAAACCGTGTACATGCGTGTGGAGAATGTCGTCCACAGCAAACGTTTTAGACATGATTGTATTGTGGGTTTGTATTTGGAGTTATTGTTAGTAGACTGAGCACACGACAGAAAGCTACTGTATAATATAAGGGTTTTATTTGGGTTTTTTTGTTTGTTTGCTTGTTTGTTACATTTTATTTGCCTTCGCTGTAGAGAGTGCTTAAAACAAAACCGGGGTAGTGTAGTTACACCTTGGTGTCCACTAGAGGGTGGTAGTGGGGCATTCATGTCATAGAGATTTGTAGATTATATTGCAAATAATATTAACTAATCAGCAGCAGTGACTTGGAGCTTGTGTGATCAGATTGGAAGCCGTAATTTAAGCTAATTTTAGGCTTTTTGCTACTCTAACATTTTGGGTTCAGGCCCTGGAGTGTGTCACGCTTATGGATCTGTGTATTAGAGACTATTGTTCTGCAAAACTGTTTTGAGATGCTGTTTGGGGTCGAGAGGACGCCTTTAAACAGGAAAAGGAAAAGATCCATAACCGTTTCAATTCTACCTATGAACAACACAATGAACAGTGCTGGTTAAAGTTCATTTCCATCTTCTGAACATGTGCAAATACTCATCACCTAGTTCAGTCATCACTCAATTACATGGCAACTTACTCTGGGCCTGGAGTATCTAGCACAGTTTGGTGATTTCCCTGCTTAAACACCTGGTTCAGCTTAGCTGTTAATAATCAGGTGTGTCAGCTGGTACAACAAGACCAATGCTGCACACTGGACCTCCAGGACTTTCTGGTGTAAGTTTTGATATATCATATTGGGAGTCGAGTGGCCAGTAATGCCGCCGCCAACAATGGAGAGCACAGTTGGAATCGCTGGCCTGATACCAGTACAGATCTGTCTCCTACTGAAACCGTTCGGAGCTTAATGAAGAGGAGAATGTGAACATGGCCACCATGGACTCCTGAGCAGCTGAAGACTTGTATACGGCAAAATGGGTCCAAATTCCACTAGCAGAACTGCAGCAATTAGTCTCTTCAGTTCCCAACTGAGTGTAATTAAAGGAAAGGTGATGTAACATGGTGGTAAACACTCCTCTCTCAGCTTTTTTTCCTGTGTGTTGCTGGAATCAAATTCTAAATGTGTTTATTATTACAAAATTAAGTAAAATCAGTGAAAACATTTTAATACGTTAATATTTTCTATATTATATTTATATATATATTCTATATTATATTATATTCTATATTGTGTAATATCAACACATACTTCACTCTACATTCACTCTTTAAAAATATGGTGTGTACCAGTAACATAGTACTATGATACTTCTTTATCTACCTTCTCTTTCCGGCCCCTGTGAGCGTAGAAACCCTGTAGAAATTTGATGGACCTGAGACAGTTCACCCATTATTTTAATAATTTTGATGCATCTTCTCATAGATTCAATATTTAAATTTTTTGTTGTTATATTGGTTATATATTTTTCAAGAAGTGAAAAAAATAGATTCATGCATAACAATTAGCTGTGTGTGTGTGTGCTGTTGTGCTTTTAACCAGGTAGCCTCTTCATGTCTTTAATGAGATTAGTGGGTGGAGCTTCACATGGTCCCACCCCCGGGGCCTAGAAGCTGTTGGTGTTAACACATCTGTCTAAGCTGCTGGAAATGTTCAGCTGAGTGTTGCTCAGTGATTTCCTGCTTGAGAAGTTTTTACACACAGTGCAGAGCTGAGCTCATGTGCTGAGGTGATGTGTTGAAGTCTGAACTCTCTTCTTCTCTCCTGGAGGAACGAGGAAGCCAGATACAGTAGCCGACATGTTAAACGCTGCTATTAAACACTGAATATCACACCTGTATCTATGAGCAGTGAGGCCTCAGTTTAATCCTTGCTATGAGGCCGACGTGAGTGAGAGTGATGTCATTTCTAGACCATGTTATTGACAAAACACAACAAGCACTTCTCATTCTCAGACACACACACACACACACACACACACACACACGCAGTACTGTGTATATTTACCTCAGTGGTGCCCAGGTGACCTTCTGACTCCATATATATATTTGTCTGATCAAATCCCAGGTTTTTTTCAGAGTCAACTGATGAGCCGTTGAATACGTTTGCTAGCAAGCTTTCATTGAGACAAAAAGAGCGAGGAAGAGAAAGATGCTGACCACTCCCCCTGTGCAGTCTGTCTGCCATGTCTCCCTGTCTGAGTGTGTGTGCTGAGGAGATATCCTGGAACCCTGGGAGGTTTGATGTCACATCGAGGAGTAACTTACACTGAATGTATAGAGAATATTTAGAGCTAGGAAATATGGATTAACTAGTTCCCAAATTCCCAAATTTGACACCGGCAACATAAATATAAATATTTCATTATGGTGACACTTTTTAATGCACCTAAAAAGATTACTAAGAAAAATGAGCAAAGCAGTACTGAGTAATCACAGAGCTTAAATCTGACTTCATTAACCAACAACCCAACATCAATAACAGTGACCTCCAAACACCTGGAAGGGTGTGTGATATATGTTAGTCAGGTGAGTCTCCAGAACCTTCACACTAAATGGGTTTGGTGGGTAGACACCATTCTGATCCATGATGAACACTCCACTGTTTAACACTTTTCCATTATTGTCCAGGCAGCAGAACGCAGTCCAGAAGTGACGAGCTACTGTAACTAATGAAGACAGAAATGTAAGTGCAGTGTTTGACAGGTGCGTCAGGACAAGCTGCAGTGTGTCTGTTATTTCAGATATATCACCTCTGTTATTGATTTTCTGTGTTGGATCTGGCACCACTCCTGTTACGATGTAACCTGGGTTCCCCTGGCAGTTCTTTTGAATGAGGTCATTTACTGGTTTCTCAGCATAACTAAACCAGAGTTTGTTGAAGCTACTGTCTTGTGGTGCTGCATTGGTCAGAGTGAAGGTAGCATCCACTCCATCAGGGTCATTGTTATTATATGCAGGATATAAATGACCTCTTTCAAATCCACTGTCTTTATAATCTCTGTTGCTGGCTTGCTGGTCTGAGCGGAGCTGCAAATCACAGGAAACAAAAATGGTTCATTCTCAAACAGCGAACACTCCGATAAAAATGTACAAATGTACCCACCTCTGGTTCTGTCCACCATTGATCATTTCTTTTCATTTTCTGATGAGGAACGTGCAGGTAGGCGGAGAACACTGGGATCTTATTGTCAGTATCATAAAATGTGGCAAACCGATCAATATTCATATATTCCTGACAGATCTGTACATAATGAGGCGCTGTCAGGAGGGTGGGTGTAAAACGGCCGTGTGGCATCCTCCAGGACCCAAAAAGTCCAGCACCACCCTGCAGGAGGTCAGAGCGCTGAAGGTCAGCAGAAGAATCAGATGTTGGAGAGACTTCATCCTGAAGTAGAAGCTGTCTGAATTAAGACACGGAAGAAAGGACACAATGCTAAACCACAATGTTTTTCACCCACAGAAAGTGAATCATTTTGAAATCATGTAAAACTGCAACCATAATTTAATGCATTTCACATTATTTTTATGAAGCGTGTCTCTCTTAATGGAACACAAATGGACTATTCCACTTTTTCATTATGAGAAATGTTGGACATAATTATAATAATGAACAGAATTTAATTGTATTAATGTATTTTCTGTCTTTATAAAAATCAATATAACAAAAATGTATGCAAAGTATTTCAAGTTCCTTACGTTCACACATCCATTCTAAATAAAACCCCAATCATTACAGTGGGTGTCTATAGCGTCCAGCTGGCATATACAGTAGCTCACAAAAGTGAGTACACCCCTCACATTTTTGTAAATATTTAATATATTTTTCATAGGAAAACACTGAAGATAATACACTTTGATACATTGTAAAGGAGTCAGTGTACAACTCGTATAACAGTGTAAATTTGCAGTGTAAAAAGGGACATGTTGGCATTCATGATTCCCAGTGCCAGCATCACTAATGCAGCCCCAAACCATGACACTCCCACCACCATGCTTGACTGTAGGAAAGACAGACTTGCTTTTGTTCTTTTCACCTGGCTGCCTCAACACACTTCACACCATCTGAACCAAATAAGTTTATCTTAGTCTCATCAGACCACAGGACATGTATCAGTAATCCATGTCCTTAGCTCGTCTTCAGCAAACTGTTTGCTGGATTTCTTGTGCAGCATCTTTAAAAGAGGCTTCCTTCTGGGACAACAGCCATGCAGACTCATTTGATACAGTGCTCAGGGTACAGTCTGAGCACTGACAGGGTGAACCCCACCCCTACAACCTCTGCAACATTAATAGCAGCACTCATATGTCTATTTTAAAAAATAGAATAACCTCTGGATATGACACTGAGCAAGTGCACTCAACTTCTTTAATCGACTGTGGTGAGGTCTGTTCTGAGTGGAACCTGTTCTGTTAAACCACAGTATGGTCTTAGCCATTGTGCTGCAGCTCAGTTTCAGGATCTTCTTAGAGCCTAGGCCATCTTTATGTAGAGCAACAATTATTTTTTCTGATCTTTAGAGAGTTTTTTGCCATGAGGTGCCATGTTGAACTTCCAGTGACCAGTATGAGAGAGTGTGAGAGCAATAACACCAAATTTAACACACCTGCTCCCCATTCACACCTGAGACCATTAACATGAATGAGTAACAAGACATTGGGGAATGGGAAATAGCTTATTGGGCAAATTTACACTGTTATACAAGCTGTACACTGACCACTTTACATTGTATCAATGTGCCATATCTTTAAAGCTATAATACAATATTTACAAAAAATTAATGGGATGTACTCACTTTTGTGAGATATTGTAATTATAATGTTTACAAATGCAAAATTCATCTTCAAATATTTGCTTATATTTTATGCATGAATTTTAAAAAGCCTCGTCACAGCTTACCTGAGGTGTTCAGGGGATGTGCAGAGCTCAGAAATCTTCTCCAGGGACAGTAACAGGAGGACAGACGTTCCTCAGTATTTAACAAGATGGAAAATAGGCCACACCTCATTCAAATAGAAGTGTGTGTGTGTGTATGTGTGTGTGTGCGGATCAGAACCAATCTGACAATGATCGAAGAAGTTACAGCTGAGAAATAAAGAGCAGTGTGCTGTACTGTAGAGCAGGTCCACAGGGATTTTGGTGTGTGTGTGTGTGCGCGTGTGTGTGTGTTGGTTACGTTGTTGGTTTCATTAAACTTATAGGAAGAAGCTGTTGGTCTGCATTAAACAAATAAAAGAAAACTCAACACACAAACATACACACTTTTACTCAAAAAAAATTAAGGAACAAAGTGATTGAGAATGAAATGATTAAGAATGAAATGATTGAGAATGAAATGATTAAGAATGAAATGATTAAGAATGAAATGATTAAGAATGAAATGATTGAGAATGAAATGATTAAGAATGAAATGATTAAG
>JBBIGC010000001.1:37794879-37815739 GCA_037576955.1 Lepidarchus adonis
TTATGCTATTTCATGTGTCTAGTAAATGTATCTTGATTTAAGATTTTTTAGATATTTGGACTGAAAACAGGACAAAATTTAGAAAAAGTTAGAAAAAAAAAGTTAGAAAAGCATTTTTTGAACGTGGGCTCGTTCATTCTCTCACTGTTTCGTCTGCACAGATAATGTTAGTGAGAGGTGATGTATGAAGGGCTTCATTTTCCAACTAAAGTGGTGATTACAGGATAAAATCAGTACAGACCTGTGTACATACATCCACACTGTGATCAGGTACCAACACACCTGCTGCCAAACTGCCTCTGATCTGAGCAGATTATCCTGTTTTACTCCTGATTTTGCACTTTTCCCTCCTAACGCAGCCATATTGCTACATGTTTTGCTACATTTACTGATTGCTACTGTTATTTTAGGGGTGACTGGAGTGTTACTAAGTAGGAGGCATGTGTAGGGGGTTATAGGGGCTCACCATGGTCAACAGACCGTTTGATGACCTGCTCCTCTAAAGGTCTCTACAGGACTCTGCTATGCAGTTTCTGCGGTTGTTAGAAGTGGTGTTAAGCTGGTGCTGTGCTATCTCTCCTGCTATGGTGTTCCAGGTGGTTATGTTGCTAAAGTATCCCAGACAGATACCAGGGAGTTGCAGGCCAGTTTCCATTGAAATCTTTGGTCGTTGCAATGCAATTTAATATGTACATTTTAGAATGGGGTGGGGTGGGAGTTAGCCTAGTTTTAGAGCAAAAAGTAACGCCCCTCTTCAAACACTTGTTGAACCTGGCAATTACCTGGAGGGAAATCACCAAAAGATCCTCCAGGACTGCGGTTGGCCACCTCGGATCTAGAGCAATGCTAGGTTTGCTAAAGCGGCTGCCTTGGTATCTAACATGGTTGCTACTGTATCACACATGGTTGTTCAGTCACTGAGCAGCAGTCAATGTAGTGAAAGTGACTATTTGTCATTGTGAACACATCCCATTAAACTAAATGCACCACCCGTCCACATGTGGAGCAGCAGCCAGCTATAAGCAGTCTGCGGAGCAATGTAGCGGATGATACCTTGCTCAAGGGTGGTGTCTGGGCCAGGACAGCCATGTTCAAATGGATGCAGATGAAAGGCTTGTGAATGGAGGGTTGTCGGTTCAATCCCAAAGTCCAATGCAGGAGGCGTGAGTGAATACACGTTTCCCCATCCCACATTCGTAGCTGGTGTGTCTTTGGGCAAAACCCAAGCTGCCCCCTAGACACAGTTGTGAAGCTGCTCCTGCTTCTGGTGTATGTTCACAGTTGGGTTAAAAGCCGAGGACAAATCCACTGCTTGCTGGTCTGCGAATGCTGCATAAAATATGACACAAAAAGACATTTTCTGCATTTCTGCCCTCGGGCATGAGCTGGACTCTGTGTTTGAGATGAAAGTGGGTCAGGAGGAGCACGGGGTCAGATTTCTGTGGGACCAGGTCTGCAGGGGACCTCGCTCAGTTTCAGCATGAGCTCAAAGGAAATGAGTTATGACCAAAATCAGCAAACGCAGCCAACACAGGGCCCCACTGAGAGACCACACTTCAGACCACACACAACAGGGAGAGCATCTCACATCTTTCTGCGTATATCTTTACAACCAAAAGCATGGCTGCACATTTAGATCACCATTGTTATTTTAACTGACACCGGATTAGAGTCCGCTCCACTTTTCAGACTAAATCTGCCCCCATGCTGGACTGGATCGCTGCGGTCAGTAGAGGTTCCACTGTAGCTGGTGGAATCCGAGAGCTCAGACACACAACAGATAAACAAACGTGTTTCCCTACCGTCCAACCTATTAGCACTGAGATATGCTCCAACATCCCCCTCAACCTCGGCTAGGAAAAATGGCTCAGAAAATCAAAATTATTCATACCTTTTTATGCTTGGGCCCAAAATATTTTTATTATACAACTCTCCAAAACCCACACAAACACTCCAGTCAATTTAAAAAGGAATTTTCTTACAACCCTCACTGCCCTGGGAATCGGTTTCAGATCACTCGGCCATTAGCACAGTTAGCAAACATAGACACCGTTTTAGTAAATGTGAGTATTTTCTGTGAACATGGGATGTTCGAGTGCTGAGCGCGGCCCAATTTAAAGACCAGGAAAACTTGTCGGGTGAAGAAAAAGCAGAGGCGTAGCACATTGCTGAGCAACGGCCAGAACATTCTGAAGAACTATGTATTTTTTTGTGCACCACTGGCTCCCGGAATCAGTACCGGGCCGCATAGAAAAAATTAAAACCTTTTTTAAAAAAACTGATGAACAGTGTGTAGTGAGTTTTATTTTTGAAAAACTCATTTGTGGCCCTTATTGCAGGCTATATAAATAAACTTGCCTTAACTTGTGTAATATGAGTTCCCAAATAAAATGTTGGTTTTGTTTAATGAAACATAGCTATATGGAGAGAGTTTAGTTTCAATATTATCAAATGAAAATCACACCATTCACAAATATATTTCTTGACTCAGAAACAAATGGAGCAAAATTCAAAAATATAATTCACGACTTACACATAAATGTAACACCATTTACAAAAGCATTTGTCAACACAAATGTCAGTGCAGTTGTATTAATTCACAAACCGATAAACCTGCATTTACAAACCGCTGTATATATTCGTGAATACCGTGACATGTATTTGTGGATTTTTGAGAAACTCCGACGGCGCTGGATGCACAAATGTGTTTTTTCAAACGGTAGCCAATCATATGTCTCCAAAGTTTACAGCCAATCACATCAGCTGAAGTTCGAGTGAGGGATTTAATGTTGACTACACTGCGCTACATTTGCGCCTTGTAGTCTCTCTCTCTCTCAGGAATTAATTGTACGTTTGACCAGAGAGCGTTCACGTTTCCTTCAGTCAACACCACACAAAAATGGCGGAATGCCGCTTCATCAACTGGAAGTATAACTTGTTCAACTTATAAAAGTTGCCACAGTTGAGTGTTGAGTCAAGAAATCTATTTGTGACTGGTGTGATATTGAAACTAAACTCTCTCCATATAGCTCCACTACAAAGCTCCACTCAGTTTTAGAGAAGCTATTCATTCAGTTCCACAGCAAATCAAATGTAGGAATATCCAGTCATTCTAGAGCTCAGAGCTCTTTAACCCCTTCTGATCATTAGATTCCCCATTCCAACATTGATACTGATCATTGGAATACCCAACTTCTAGATTATTTTACTAGAAATACAATCATTCTAGAAATATCCAGACCCTAAAAAAGCTGATTAAATTTTTATTTTAATTAAGTTCTAAAAACAAGGATTCCAGCCTCCTACTAGAAACCCCAAATGTTCTAATGCTATTTATTAGAAACCCAAAACTGCACAAATTAAAGTTCTAGATAGTCAGGAATCTAAGATCTTGCATTAATACAAAAGGGAAGATGGTTTATTGATACAGACAGACCTCCGCAGAGAATTCTGGATGAGATATTAGAAGGAAAACCAAATGAAACAGATTTAATTCTGTAAAACAGATAGCACACACACTGCGATGTCATGTTAGCGGAGCATTTCTGTTGGGTAGTAGTTTAAGCATTTTTAACTGATCATTCAAAAACGTATTTTTGAATTGGTATTGTTTGAAAATATATAGTTGTATATTTGCACTGATGAGCGTCTATGTTCTTCGACGAGTGGTCAGGTCACAAAACTAATTTTCAAAACTTTTATTTAAGAAAGAGAGAAAATTCCAAAGTACATGTAAAAGTTTGTGGAAGTGGGATTGTACTATAGGGGGATCTCCAAAAGAGAAGGTTAGGAGGAAAGAAGTGTGGAGAACAGAGGTTCAATGTGCATTAAAGGTTTTTTGAACACAATAACTGATGGTCATCAGGGGGTTTAGATAATTTGGTTGTAATGGGCATTTTGTCCCTCATTAAACCAGTTTCAGCCAGCTCTTAATGTCGTGTGTGTCAGGTCTCACAGAGGTCTGGGTAAAGTACAAGTCAGATGATGCTTGTTTTGTCCTTGATGGAAGGCAGCATGATGCTTTGTTAAAGATGGGGCAGACCTTGAGGCACGGCGCATGATGGTTTTGGAGATTGAGAATACAACTTAGTGAGTCAGCCTAGAAAAGGGTCACATGTTCTGTGACTCTAGATTCAGCAGCACCACGTAGATACACTCTGGTCTTTATGTAGCACTGTGTTCTTGTAGGAACGTCGTTTCGTTTTATGTACTATGCAAACCGACATGGTTAAAGAGACAATAAAAGCCTACGTGACTTCAGCACTTAAGGTTTATGTGTGGGTACCAGACAAGAAAAAGCATTGTTCAAACCCAGCCCAAAATTCCTACAATTCCTCTAAAACATGGGAATTTTAGAATTCTGATAAGCAAAACTCCAAAAATGTAGAACTCTGGAAATAAATTCTTACAGCTCTGAAAGCCGACATCTTAGATGTCAAGAATTTTACAACTCTATTCCAAGCTTTCTAAGAACAATATTGGGCAATGAAAGAATGGTTTCTCAGAGCACAGGCGTGAGAGCAGTGACCCTATTCAAAGACCCTGCTCCTGTTGAGAAACTCGATGCCACACTTCCGTGCCAACTCTTCATCTGTTTGCTTTAATCAAACAGCTGAGTGTTATCAGCGATTCGCTTTAAAGTGCGCTAGGCTATCACATTACTGGGTGGAAATGGATCCTTGGCTTTTGCACTGACAAGCTTCAGCAGGTGTAGAGTGGGCAGTACTGCGGACTTCTCCAACAGTCAGGGAGTGCAGTCCTAATGAACAAGTACAGTCACTGAGGCAGTCTGACAGATTAGGCTTAGAGGGAACCTTAAGTGGCAGTATAATCTAGCCCAAAACCTCAGGAACCATATATCAAAGTTCTGAGTAAAAATACTGATCTGGGAACAGTTTATGCCTTTTAAATAACATTTAACAGAACTGTATGCACAGATAAGAATTGATCTTAGGTCAGCATTCTTACTGAGATGCTTAATATGGGTCCAGGGCTATGAAAGTTGATTATGAAAGCACATTGCGCTGCAGCTTCACACCAAAATGAAGCAAAAGCTTTATTTGGCTACCACTGACCTCAATGATATATGATATAAGCAGCTGATGTTTTCATTTGAGCAGGCTCTTGTTACTCAATGACCAGAATTAGGTGCATTAGAGAAGGAGAAAATGAACCAAGCAGTGCTGGTCAAGGACAGGGTCTGCAGAATACTGGAGCAGGTAGTTCTCAAACTAGAGCATCATGCTTGGTTCTCAGCCCTTGGGATATTTTACAAAGCCAGATTCCTCATTTAGTAGAGAACTCGTAGATTGTCCAATAGAAGATGTGTGTGTCACAATACAGTAGGTTGACGATGCACCTACTGAGTGGCTGAAGGACTAACTTTTACTGAACGACAGCATATGTTCATTCCACATGCTGTAACATCACAAACAATTGGAAAGAGCTGTTAAATGTATACATTTATTTTTACAAAATCTGAAATGTTTTTTCAGTCAAACAAAACCCACCCTTTTAAAAAAAAGGGTAAACATTGACAAGGAATAAAACATGATTATCCACTTAATCCATGGTACTTGGTCTCGACAGTGATCCTTAAAAAGAACCAGAACCAGATGGACTCTCCTGATATTTATTTTTTGTACAATACACAACCCACATTTCTCCAGAAAAGCCAATTTGATGCTCATGTCACACTGGTTATTTGGTAAGTTTTAAAGATCCCAGTCAAATCCAACAGCCTTTAATTTCAACAGATAATCATTTAAGTGCCAGTTTCACCATTTTTAGGTATATTGCAGCCTATTTTGTCACTCTGAAATTCATTGTACTCCAGGTTTTGGATTTTCCCTACCCTACTCAAGGCAGCCATGTGAGTTGACGTATTCTGGTGGGCAAATGACAACGCTCACCTTCCCTCAGCTCTTTTCCCAGCAGACAGGTTCACTCGTGTTCTCAGGTAACCTGAAAACATAAAATACTGCATTGTGAAAATTTTCTCCATTATAAGTATTAGGGTTTTTTTTCCCTGCATGGTCCGAACACACCAGATGCAGCAATTCTGTCAATTAACAAGCACTGTCTGAGTTCACATTGCATGCAAACCAGAGCTGTGCTGCAAGACAGAAGATCCCAATCTTGATTTAGGAACACACATTTCCTGCACATTTTAGTTTCCCTGCTCCAACACTCAATTTGCCCAACGTAAAGGTTTATTATTAAGCTGATCGATAAAAAAATAAAAGACAGGTCTAATTTTAATTCAACAGATGAACATTAGCATTGGTGGATCAAGCCAGTAATGACCAACCTTTCTCTTGTAGGGTTTAGTTTCATTCACATTTTGCCACAAACTAGTCTCATCTGAAGGACATGACCGGACACTAATTGGCCCCATACTAACAAACTACATGCTTTTCATTATGCATTCTCTGACCTAACAAGAAACAAAGGTGAGTCTTGAGAACATGGTTATAAAATTCATTTAACTTTAATCAGCTCCCAAAAAAACCCAACTCAAGAAAAAATAAAATGAAATAAAAATCACATCAAACATAACACTTCAAGAAGGGGGGGATTTGCCATTGCCTGAACCTGGAACATTCTTTTCCTACAGAGAATGTCAGCAATCTGGTTTCATCTGGATATCATTTTTCAGACGGATTTCAAAATAAAAATAATGAAACAAAAAAAAACAAAAACAACAATTACATGTAAACAGTTGTTTTATTTTATTTGCTCTAAGTAGTGTCATGAAGCACTACAGCATGGTAATCAAAGTAAATTATTTAAAAAAAACAAAACTCCTGAACCGTCTCTGAGCGAGTTAACATAAGAGCAAGTATAAAGACGCAGCCTACAATAAACCCATAAATATTTCAACCACTTTTTTAAACTTCGATTTAATGAAAGCTCGCAAAAGGAGCCACCATCCTCATTGAGGAAAACAAAAAAACCTGATGTCGTCTAAGCGACAGCACATCCACCCACCCACACACACATACACGAACACACACACACACCCATACAAACCTCAACAGGAAGAAACATCTACATGTTCCCATGGCAAAGATGCTGTTTGACAGAAAAGATGTGTCCATAATAAAGCCACCGCGCTGGACAGAGAGCATGCAGGGGCTTTTGATCATGGCATGGCTGGGACGCCGAAACAACCAAAGCCAAACCACATCTATCAGACCTTCATCCGTCCATTTATTACTCACTTATTCGTGAATCCCCCAGAGGGGGTCCGACATTCTTCTGCAGGCTGCACAAAGCTGACAGCTTCTACGGCTTATTCCCCTTCACTCACTCAGACAGAAAAGGCGATGAGGAATCTTAGGCTGTGTCTAGGCAATCAAATCTGATTTTGGACTTTCGCAAATATCTGATATGAATCTGAGTGTGTTTGCTTTACAGCAAAGTACTGCAAACCACAACAAAAAATTTAAACTGTATATTTCCTCCACTCAAGGACCAACACAGTAGGATTCAGTTTAACTGATCAATCATTATTTCAGAGGTTTGACCATATGTCTTCACTGAAATAACCCCCCCAAATTTGCACCCACATTTCCGTTGAAACGAGCAGCTACCTGTAAAAAAAAGTAAGTTCTTTAAACAGATTTAAAGAATACAATGTTGAAGCTAAAGTAGTAGACCAGGTGAGTTTTCTGGAGGCTGATTCTGAGGCAAAGATTCCTCATCACTGCATTAACACGTTCATTACTGCAAGAAAAAAGTAACTGCAATCCCAATTTTATATATAATATACAAAGAAAAAGATGATGAGTAAGAGGTGAAGTAGGAGGAGAGAGCAAAAGCGAGAGAGAGCGAGAGAGAGAGAGAGAATATTGTGGGGTGGGGGGGGGGTTAATTTACATGCAGCGTTTGGTTAACAGATCAAAGATAAGCTTGAGTTAACTATGGAAAGATATTACACAAGAAGAGTGTCCATACAAAACGCAGATTATGTAAAAAGGGCCACTGGGTGACTGGATCATTTACAGATTGGCATTGTTTTGGTCAAGAGACAGCCAAGTGCAGATATTGCCTCCAGAGTGGAGGAAATTCTCTCACGCTCAACCCGCGCGCGCACACACACAGTTTGACGGCCCCAAAGTCAGCTGGACACTGCGGTCCTCAGCTGTGTGTTTAGTTGTGTTAAGGTGCCAGCACAATGTGTATGTGTTTGTATCGAGTGTGATGTGAGTGTTCAGTCACACATCTCTTCTGGAATCTCATGAGGGTTCAGGATTCCAGGGACAGACATCTGAAGTTTGTGCTTCTCTTCCTGGGCCTGGCGTAAAGATGCCTCACGCTCCTCCAGAAACAAATCTGTAGTGTCCTCGCCTGCAAACTCCTGGGGGGAAAAAGAGACCAGAAAAAAGTTAACATGGGAAAGAGAGGAGAAAGAGAATGTTTCACATTTCACAAGCTCTAGCCAGCCATTCTTCCCAAAAATATCCCCATCAAGAAACAAACTACATATATGCACACTGCTTTTTGATGACTATCCTTGCAATATACTCTGCCACCTTTTCCTAGTATTAAAAGAATAGGCAAACAATACATCAGCTTCTTCATCGCTCTCTACTCAAAAAACAAATGTTAAGCTGTTTCAGTCTGTCTGTTCATCTGAGGTTAACAGAAGACTGTAACCTGAATCAAGACTCACCTTGATCTGCACCAGGAAGTCTCTTAGGTGCTCCTTAAATGCAGGAATGTCCTGGTTCAAGCTGAACAGTCCAGTCACAAATACCTTCACCTGTGCACTGTAAAAATAACAAAAGCAGAGATTTGGGTGTCAGGAGATGGTATTAGATTGGTTTAAAAGTAAAGCATAAGAACACTCAAGAGAGATTTAAAAAAACATGAGAAAAAGCATTCAAACATACCCAAGCTTATTTAAAAAGTGTTTTCATTCATAGTTTTGGAATATTACATACCACATAATGCAAAAGGACACAAACATTTCTATTATAAACCAGTTAAATGTAATTAGTTACTTTTATAGCCATTATTACATCCTGACAGTTTCCATTTGTTTTAACTGGCAATGACAAAATTGTTGAAAGCTATCTAGTGAAAACTTACTCCTGTAAATGAGGGAAGGCGGTTTTGAGCAGGTTGGCCACGTACTCCTGGATAAATGCCTGATTGCTGACTGGGCTTGCAGGGTTCAGGGTCATACTAATCTTGCCCTCCTCCACCAAATTAAACATGTACGCCAAGATAGACGCATGCATGGTCAGACCTGTGGGGCATACAGAGAAAAGGTCAGACTTCATGTTAAATCATTAACAACAACAGCAACGCCTTCCGTGAGATAAATGACTTTGATAAAAAAACAAAAAAACACTGAACTGCGCAAAATGACATCAGGAAAACTGTTAATTAAATACTGATAGAATGCATGGATGTGTGTGTACTTCTTTGTTGTGAGAAGCCTTTTATTTGCGCACTTTGAAAATAGCAGTACTGAGTCACAGTGTGTGTCAAGCAAGTGCAAAGCTTTGCTATATGTGGCAAGTTTGAGGGCAAATGTAGTGTGACTCACCAGCTGTGTGTGACGTATCTGTGACTACAGAGAAGATGTGTTGCAGTATATCGCAGAAGTAAGTCTGGTAGAAACTCTGTGCAGCAGCTTCTTCTTGGGCCACGTTTTGCAGCAATGTGTAGAGAATTTGCAGACCTGCACAAAAGACGCACTTCTTAACTGCATTTTGTAATAAACATACTACACAGAGAGATCATGCATCATCACAGAGAACAAATTTCACTTTACTTCATAACCAAACAATGCATTACTTATCCAACATATAACGAACATCAAACAATATCATATTTGCACTGATCACTTCAATGACCTCCCTTAGAGTTTTTTTTTGTTACCACATTTCAAATGGAAAGAAATAATTAAAAGGAAAGTAATATGATTAAAACAATAAACACAAATGCATTTAGATTTCTGTCTCTACCTCACTTTACACACACACAAAACAGACAACTGTTGGAACTAGATGAATTCTATACGAAGGCCTTCTCACCAGTGTCAGCCACATTTCTCATGGTATGTTTGAAGGCCCAAATTATAGAGTCCAACACCAGTTTAAATTGTGCTGGAGGGATGGCTAAGAAAGCGGGAAAGCAGTGGGAATTCACTGCCTGTAGAAGGTAGAAGAAATGGGTTCGATGCTCTGGATACTCCTCAAAATCCTGGACAATAAAACAAAAATAAAAAGGAACAGAAATACTTTGAGTAGACGAACTACTGTAATACAAGGTATGAGAAAACTGAACTGCATTTCTGTTGGCTGTGCATAAAACAATCAAATCCTGGCTTCTCTGCATAAGGTACAACAACCATTATAAGAGAGTTCACCTCAGAGCCTAGTATGCATCCAAAGTGAACAATTTCATCAAGTACAAATACAAACGCAGCAATAAACTGGACATACACTACATTTTCAGTTCAGTGTGGTCACAAATGTGACTGACCAGATTTTTTTTCCAAATATCAAATGTAAAGCGTGATCGTGACTAAGGAGTTTGTGGTATGTGGCAGAAGTGAACTGAAGACAGCCTTACTTTGTTGATCATGTTCAAGGTGCACTCGAACACAGCATCAAATATTTGCGGGATCTCTCCGGTTATATGACCGCCCAGTTTGTTCACGATGGTTGCCATGGTGCTGAGCACTTCCGGCTCCCTGGCTGCTGGGACATTCCTCTGATAATCTATGAGAACAGCGTCCAGTAGTGGTGGAACAAAGTTCTCCCCCACCTGAGACAGACAGACACACACACAGGCTTAAAGGATGAGCGGAAGGCAGCAGACGGATAAGAGGGTGAGAGCAAGTGTGAGTGTATGTGAGGACAGATAATCTGAACAGGTTCAGACTGACTCCTACTTTAATTAGCTACAACAGCTCCTAGAGCAGCCAAAAATTTGCTTCTTCCGTTACCGGTGGAGCTATGGCTAGAAAGCCACTGTAAAAGTCACTAGAAGTCAACAATCTAGCCCAATTGTTTGTGAAACAATTACTTGACATGCTTTTCTTAACTCAGCTCCTCATTAATCTGTCACAGACTTGTGGATTTCGCCTTACGACTATAAAAATAAATAAATCCTCACCAACAGGCAAACGTTTTAGACTACACAAAGATGGATCAGTTTCATCTGTATTAACGCCAGTCAGATTTGGGTGAATACTGTCCTGACTCTCTAGCGCACAACTAAATTTTGCACATCAAACATGTCTTTGCTGATTAACAACTGAAGTTTCTTTAAGAACATGAAGGGCACCCATAACCTGGGCAAGACTGATTCATTTTAACATCATTTAGTTTCCATGATGTGAAATGTGTTGAGGTTCAGGTATATGCATTAGAATAGAATAATTTGGAGATATTTCTTTAACTTTTGAAATCAATCAGAACTGCAGACACACCTTATGTCACTTTTCCATCGGATGGGGCTTACTGGACTTGATTCTACTCACCTTTTTGTTTTTCATTAGGCAAACCTGGTGCTATTTTTCATACCTAATCTGTTTTGGTTCCTAGTAAGCAGAGCATGTGACAAAATGTCACTTAAACTCTTCTGACTATTGATTGGTCAGAAAGAATCACCATGTGATTGAGCTAATGAACAAACATGGACATGGGCACTAAAATATTACCAGCCTTTGAGTATTCTCCATTGCTGCTGTGTTAGTCATGTGGATATCTGTATTCTGACTGGCATGGAAAACAAACAAGGTACCGGATATCAAAAACTGAGCAGAAAAGCAACTTTAGAGAGGTCCTGAGAGTAATGGCTTCCTACTGCACGTTCAATAGGTCTGTGCATATAGTATTACATAATCTTATATCAAATATCTTATAATTACATTGTTTTCTGTTGTTGTTATTACTGTTGACACAATTTGCTAAGGCCAGCCAAACAAAATATTGCATGCATGACTGTGAATGTGTCTGTCTCACCATCTGAGGGTCGTTGGAACGGCTGACCCAGCCTGAGATTAGCTTGAGAGTTTCTCTCTTCACAGTACGCATGCTTCTGATCAGAGGCTGCTTTGTTACCATCTCACCTACACACCCAGAAATACATCAAAGACAGGTAAATAAAATCATAAATAATAGGTAGGGACATGCTCTCAAAAACAAGCATCACACCAAACAGACAAGACCATTTTTGTTTATACACTGGTTATATACTTGCTTTATTTAGAGACTCCTGGATTCTAGGAAGCATCAATGCATTCTACACTAACCAACATCTATGTTTGAAGTACGGTTTCCTCTGATTTGACATGAATCCATGGAGAAAGAGCCATAAAATACTACATACCATTTGCAAAACATGTACAAAATGAACAAACAAAAGAACAGATGAACATGTCCTCACACACACACACACACACTCACCATTGGTCTGTATGGCTGCAGAAATGTTCTCGCTCAGGCACTTGTAGACGTTAAGCATGTCCAAATAAATGCGTCCCAGCTGAATGACAAAAGGGTGACCCACAGCTTTACACGCCCTTACGTTGGTCTTTAGGATGCTGCCCAGCTGCTTCACAGTCTCTGGGTCCTTCAGGATGTCCACATTCTACCACAGAAACAGAGCTCAAGGTCAATGCCATAATTTCTGCACATATACAATGGTTAGAACTACCCCAGGAAAAAGTACTTAAAAAAGCAGAACCTCATCACTGATCGGGTTGTTGAACTATGGTTTTTAACTTCTAGTGAACTATCCGTTAAGCAAACTTCAAACTAAATACGTTTCTGGGGATTAGAAAATTGTGAATTTCCATTACTCTGGCCTTTTAGCCTTTTAATTTTCTTCGCTTTAATGATCTACAGTCTCAAACTAATTAACCAACTTAATTTGAATTGAATAGAAATGTACTTCATTACTGACCTTGGTTGCCTGTTGGATAATGCTGTCCCACACCTGGTTTGGCAGCAGCATGTACTTTTCTATCAAGTGTTCTTGCACAGCCTGATCAGTCTGAGCACCGATCATATAACCCACTGCCTCATAGAATGTGTGCACCTGTGCAGAGAGACATGGATATTAAGAGCAAGTTAGAGGATGATATGACACTGGAAAAGGAAGAACAGTCAAAAGTAAGAGGAAGTGGGTGGAGGACAGGACTAGTAGAGTAAAAGAGACAATAACTTTTAATCACTCACTGGCTCCATGGATGACGTATTCTATTTTTGTATTCTATCTAATTTGCAGAGGTAACAGTGAATGCAGACCTCCATGTTTTAATGCAAGGCAACTACAGTACACTCTACCTCAACATGTTTCGGGAGCATGGTCACAGTAAGACACTTGTGCTATGTAATATTAAATATGAACTGTTGCAGTTTACTGGAAAAAAACACAAATACATGTTGGCCAGTGTATTTTCTCAACAAAACTTTCCACAATGTAGCCTGCGCAAATAGTGTTTTTTAGAAATTCAACACCATGTGGAAAAGTTAACCAAGTACTCCAATACCCATGCATACTTGCAAAGTGAACAGCTTTTATTAAATAAACTAATTTTCTATTTTCTTTAAATTGAGAGACATAACAAGAACCCTTTTTTTCGAAAGTTCAATAAATGTTTTGCTCAACAACAGCTCTCAACACTAAATACAGGTTTGAAAAACCTGCTCCAAGCTAGAATAGGAAACACTGAACATTTTTGTCAAAACAATTTAGCATGTAATGCAACATTAAAATTGAACCAAACACGCAAATCAACTTCATGTTATCAAACCTAATGAACTTGCCTTATTCAGAGTTTTCATCAAACTAGCATGTGCTACATGACTTAGTGTTGCATATGCTAAGCACGGTCAAATTGATCCTGAATATAACTCCGCCCATTCAAGAGCTCTTATATATTTCCTAGTACTTCATCCTCAGACAATGTTTTTCAGGACTCAAGTGAACTTTGTCTAAACAGCTTGTTACAGTGTAAAAATATTTTTCTGATTCTGACCTGTTGTGGCTGCAGGTCACAAATGATGGTGTTGATATTGTTCAGAATTTCATCAATGAAGGGCATGACCTCTCCGACCTGCACCTGCACAAAATGCCTCCTGCATTTTTGTGCAATTTTAATGAATGTGTCGCATGCCATGTCCTGCACGCCATCATGGGTCTCTGAAAGACAGAGCGAGACAGAACAGCACATTTTACTATTTTACTCTTTTACCAAAGGCCCTTGATTATCGCTACCAGATCTTACTAAGTTAGCGCTTTCATCCAAGCCTTTCAAATGACTAGGAGGAAGCACTAACAGTCACCAGTGTTGGTGTTATTGTGTGACTTGGAGAGATCTGGCTGTTGGATGGTTCTGATCTAGTACATATGCAGCTACAAAAATAATACAAGTGAAAGTAACAGCTATACTTAATTCAGAAAAAATAACTCCACTGTATTAGTTGTATTACTGAATTTCAACAAACATAGGATCAAAATAAATATATACATGTAAAGTCAGCAGAAAATGAAAACAGTCTCTCAAAAACGGTGAAGCTTACCATGCATAAACTCAAAAAGCTTGTTGACCACAGTCTTGAGAAACTTCCAGTGTGCACGAAGAAATCGTGGATACTGGCCCACAATGTACATGATGTTGGATGCAATGATGGCCTTGTTATCCTTTCCACGCTTCTGCTCACACAAACCTAACAGGTCCTGACAGATACACAAATTAACTTAACATTTTTTAAATGACTTGAGTAGCAATACAGGAAGTGCTTGTTTTTAAAAAAAAAGAAAAAATACCTTAATGACGGTGACAAGAAATCTCTTCTCATCCTCCTCATGCATCGCTCCACTGATGGAGCCAATGGCCCAGCAAAGCGTGTTCAGGTTCTTCCAAGACCATTCTGTCCCGTTAACCTGGTTATGGAGCTTCTCAGTCATGATCCGCTCGGTATCCGCATAGTCCAGGTGGGTTAGATATACTTAAGAGACACAAAAACAGATCCAAGTTGCACAAAGTTAACTTAACAAGTAAGGTAACATAAGAAAGAAGAATAAATGTGTAAGAGAATATAGTCAACAAAATCTCAACCACTACGCTGTAGTAGTGAAATAATAAAACTGTAATTAAAATAAACCGCCTACGGCAATTCAAAGAATGAGTGTACCTCAGTCTTTGTACTTTAGTTAAGAAGTAGCAGATACCAATATATGAGCAGAGGCTGAGTAGTACGTTTCTGCACATCTAAGAGTCAAGTAATGTCAGTGAGATTTATACAGCATGTGGGGGCGGTCTTACCCAGTGTCTCTCTCATGTTTTTGTAGAGGTTAATAGAGTCTGTATCTTTCATGAACTCCCGCACCACCTCCCCCTGATCGTTCTCAACCACCAGCACCTCCTCAGGCTTAGCCATACGGCTCACCATCAACAGGCGCACCTGAAACACAACAACCTGGTTCAAAATATCCATCGATTCAATTGCAACAAGTTGCATTTTCCATACTGCATGCCGTATTGCCCCAGTACAGTTTGTATGTGTGTGTGCGCACATGTGTTTGCATGTATGAATGCTTACTTTGGATAATACAGGCAAGTACAGCTGCCTGCGTGGGGGCACATCAAAGTGCTGGCTGCCAGAGAGTAGCGGTGATGTGGAAGTGCTGAAGGGACTCTCTCTGTACAGCTCTGCTGCTAAGTGATTCCAGTACTCCAGACATATCTTAAATATTTCTGTCTCCTCTACCTCTGACACCAAGAGCATATAGTGAAGAGCCTGAAAGGTAAAGAAAGTTGTTTTTCTTCACAGAATCAGCGGTTTCAACCTCTTTTTTTATATATATAATTGGTTCATAATTATATTTTGTTTAAAAAAAAAATAACTTAACATTATTTTCTTGCACATCTTACGAACAGCGTGTGTGGGGGGTGTGGGCTGGTGGTGGTGATTTGCAAACTTATACAAAATTATTTTGCAATACATGGCATAATTAACCAAATGTTCTTTCTTTATGATAAACAGAAACATTTCCACATTGCACACTGATACATTTTTATAGTCTTGAATGTTAGCACAACAAATGATCCTGCATCCGGGAATCACCCTAACAACGGTTCCCACATCTGCCCCGCACATTTTAGCATTCTCTCACCACAACACACTCAGTTTGGCTCAAGGGGTTGTGAATTAGCTATATTACGTGCAACAGAGTTCTCTTTATAAAATCAATGACCTCGTTGACTGTGTACCTCCATAAGGGTCTCACGCAGATTGAGTCTCTTCTCGATAAGCTGGCCATGCTCTTTGAGGAATGTGCAGAGGAACAGACTGAGGTTCTGAATGAAATTCTGCTCATCATCTTTCCCGTTTGCATATGCCAGACGAATATTTGTATTCAGGGGCAGCATCTATAAACCACACCACAATAGAAAAAGTTAAACTCAAGCTATGTTTTGCATCAGCAAACAGTGTTTCTTTTTTTGCTCTACATATGAATGACTTATATTTTAAGATGTAAAGTGTGTGTATGTTACCTGTTTAAGTTGCATCATGGTGAGAGTGAACAACGTTACAAACTGCTCCTCATACTGGCTCACACTCACACCTGCAATCTCCGTTAAACACTTCAGCGTCACATTCCGGAACATGGGAACATTCAGGAACTACCACGAAGTGAAAAAAAGAGTGGGAGATGAGAGAAAGTTTAACATAGTCCTAATATATAACAAAGTTAAAGAAAAGGCAGTTGATCAACAAATGTCACATTCAGATAAATGCAGTAATAAAAGTAAACTCTACACTCTAGAGCAACTGAACTCACCTTGTAAACCAGAGTGCTGATGAGTTTGGTCTCAAATATATATCCCAGAGGGATCCAGTTCAGAAACCGAAGCAGGGTTTCCAAAGTGGCGTGTACCAAAGGAGCATTCTGGGAGTTTTCCTTCGGGGATAGCAGTTAAGAGAGGGAGAGGAAGAGACAAAGGAAAAAAGAAAATAAAAACTTTAAAAGAAATCCAGCTCAAATGTTTAGAAAAAAAATTATGAACGTGGTTATCAACAAATAGTTTTGGAATTACATTTAACCAAGATATGCTTCTTTATGCAGTGTGACTACATACCATCACAAATTGACAAAGCTGGAAGATCTGAGAGAACTCATTACACATGCTGCAGAAAACAGGGAAGAGATGATTGCACTGGATTAGTGATGAATGATAAATGATCCAGCAGTGGTAGTGCTTCAGTTCTGCAATTTAGTGTTTCAACTTTCTTCTAAATCCATCACTTGTACCAATCGGTCTTTAATCATTAATTATCTCTGCTACTGGAGCCTCACCTATCCTTAAGGTGCTTAGCTTTGACCTGTGTCATCTGTCCACTGGAAAAGTCAAACACCTCCTCACTGAGCAGCTTGAGGATGATCATGTTGTTCTGGCAGAGACTCTCACTTGTGCGGCTCGCGCCAACAATGTCGCTGATGAATGTGGGCCAGTGTTTCGGCCATTCCTGCTTCAGAATCTACGTGTCACAGAAGCAAAACAAAGGGCAATGGAGGACACTTGTAATTATATAAGACATATTCATTTTAAATAAACATATTACACTTCTTCCTTACAACTTTAAATGAAAACTGAATCTCAGCATTTTTGTATAACGCTTACCTGAACTAAGATCATGTTGAGTTTTCCAATGTACACCTTCTCTTTCTGCAAGAAAATATAATGGGTGTAATTTACTGCAATTAAACCAGCAGAAATTTTTGAACCAAATTAAAATTAACAACACCTACCTCTACATTAGCTGCATCAGATGATGTCTTGATTATGAGCCCAACAACATATTTTTTAATACCTGCACAAAAGGCAAGAGAAGAAAAATAAAGTGTAAAAATCATTTTGATTTTAGATCCAATAAGAAAGTTCAAAGTAACTGTTAATCAGCAGTGAGGTAAACTATAAAAGTAAAAACTTAATTAAAAGCCCTTTCAGACAAAACCACAAGTCCCTAAAGGCAGAAGCCAAATTTCAGTAAACTGGACAGTAGAGGGAGCAGCAGAACACAAGTCTACTTGAGACAACATGGCGGGAGTTTTAAATATGGTTAAATAGAGATTAAAAACTGACACAAATATCGCTGTAAAATGCTTGATACTGACACTTAGTTGAGAACAGAACTTCATTGTGGAGACAGGATGAACATAAGCGCACACACGCGCATGCACACACACACACACACACCTTGACTGACAAAAGTACAAAGAAACTTTTTTCAATAGTTTTACCTAACCAATTCAATTGTATTTTGTAAAATTTAGAATTTACTGGCTATACTGGAGTTAGCACAGAATTAAATAAGATTGAATAAATGAGTGCACAGAATATTCAAGTAACACTGGTTTGGAACACTACACATTAAGCAGGCCAATTAATAGAAAATTGTACTATGATTGGGTATACAAGCAGCATGCAACAAAGGTCTTTGCAAGCATAATGGGTTGTAGATCAACCTTTTGTGCTAAAATCATTAGACTTATTAGTCTGTTTAAAAAAGAAACATTATTCCATTAAAGAGTGCAAATAACTGACAGTACATAAGATTGTTCAAAGATTTAGATAAATCAGAGACATCTGTGTAAACGACAAGGTTGTAAACCATTGCTCAAAGCGCATTCAAGCAGTACTGCCAATAAATAATCCTGTGACAAATACAGTAAATTGGCATCAAAAGTACATTGTAAAACCATTGTCACTTAACACAGCCCATTGCTGCATCAAGAAATGAATCCTGAAATTGATATATGTGTATTATGCAAGGAGGAAGCTGTACACGAGCTCTATGTAGAAATGCAGGCAAGTTCTGAGCAAGAGCTCTCCTAAAATCTCCTAAGCATGTGGAACCATATGCTGTGGTCTGATGAGTCTACATTCAAGCATCAAATTCTCTGTGCAAAAAACAAAAACGAGCATCCAGATTCTTATCCCAAATCCAAAGCCAGAATACGTGATGACATGGAGGTGCGTCTTTGATGAGTGAGTTACATGTGTGTGATGGTTCCACTGAGTTGAAGGCATATATTAGGATTTTAGAGCGACATATGTTAACATCAATGCAACTTCTCTTCCCAGGACATTAATGAACACATGCAGGAAAATGCAAGATCATATTCTGCACATGCTACAGCAGTGTGGCTTCGGTCTCCATTTACAAATGCCCATCAGAGAAAAATCAGACAACAATGATCACAGACAGTTTACCAGTTGAACACTCAGATCAATCAAGATGTTCCAGTTGCAGCAATCAAAATTATAAATTAGTGTATACTGTGGTAAGATAAACTGAACTTTTTGGAATGTTTTTCTGCATTAATTTGCTATAAAATGTGAACCAAGTCAATGTAATTGACAAATATAATGTTGCTAAATATGTCTTCAATGTCATATTGCTAGTAGAAAAAGTATGTGAATTAATAACTGGTTGACCACACGACTTCACTCAACTTCTACAGAGTTTCAGCTAATTTTGTAGATCTTTTTTAACACACTTGGGAATTAACTTCCCCTCAATGATTGCAAGCTGGCCAGGCCCTGATGCAGCAAAGAAGGCCCAAGTCATGATGTTTTCTACACTATTCCTCCCAAATAGTTAAATCTCAGTTTCATCAGTCTGCAAAACATTTTGCCAGTACCACTGTGGAGGGTTAAAGTGCTCCTTCACAAATTCCAGTGCATCAATGTTCTTTTTAGTAAACAGCAGCTCAATTTGTGGTGTCCTGCCATAGACACCATGCTTGTTCAAGGTTTTACGCACTGTAGACTCATGAACACAGAGGTTAGCCAGTTCCAATGATGCCTTCAAATCTTTGGAGTTTCTTACTGAGCAGTACTGGTTGTGCTCTTAAGGTCATTTTGACTGGGCACCCACTTCTGGCAGAGTAGCCACAGCCCCAGATTGTCTGCATTTGTAGATCTGGTAGACCAATGAATTTCTTTGAAATAACTTTGTAACCCTTTCCAGCTTTATGTAAAACAACAATTCTTGATGGTAGATCCTCTGAATGTTCTTTATGGCAGAGACATGGCTCACATAAGTGTATTTTTCTTGTGTGGAGCAAACTCAAAACTTTTGAGTGTTTATCAGTCAAAGTAGGTCTGGTCCACACCTCCAAACACCTTTTCTTAACAAGTTAGCTGTTTTGAGGTCATTAAGTTGTATATTGTTCTCAAAAGACGCTAAAGATCAGAGCGGTTTTGTGTTATTATTTTAAGCACATTATGTTTGTCAATACCCTTGACTTGGATACAGGTTCAGTTCGCATTTTATGATTAATTAATACAGAAAACCATGAAATTCTAAAATGTTCACATTGTCACTGTATATACAAAGTTCTGTTTTCTTTAATATTAAATGTAATATTGCTACTTTTTTGGAAATGAGATTTGTAGTTAGATCATAGTAAGTTGCACAAAATTGTAAAATCCTGCCCAAATCTTACAAAATTGCTTTTTTGCTCAACTGTCCAACATGAGCATGGAATGATCAAGGATTAAAACCACTTCTTCACATATAATTTTTATTTTTGTATATTTGTTGCAGGCATTTGTAAATGCTAAAATGCACTGGCTACACAGTTACACAGAGAAGTTAAAAATAAATGGGTGTTTGTCGCAAAGTTACATAAGATATTAGTGACAACTGAAGGGATTTACTTAGTCATTTGAGCATGCTTTGAAGAATCAGACTGTTGTGGTTATTCTATGACAATTCCTTCAGCATAGTTACGACTCCGTGCTCAAGAAACGGGGGGGGGGGGGGGGGGGGGAACCCTCAAAGGAAAAAACACCCCCCACATTTTTAAAAGAAAA
>JBBIGC010000001.1:37827255-37839206 GCA_037576955.1 Lepidarchus adonis
CTGAAGTGAAACTAACACCTTATGTATGACATCCACTAAGTCTCGCACAATATCCCTAACTTATTGTGAGTAGTGTAGTTCTACTCCCTAGTCCTTACTTACTGCTGCACTGAACTGTCCCAATGCTTTTAATCCTTCTGGGTACATCAATCTCACAATGGAGCATCAGACTGTCCTCGTCCTTCTAACCTGGTCAGTTGTGCCCGTGCAGCAACTTTATTTCAAAAGTTCGCAATTCGCCGTTTTGGTCATAAGAATGAAAACTATACCTGCTGGATGCATAGAACAAATGAACAGAGACGTTTGCAAAAGAATCAATATAACTACACGCCAGAAAAGCACCCACATTGACAGTTGGACACAGTTATGGGTTAAGACTCAACCACACAGGGTGTAGCATAGACCGATAAAGCAAATTGAGCGAGAAATACAATTTCACAAATTTCTAGAATGCATGCACAGTTGCTGAGCAGATTCAGCTACACAGCCTGGCGAGTTTACACTGGATGGTGCTGGCTGATGCGTTCATTTAAGTAGGATACAGAGTTCTTGCACACCCATCCCTTGTCAAGTCATTCCCTGCATCCCAACATCTTTAACGTTATCAGAAGCTTCGAGCGCCTGAGACAAACAAGTATTACTGATCTATATCAGACGTAGTTTTTTTCTACACAACTATTCTCTCAAACATGAAAAAAGATTTTGTTCACTCACAGCAGCTACTGAAGCACAAACAAACGAGCTTAACCGCTCAGCGCCACGGTTTACCTACCGAAAAGTCCAAGCCTTTGAAAGAAACGTCTGCTTTTCTGCCAGTGTTGCTAAAAACTTAAAGACTAGCTCCAAAATCGCTGGTGGGTGGGTCAATAAGGTTGGTTTGCTGGAGAGGAATAAATAAGTTATTTAAACGCTGTACCGTTAACGGCAGAGTCCTGTGAGGAGTTACCGTTAATGCTAGCGAGGCTAGTCAGGTGTGCACTCCGCGCGCGACCACTCACGGTTTTCTCTCAGTCCGTCTCATTTTACGGAATAAAGTTAACCTTGATGAACAGTTTCCGTTCTTTGGTCTTTACTGAAAGGCTTTTCGCAGCGATGCAAAGAAGAGAACCCCGTAATCTGTATGAGCGCGTGCGCTTGCCTCGTCTCCGTCTCACAAGCAACGAACTCATAACCGGTTGAAACCGGTTCAGACTGGGAGATTCCATCTCGGTTTAGTTTTCGGCCGATGGCGCCGCGAAAAGTTCGGATCGACGTCACGCCCATCCCGGTGTGCTATTTGCCCGCTCGGTGGCGGTCGCTTCTCATTGGCGGAGGCGGCAGTCCATCAAAGATGATTCTTCTCGGCGCCTACGCCGCGCGAGCCACACAGGACAGGAGGCGCACGCGACTGTTATATCGTGAAGCGGTTTTGGGAGAAAAACAAAACAAAACAGCACAGTTCTCTGATAGTTTAAAATACGATAAAGTTCACGTTATGTAGTTTTGGAAATGCATCGCGTCTTTGGAATGTCTCCGTGACATTTATTTTCTTAAAAGGGTGTGCACGTGCGCGCAAATCTCTGCGATGGGCATTTGGAGGTGAAAATGGCAAATATTTTTTTTGTACTAGGACATGAAGACGGGGAGGAGGGGGCATTAGAGCTTGCACTTGTGCTGCTTGTAAGCTGGTAATTTTCCACTAGCCACGAAGGGGGAGTGGTTGAAGGGAGACACGCATGGCACGGGTCAGGCAGATACAACAGGGCAGCGAGGCTCTTTTACCCTGAACTGGACTCAAATAAAACTCACATATGACTCGTAATGTTGTGAAAGTTGCCAATGCAGCTATAATCGATTTATTACCAGGCTGACAGATCAGACACGCTGAGTTGTCGAGGAAATTAACGAGTGTTTTTTTTCCCTTAAAAGAACCACGTGACTCTCCCCACTTAAACGTCAGTTGATGGAAAAATACAGGATTTCTGTGTAGACAAAGTAGAACTGCAGCTGAACAAAGACTAAAATGATGCAGTTCCTGCATTAAAATGGTATGCCATGCATGAAAATAAAAATGGATGTGAAACTGTATGTAAATTGATTCATTTGAACAGATTTTTGCAATAGTTGCATTCACTTTTCTAGTCATTTTAGCACAAATTACACATGCATGCTTGCAATTTCACTCACTGCTGCATTTCCCCCTCTTCTTATCACTGGCTAGTAAAAAAAAAAAATCAATCATGTGGCTGATTTGATACCATGTCTGTCACAATGGCTTTATGGTTCCCCTGATAGAGTTCTGGACCAGTGGACTGTTTCTATCTGCATGCTCTCCAGCGCAATAAAGCTGTGAGCAATAAAGCAGATGTGTGTGTTTGGTTGTAATAGCTTCTTTGCAAGTGATAGTACCTGGACCGGACTTTCTTGTTTACTTCCTCACTGGGCAAAGTCAGTGTCGGATATGAAGAATTTCTTGCTCAGTGGCTGTACCTGAGGGCATTCTCTGTTTTCTAGGAACTCAGACGCCTCCGCCTTTGAACACTAAGTAGCACAAAGGTTGGGGAATATGACAGTTGAGTTTACAGTATTTCACAAAAGTGAATACGCCCTTCACGTTTTTGTAAATATTTAATTTTTTCATGGTACAACACTGAAGATATGACACTTAAATACAATGTAAGCAGTCAGCGTACAACTTGTATAACAGTGTAAATTTGCTGTCCACTCAAAATTACACCGCCATTAATGTCTAAACTGCTGGCAACAAAAAAGTGAGTACACCCCAAAGTGAAATTGTCCCAATTGTGCCCAAAGTGTCAATATTTTGTGTGGCCGCCATTATTTCCAACACTGCCTTAACTCTCTTGGGCATGGAGTTCACTAGAGCTTCACAGGTTGCCACTGGAATCCTCTTCCACTCCTCCATGGTGACATCACCTTCCATTTGAGGATGCCCCACAGATGGCCAGTCCAGCACCTTTACCCTCAGTTTCTTCTGGGATTGTTTTGTTGGAATACTGCCCAATTCCCTAGCTCCCTGGTGCTAGCAGCAGTTATGCAGCCCCAAACCATGACACTCCCACCACCATGCTTGACTGTAGGCAAGACACACTTGTCTTTGTACATCTCACCTGGTTACTGCAACACACGCTTGACACCATCTGAGGCTAATCCATTTATGTAGGTCTCATCAGATCACAGGACATGTTCCAGTAATCCATGTCCTTAGTCTGCTTGTCTTCAGCAAACTGTTTTCAGGCTTTCTTGTACATCATCTTTAGAAGAGGCTTCTTACTGGGACGACAGCAGTGCAGAACTATTTGATGCAGTGTGTGACATTTGGTCTGAGCACTGACAGGCTGATCCCCAACCCCTACAACATCTGCAGCAATGCTGGCAGCTCTCATACATCTATTTTCAAAAGACAACCTCTGGACATAACGCTGAGCACATGCACTCAACTTCTTTGGTCGACCATGGTGCGGCCTGTTCTGAGTGGAACCTGTCCTGTTAAACTGCTGTACAGGTTTGGCCACTGTGCTGCAGCTCAGTTTTTGAGTGTTAGCAATCTTCTTATAGCCAAGGCCATCTTTGTGTAAAGCAATAATTCTCAGATCCCCTGAGAGTTATTGATGTGCCAGTGATCAATATGAGAGAGTGTGAGAGCAATAACACCAAATTTAACACACCTGATTCCTGGTCCCACCTGAGACCATGTAAAACTTATGAGACACATGATACAGAGGAGGGAAAATGATAATTGAGCACAATTTGAACATTTTTCTTGTTGCCATTGGTTTAGACATTAATGGCTGTGTTAATTTATTTTGAGGGAACTGCAAATTTACACTGTTACACTACAAGCTGTACACAGTCTACTTTACATTGTAGCAAAGTGTCATATCTTCAGTGTTGTCCCATGAGGAGTATTCACACTTTTGTCTTTTTTCTTTCTGTCTTGTCAGAATTGGTTTTAGACATATTTTATTCATTTTCATGCAATGTTAGATGTTCTCAGACTGTCCTACATACTGTTTTTTAATGAGAAACTGTGTTGTAAATAAAAGTGGCCTCCACTGACCATCACCACATGTTCATCTGCTGTCTGCACCTAAAACAATGGAACTAATAAACAATTATCACGACTCATCTTCTGGCTGTTTACTAATTACTACCTGGTGTTGACCAGAGGAGGATGGTTCCTCTACTGAGCTTTAGTTCCTCCCAGGGTTTCTCGCCTCCGTCTCCTTGGCTCATTAGGTACTCGGACCCGGATCTTATGAAGTTGCTTTGTGACAACATCTGTAGTAAAAAGTGCTATAGAAATAAAACTACATTTAATTGATGTGTGGAAATAGTATTCAAACATGTTTGTAAATTAAACTGCACCATTTAATTTGCAACTGGAAGAAGTTCTTTGTCTTTTTTCATCATACTACATACTAGCTCATAAATTCTGCAAACCAACCAAATGATTACTGGTAGTTGGTCTAGACAGTGATCCTTACAATTTACTAAGTCTAAGAATTCTAAGAATTGGCTTTCCTGATGTTTATTGTTTGTAGGCTTCAGGGTTTGTGGATTTCCACGACTCAATCTTCTAAACCGAGTTATCATGAAGCCAGGCCCAGCTGACTATGGGTCAGGGTAGGGTACGTCCTGGACAGCAGGCCATCACAGAGGTGGACATCCATGCACACACACCTATGGGCAGTTTAAAGTAGCTGGTCAACCTAAACCACAAGCCTTTGGACAGTGGAGAACCCGGAGGAAAACACACAAATAGGCACCCATGGCCAACGCAGGGATCGAACTCAGGACCTTCTCACTGTGATTCAATATTTAAGAGATTCAAGAGAGTTTTTATTGTCAATACAGCAGTATACACAGTGTGTAAAATGCCGTTTCACACAGCCCCCAACCCTGGTGCATTGGTAAAGAAAAAAAAAATCTAACAATATGTACAAATGTACAAAAGGATACAGGTACTTACTCAACAAAAAATACTCAAAAACAACTATACAAGGAGATATAAAGAAAAGAAATCTATATATGTACACTAACACAGAAGGACATAAGACATTTTGTCATTGAATTGTGCAAATGGTGTGAAGTGAAACCAGATAAATGTAAATGTAAGAATCCTGAGTTTTGCGCTTCTGTGGTTTCCCAAGTCATTCTCAGCAGCAACATTTTCATTGTCAGTTACCGAATGAGGCACCAACTCGCTCAGTTAGTGCTCCATGTTCTTCCTCTTGTGAGAATGTTTAGTTCCATCCAAATGAAACATGCCATTTAAGGCAGAATGGAAAATATTGGGTTTTTTTTAAGGTGGAACTGAACGTTTGAAGCCAGATCTTTAGTAAAGTCCTGACAGTCCTCTTTCCATGAGAGCTGGATTGTTCAAACCTTTATTTAAGCTTCACTACACAGTCGTCCTGAGCAGGTGAGTGTGTGTCTTTGTGTCTTTTCTTTTTAGCTGCATCCCAAACCACACACCTATATTTCACATACTGCATTACTGAACATTTGCAATGGTTGTGTATAGCTTTATATGTGCAGTTTGGGACGCAGCCATACTGAGTGCAGGTGAAGTTTACAGCACATCACAGAGGTCATTCTGTGTGTTCGATTAATAAAATGAGCAAATAAAGAAAAGTAAGCACTAAAATAACAGGAAAAGGGCAGATTTAAAATGATAAAATCAGAGCTTCTGTATAAAGGCTGTGGAAACTACAGCAGATCTGATCTCCATTGGGAGCTGGTTCCAGCAGGGGGCAGCATAAAGACTAAATGCCATTTCACCCTGTTTAATTGCAGTAAGAACACCAAAGTCAGTCTCATGTAGAAGCTTAACAATATGTGACAATTTGAAAATAGGACAAGCCGTAATAGTGAGAGTATTTTATATACTAGGCCACGCCTCTGTTGAAGAACTAGAGAGGCTGGAGCTGCGGTTGTCTAACCAGCCCACAAAATAGCAATAACATTCCATAACACAACACATTCTGTGCTGTTTGTACTGTACATACTGCAGAAATAAGCAGTTAAAAACATTTTCTTGGGGCCCTCAGACACAATACTGACTCTCAGAGTATGTATGGTATGCTTTGATGCTATTTGCAAGATTACATATGGAAACAACACTCAGGGCAGATTAATATCACCATGCGATATTTCAGTCATACTTTACATAAACTATGGCTGGTGCATGTTTTCCTACAGGAAGTTCTTACATAAAATGGTTATGAAGATGCTGCTAGAAGCCAAGAACATTGTTTTACAAGAGATTCAAGAAGATTTGACCTAAAACAACCCATTCATGTTGGAGGGATATATACAGAGCACTAAGAGGCCAAATATTGCCCAAAGTTCTTAAGTTCAGGCTTAATATTTCACCATCGCATCAATTTGGTACCACCATCAGAAGGTAAACTGGTGGGTGGATAGTCAATAAAATGACTATATTTGTGTTGGTTCCACTCATCTTCACTGTATAGAAATCCATAAGGAACCATTTCACACCAAACCTCATCTGAGGAACATTATGTAACATTCTTGGAAATGGATATCAATTCTAACAATACAGGAAGATTCATGTAATACAACTAAACAATTAAAACAGAAGAAAAGTCATCTTTAAATTGAAATTCTGCAAAAATGAAGCTTCTGGTGAGGAATAACCTCCACCTTTATTGCCAATAAAATAGGTCAATTCATACACAGATGAAGCACATCAGGTGCACATGTCCAGAACATTGTTACTCAGCATTTTGAAGAAGGTTTGTCCTATTTAAACCGCAGACATTTAGTTTGTTGTGTTTCTGACTGTGAACTGAGAGTGAACACCATACTGAGCTCAAAACAGCTTCTCTGAGGCCTTCAGAAAGAAGATTGTAGCAGCTTGAAGGATATAAAAAGATCTCAAAAAGAATTTGCAATAAGCTATTCCACTGTCCAGAAATAGTCTACAGTGGAGGACCCCTAAAACAACTGCCAACATGTCCAGGTCTGGTCATCGAAGCAAGTTCACCCCAAGAGCAGACTGCAAAATTCTAAAATACGTCTCCAAAAATCCTAAAATGTGATCATGGGATCTACAGCAGACTCTTGCTACTGTGGATGTGAAATTGCCTCTACAATCAGAAAGAGATCCACAACATTAACTTGCATGGGAGGTGGGCAAGGAGAAAACCTTTGCTCTCTAAGAGAAACATCAAGACCAGACTGAAGTTTGCCAGAGAGAATGTAGACAAAGATCAGGACTTATGGAATAATATTCTTTGGACAGATGAGTCTAAAATTATTTGGACGGCAGAACAAAAGACATGTCTGGCGTAAACCAAATACAGCATTTCAGGAAAAGAACCTCAACTGTGAAGCATGGTGGTGGAAGTGTCATGGTTTGGAGATGCTTTGCTGCAGTACGACCTGGCGAGATCACCATCATGAATTCTATCATGTTTAAGGGGGAGCTTGAGGAACATGTGACCATTTGTAAGAACATTAATACTGAAGCGGAACTGGACCCTGCAACACGACAATGACCCTAAACATACCAGTGAATCCATCAAGGACTGAAGGCTGAACATTCAGAAATGGAGAATCCTGGAGTGGCCGAGTCAAAGCCCATTGAGATGTTGTTGGGTGACTTGAAATGGGTTGTACATGCAAGAAACCCCTCAAACATCTCATAGCTTAAGCAATTCTGCATTGAAGAGAGGGGCAAACTTGTCAAAGAATGGTAGAATCTACAAGAAGCATCTCACTGTGGATATAACACTAGCTATTAGGAGGTAGGGTGTCTTAACTTTTTCCTTAGTTAGAATACACATTTTTGGTTGTTATCTTTAGTTTAAGTAATGAATCAAGGTTAATTCTTTTGTTACCTGCAGTAAAATGACTTTGTGTCCCAGAGATAAATAGAAACAAGATTAAACATCAATATGTGAACATTTTTGATGAAGATCTGAATATTTAATGAGGTGACATGGGCACTTATTGCGATGGCTGTGTCAGAACCGCAGGTCTTGTGGAGAGTTCCAGGTGTGCAGTAGTTAGTACCTACCAAAAAAGAGGACAACTGGTGATTTGGCAGCAGGATCATGGGCACCCAGCACTCATTGATGAACAAAGGCTAGACTGTCTGATCCCAAAGAGGAGAAGGAAGGGGTCAGAACACACAGTGCACCACAGTCAGCTGCACCAGGGGGAATATCAGGCAGGTAGTGTTAATGTTATGGCCGACAGGGGGGTATGTAAATTTATGACACAAAGACAGAACATTCAGCTTGGCCTGTTTCGCAGCTGAGTTTCCATATGTTTGGATATGGGGACTGTATGGATTAGGGAGTCGACAGCAAAGAACTGCATTTGACGCTAAAAAAATTAATATGTGTGATTTTCAATAACATGGTCTTACATAATATATAGGAAGAATTCGCTTATTTAAAAAGAATGTGGGGCCATGAAGGCTAGGGAAGGCTACAGCGCAGTTTGATGTTGTGAGTGTCTATGTTCTTCAAGGAAAGGTCAGGTCACTAAACTAATTTTCAACAGTTTTATTTAAGAAAGAAAGAAAATTAAGTAAAAGTTTGTGGAAGCTGGATTCTGCTATAGGGGGATCTCCAAAAGAGAAGGTTAGAAGGAAAGAAGAATTTGCTTCTCAGATCTTGGAGCATAAATCAGATGGTCATCAGGGGTTTTATACTATTCAGATCTAATGGGCATTTTGTCACCCATCATACCAGTTTCAGCCAGTTGTTAAAGTCATGTGTCTTAGGTGCCACAGAGTCTGGGTGATTCTGACGCTTGTTTTGTCCTTGATGGCAGCAATATGACATTTTGTTTTAGATGTGCAGACTGTGCATGATCGATTTGGAGAACGAGAAATACAGCTAACAGTGAGTCAGCCATTTAATGGGGTCACAGGTCACATGTTCCTTCCTGATTTCTTATTTTTCCCATGTTTGTCAAACTTAAATGTTGCAGATCATCAAACAGATTTTAATATTACTCTAAGACAACACAAATAAAAACAAAATGCAGCTTTTAAGGCCAGACCGGTAATTAGGTTTAGGGGCAATCACTTTGTCACACAGGGCCTTGTAGTTTTGGATTTTTCTCCCTTAATAATAAAATCACTTAAAAATCGCATTTTGTGTTTATTTGTGTTGTCTTTCAGTAATAATCAGATTAGTTTAATGATCTGAAGCATTTAAGTACGACAAACACGGGGGAAAAAGAAATCAGGAAGGGGGTGAACACTTTTTCACACCACTGTACTTGCCAAATGTCCATATTAATTTTTTAGCATCACCTGATCAATGCATTAAAACAGCCTCAGATTTTGAATCTTATTTTTTCCATATAAAAGACATAATAATGATTTGTTTTTGCTCTGTTTTTATTGGTTGTACTTTTTTGAATCTGAATGGCTTGAATAATATTCGGTAGCTGCTTCAACTACACTTTCCATATAAATAAATGAGATCAGAGTCACCTGAGTGAACGCTTGGGCAGTTATCAGGGGAGGTGGGCTCAGCGAGGGCAGCAACAGAGGCAGCACATTGTTGCACGTGTGTGTGAAAGTGAGGCAGACTGGCCCGTGCAGGATTTGTCCGGCCTCAGCTCGTCCCGACCGGTCCTGTCTGCCTATTTACATGCATTATAGTGACCTCAGGTCAGTGGGCTGCCTTTGGCTTTGCACCCCCTTTTCGAATGAGCACTCCTGACTCGTTCTGGACAGAAAAACAAGCTGCTGTTGTGTTAAAGGGCTAAATGTATTAAATGAGTGCGTGTTTATTAGCATGCTAGTCCTATATTAGACCCAGTGAACAGTGTACTGTATATGGGCTGAAACCCTTCTGCACAGTAATGATTGACTATATATCATGTGTATGCAAAATATGTTGAAATATAGCATAAAAGAATCGCGAAAGTGTGTTTGGTCTTTGGTATTATGCTGCTATAAATAGTGGCGGCCTATTCAGAGAGGTGAACTTTAACAACAATACAAACAATGAGGAGGAGTCAGTTCCTTACACAGGCTCAGGGTGATGTTAGAGACTGAAACAGCGGCCTCTACCGTCCAAAGTGTGTCATGACATTATATTTTTCTCAGACAGCTTATGTAGTATTTATAAATACTTTTTATATGTAGATTGACACGTTATATACTAGAGCACAGGATAGTCAGTCATTATACTACAGTTCTTTTTTGTGGGCAATTTCTAGCCTTATTAATAAAAGGTCTTCTGCATATCTAATTAAATTTTATTCCAGGGGGAGAGAATTGTCAGTGAATATGTAATTACCAACAAAAATAATACTATGAACAATATTAGTAATAATAATGAACAATACAGATATAAATACGTGGGTCCACTTTATCGATATATATTTTCTTTCATCTTTTATTTTTTTACATTTACAATGGAGGAAATACTTTAAGAAAAAGAAATTAACAATTGTATTTTTCTTTTACACTTTTTTACAATTAGTTTGACATTCAACGCATCACCCAAGAGTCAGCAAACAGTAAACCCCCAAACCCCGGCACCTACCCCCTATATAGAGGAATCTGTTCCATTTTGAAAAACAATAGGATACACAATGAAAGAGGGAGAAAGAAAAAAAATAAAAAGAGAGAAAAAAAAGGAAATTATTCAATGCACATGGCAAAATCAAAACTCAATCTGCCATGGTGCCATAGAGAGAAAATGGTCCCAGAGAAAGCAGCTTTATCAGCCAAAGTAAGTCTGATTTTTTATTTAATTTAAGAAAGTGAAGGAGATGTTGACGCCTGGTCAGCAGAGTCGTGAAGGCTTTAAATTCTTCTTAGCAAGTGATAAAGTGTGTGAAAATGGCCACACCCCAAATAAGACAAGCAAAAGATTAGGAGTAATGTCCCTTCCAGTTTCCTGTGTCTGCCCACAGAGAGAGAGAGCAGCTCCAGAACTGTCGGCAGCGCTCACACAGAGGGGAAACATTTTTGCTTGTCTAGACCTGTGTAGTCTCTTTAAAACCTCCCCCAGAAATCTTCTGAAATGGACACTCGCTGGTCCATCTCTCATGCAGCTTTGAGTACAGAAGGATGAAGTACCAGAGAGGTTAAACATTTTGGAGTAAATGGAAGAAATATTTCCTTTTATAAAAAGACGAGGCGTCAGAAACATCGAGGACGAGGACTTCAAACAGGGGAAGCTCTGCATCATAAAATGTGTTATTTGTACATTAATTCTGAAGTTTCATCCAGAGGATGTCACAGCACAGTCAGAGCTGAAAATACCTGTTATTTTTCCTTGATTTATGCACCAAATCAGTCTCGATCACTGGTCGGTCCTGCTGTTTAATTCTGAGTCTCTCTTAATAAGGAAGATTATTAAACGTCTTTTCTAAAAGCAAGTGAACAGTATTCGCTCCGTCTGCTGTTATGTGCAGCTCGCTAGCGGCTAATCTCCTTCTACCAGCTACTGTGAAGATCTGAATGAAAAAACGAACTTTACGAAGCTGAAACATTTAAAGAATGATGTATAGAAACAGAAATAGTTTATATAGCAGTTAATAACACACAACATGCAACAGTTAGTCTCACAACTTTACCGATACAAAAACAAGATTATACAGTTTGTCCAATCAGCATTCATAGAACTGAGACAGAAGTGTATTGCTCCATAATGTGTCCGACATAGACACGGTTAAAATGAACACACATTCCACTACAGCGCGATGGTTTTAACCCTTTCTGTACCGGACACATTATACAGCAATAAGCTTCTGTCTGATCTAAATTATTGTTGAGGACAGTTCAGCAAACGCTAGATATTGTTGGAGACACACGTGTCCCACTACTGAGACTTTCCTCCTTTTTAAAGAAGCTCTCCAGAGATCCACTCTGTTCCATCAATGTTCTAAAATAATCCACTCTGTTCCATCAATGATCTAAAATAATCCACTCTGTTCCATCAATG
>JBBIGC010000001.1:37872875-37886829 GCA_037576955.1 Lepidarchus adonis
CCAATACAATACCAACAGATGCCCAAGCCATGGACCACTATCCCCAATGCCAAACTTTGGCTAGATGTGTGTAACTCCTCTCTGCACTGGGCTGTATTATGCTCTGAAGGGATATAGCTCCATCTTATTCATTTGGGATTGATGCCAATGATTCAGAACTTTTCCTACAACATCAGTCCCTGAACCCAGGAAAGCTCTGATGGTTCACAATCTGGCGGAAAGCCTTAAAAGACCACTAAAGGCTACTGTCGCATACTCCCCTTATTGATGCTCCGGATTTAAACATTTGGATGTGTAGTTTAGCAAATTTAGAATATTATGCAGTTTTTTATGCGGAGAGAAACTTTGGTCAGCAAAATGTAATGAACATTTCTGTGAAATACATAGTACTACCATCTCCTCACATTAAGAAGGTTCTGGGCTTGATCCCCAGGTCGGCCACAGGTTCCTATTTGTGTGGAGTGCTCTCCTCGTGTTTTTGGGGGTTTTCACCGGGTTCTCCGGTTTCCTCCCACTATCCAAAGGCAGGTGGTTTAGGACTGGTTACTCTAAATTACTCATTGGTGCGAGTGTGTGTGAGAATGGTTATCTGTCTCTGAGTCACCCTGCGATGGGTTGGCCTTCTGTCCAGGATGAACCCTGCCTTGGCCTGTGTCAGCTGGGATCAGCTCCAGCTTCCCAACCCAAAATGTTTAAGTGGTTTTAGAATGAATGAATGAATGAATACAGGAAAGTACAGGTAGAAAACCAGTATGTGCTAAATGGGTAAAATGGTACAACTTTGTAATGAATTAGGTTCCCAGTTCTAGCTTTGGGAGCATCTTTTTTTAGTTTTTAACTAAAATGAAATTCTTCTTTCATTTGTGTAGGAGTCAAAGTAACTTCCTCTGTCCAAGTGCCGAAGCTCTTGAAGCAAGCTGGAGATCGAGTGACTGTTTTGTACGAAAGGCCAGTCAGACACCAGGTGCCTGCTATGGGCTTGGGCCCCCTTCAAGAGTCCCTGGCCCCTCTGGAAGAGCCAGGGTATGGGGGTTATGAGGAGGACCCAGCCCACATAACCACCATGGATGTAATTGATGGCAAAGACAATGACTCAGAGTTTGAGGAACTGATAGTGGAGTCTAAGCCAGCTGGAGCAACAGTCAGTGGAGAAACAAAAGAGGATTCCCTACTCTTTGTAAACCAAAGCCCTAAAAAGACTGTGGCCAACCTAGCCTCTAAGCCCTTGGGCACTATCTCGCCTATCCTTAACCGCAAACTCAACCTGGCTGGCCTTCAATCCCCACTCAAACCCCAACCTAAAGAATCACCAAAGCCCTCACTTCACAAGAGCATTGAACCGCCTGAACCACCCCAGAGACCAACAGTGCCCCCTCCTCCTCCACCTGTTCGCCCCCCTGTCCCTCCAAGGCCCCACATAAAAGTGACATCAGCTTCGTCTGAATCTCAGAATTCATTGGAAAGCAGCGATTCATCAGTAGAGAAAACCCCTGAAAAAGTTCCTGCTACTGCGGGCAATGGAGACAAATCTGCATCTGAAAAAACGTTCATAAAACCTCCAGACCCAAAGCCAGTAAGCAAGCCTCCAGAGTCTGCAGACGAACTCCCACCAACCCCAGTCATCAATAAGCAAGATTTGTCCAAAGAAAAGATGGTTGATAGCTCCTCTATCATGAGAGACAGTGTAGATGAACAGGGCCTCTGGGAGTCTTCGGAAGCGAAGTTCCGCAATAGGTATGCTCGCTGGAGTAAGGCCTCTGTGGTGTTTGATGTGGAACGCAACCATAAATACCTTAATGTCGCACTCTGGTGCAAAGATCCTTTCAAGTTAGGTAGTCTCCTGTGCTTAGGGCATGTTAGCTTGCATTTGGAGCACATAGCCCTTGAATGCTTGTCTACATCATCTGCGGAATACCAGAGCACCTTTCGACTTTGTGCCCCAGAACCTCGGGCCAGTGTCAACCGCACTGCACTACGTAGTTTAAGCACACACAAGGGTTTCAATGAGAAACTATGCTATGGAGATGTCACACTCAACTTCATGTACCTGGGAGAGGGTGATTTTGACCTGCCAAGTGGACTTCTTGAGCGGGAGGGGAGCATGCATGATGAGGACATGAAGGACCGGGAGAGAGAAAGAGAGCAGTTACCAGTAGTAAACCGGGATGACCTGAGCTATAACCCCATGCAGATCAATGAGGTCAGGCACAACTTTCAGGACACCCAGTTCCAGAATCCCACCTGGTGTGACTACTGCAAGAAAAAGGTGTGGACCAAAGCTGCGTCGCAGTGCATCGTCTGTGCCTATGTTTGCCACAAGAAGTGCCAGGACAAGTGTCTTGCTGAGCATCCTTTCTGTCTGGCAATTGGTGACCGCCGCAGCACAGATCCTGAGGCCAAGTCCACCATTAACCGGGCAACTACAGGTCTTACGCGACACATCATCAACACCAGCTCCCGCTTGCTCAACCTTCGGCAAGTACCCAAAGCCAGACTAGCAGAACAAGTGTCGGAGGTGGGACCTGCCGAGCCTTCTCCAAAACATACACCCAACACCTCAGACAATGAGAGCAGCGACACAGAGACGTATGTTGGTGCAAGTCCTTCGAAACAACCCCAAAGCAGTAGTGGCACAAAGCTGGCACGTAAGGAGGGAGGTTTAGACGACAGCGTGTTTATCGCAGTGAAAGAGATTGGTAGGGACCTGTACCGAGGCCTCCCAACAGACGAGCGTTCGCAGAAACTAGAGTTAATGCTGGATAAACTCCAACAGGAGATCGACCAGGAGCTGGAGCACAACAACTCCCTGATTTCTGAAGAGAGGGAAGCGATAGATGCACGGCGCAAGGCCCTGATTACCGCGGCCCTGGCCAAGTCCGGTGAACGGCTTCAGGCTTTGACTCTGCTAATGATTCACTATCGCGCCGGCATCGAAGACCTGGAGTCTGTGGAGAGCACCTCACCATCCGAACAGCATGGCTTCCCAAAATCAAAGACGGGAGGTCTGGAGGAGGACTTGATGGGTGCTGAAGTGTATGACAGTGACATTTGTAGTCCGGTGGATGTTCAGATGCTAGATGAGATTAGCGAGGAGCAGATCTGTGTAGAGGCTTTGCCACGTTAGATGACAAAAGGGGAACAAGGGCTTGAGACTCACAGCAAAGCGTTTTATCGTAGAGTCGCTGGGACTGTCTGACTTGCCAGTGCTGACATTGTGCACAAGTTTTTGTGGGGGGGTTTTCTGTCCTTGCTGGTACCAGCCTCGCAAGGATTTGCTAATCCTTGCAGCACAAATGTATGAACGTTTCAAAAGGAAAATACAATGGAAACCTTTACTGTAAGGACAGTATTAGAAAGAATAAACATTGCTCTTGATGGAGACCATCTCAGATTTTTGCAGAGGTAAGACTAACCAAGGTTTCTCGTCTTGCAGGAACGGAGCAGTAGCATTTTGCGTGTTAATCTTTCACTGGGCTTTAGGAAGGGACAGCCAACCTGTAGCATCTGTTTGTAGAAAAGCTTGAATTGAAACAGTTTGGGTTTAATCTGTTCTTGCTAAGACTATCAGTAGAAGGCAGGTTATTTTAAGGTTATATTGTTGGTAATTTCAGGAAATGGCCTCTCTACTTTGTTGTGAGCTTCAAGCCTTTTTGCCTTTGACCAGGGGTGTCCAACTGTGGTCTTGAATGGTCTGTGTCAAGCACAGTTCCCCTCCTCAAACACACTTACTTACACCTGGCAATGAACAGGTGAGTGGAACTAGTTGTGTTCAAGCAACTGAGCTGGACATTGGCGCTCCAGGACCAGAGGTTGGCACCCCTGCCTTAGACTGTCGTGTTTGGCCCTTAGGATTAACTACGAAAACGTAAACCGTAATATGCGATACAGAATGTGGAGCATTTCTTCTTTTTTCTGAATCATTTATTTTTATTCTACATCTTCCATGTCCTTGTGAGCATGTGTGCACTTTTTTTTATCATTGGAGGAATTTTGTTCTTTTGGCTCATTCTGAAGTTCGTCTTCATCAGTCGTTTGAAATGTTTCTACAAGGGAATCGAATCGGGACGACTGGTCGTCGGTTTATGGCACCTGTTTTGGGACCACGGTTTGGTTTGTTTATAATGTTGGTTTATCTGTAATGCCAAACAAATGAAATAATGTGATATTTTGTTTGTGATACCATTGTTTTTATTGTTTTTGTTTTGCAGAGATGATATTGCTATTGAATAAGGAATTGTATATTACGGTTCTGGGATATTTGTCCATGCTCAGTGTCCTCTCACGTTAGGCCTCCATGAATTGAAACATGGTGGCGTGATTTCTCAGATACTTGAGATAAAGTTCTTTGAATTCTTAACCTACCAAATTATGCAATTTGGCATTTGCCGTTTGGGTTATTTGATCAAATCTTTGCTTTTAAATGGGTGGTTTTTTTTTAGATTTTGTTTTTTTTTACTTTCTCACTGAAAAAAAGTTTAATTTTATTCATTTGAGGGGGGTTAAATCATATTTTCAGCACCCATGTTTGCTTCTCTTTGCCTTTTGAAGCTGATTTCATACTATACTAGTGAATGTATTTCCCAACGCTCCACGCTCACAGTGCAGTTCACACAAACTTTGCAGTTCAATGATGTCATACAACTCAGAACACACTGAATGTCCCCTGGTTTCCAATGGCTTAATGATCATTTTTTCCTTTCTCCTATTGGCTGAAATTGTATTTTGTGAACCCATTGTGCCCGGTCTCTCTTTTTCACACTGTGCTCAGCAACATCTCCCTGCACAAATAGGATCGTACGCTTCAATGGGGGAAAATTTTCATGTAAAATCCAAAAACATGTGACATACCAGACACATATTGTCCATGATATATAACAATATATTGCTCAGTTATTATTTTTTCCTGGTTGAGGAAGCACACAAAACCTAATTGGGAATTCTGTTGGGGATTGAATAGATTTTTTCAGCAGAATTGCTGAGATAATGTTTTTTGTTTTTGTTTTTTTTACAGTGGTGGTGAGTAGAACAAGATGTCTGCTGCACAAATCTAGCCATTTTTACTCTTCACCCCCAGGGAAGCTCAATGAGTGTTTCTCTGGAATGCTGATGATGGTAGAGTAGTAAATTTGAACTCAATCACTTTACAGGCCAATGGTGGTTCTAACCAAGAACATCCCCCACGCACACCTCCAGCATGAATGGGTTGAGTTGTAGGCCAGAAGCTTCTGAGAACTGTGGTAGAGCAATGTCTCAGGCATCAGGCAACAACCAATACATGTGAGGGAGATTTTGGAGGCTGGACGTCTGGTTCCATTCACCACCATCTCAATTGTGAGCCCTTCATCTCAAACCCACTCTGAATGACTTCATTCCCCTTCATTGGAGCCAGAGGCCGGGTCAGCTATTCTGATGTGTCGTCTTTACTGCTGTAGGACCTGTCATTTCTGCTTTTGTGCAATATTTTCACAGCACTGGTGAAACCAGGAGGGAATATCACAAGACTGTCTTTCCTTATTGCTCTCCTGGAGAAACGATCAGATTAATGTCCAGTCCAGACACTAAGGTGCCGTGACGTTTAGCCCTGGGCTTAAAGCATTGATGGCATCAATGGAAGACTTTTTCTTTTCTTTAGTTTTTTCCTCGTTGTTCTTGTTTCTCTTCGTGTCGTAGCTGCTGCTGCTGTAACTGTAACCCTGTGCTCCTCCACCACAACAGAGGCTCTTTCTCTTTCCGTCGTCTCATAGTGATAAACCAGACGTGTTTCGTGGTGAAGCTTTTCTTCCAGAGCCGTCAATCTCATCAGAAGCTGAGTCATGTTTCTCAAGCCACGTTTCGACAGCCAGCTCTAATCAGATTTCCACTTCAGGCCTGTTCCTTAAACCTGATTTGGACGTGGTCAGGCTTGGGGCTCGGTCCCTTGCATTGGGACGGGGTAAAGCTCTGTGTGGATCGAGAGGGGTCATGGCACCGATTTTAGCGAACTGTCTAAACGTAGCTTAAGTGCTATTGTAAATAGCCTGAATTAAAGATGGTTGCTGCAAACTCAGCCCCGACTCAACTCCCCTCCCAACGACGCTCAGTACGTTGGTTTTTTTCGTTGTTATTGTTGTTGTCGTCTTTGCTTCATGTAAATATTTTTGTTTGTGTTTTAAACATGGTTAAGGACAGCTGCTGAAGTACTGCACAGCTTTGTAACATGCTGCAGGAACTTTACACACTGACATATCATATTTGCTTATGCACTTGAGATACAAAATAAATTATTAAAATAACAATTGAAATTTTTGCTGATTCTTTTTTGTGTCTTTTGTTCTTTTTTTTTTTTCACACAAAAAATGTAACCGGGCATAATAGCTTGCATAACCAACCAAGTAATATAATTAAATGTTAAATAAATATATAAATAATAAAATAGTAAAATACAGTAACATCTTTCCCAATGTGATTTTTTTAGTTAACAAAAGATGACCAGCACAGAGCGGCTGGAAAAGGCAAGCGCCAATCACATTAGCGATGTGTAAAAATGAGGCCCACCTGCTGAAGCGCATGTCTCCACCAATCACAATGGTGATGTGTGTTTAGGAGGCGGGCCCTTGGGTACAGAGCGACGTTTGATCCTATGTGTACCAAGATGCTACGGACTGACATAAATAATTATTTTTTTAGATTTAATTTGACATTTTTCTGTGCAGAACAACTTTTTTTTACACTCTCAGTTCGTAGCATCTACTGTGTCTTGGTACATAGAGGGTCCAGTGGTTTGGGAGCTCTTCTCTAATAACCTGATCTATTTTAAAAGGAAAATTTTTTAGCAAAAATTAGAAGGTTTTTAAATGTGCGTGAGCCATGGGATTCTAGTTTCCAGTACACTACCCGTCAAAAGGACCAGAGTGCCACGTTTATGCAGTTTTTTGGGTAATTTCAGCATTTTGTTTACAGTGAATAAATGGTAAATGGAAAATTGGGAAAAAAACAAAGTACATTAATGTAAAATTCACTGTGTTTTAGTTTCTTTTATTTTCCTCACCATTATTATAGCGATACAGTACTACTTCCTGCACTATTGGTAGTAATGGTTCAGAGGGTGTAGGAACAATGTGTTCCAGCTCTGCTAAGGGCATTGTAAGTGATCGGCAGAAGTTGGGCCACCTTCAGTGTGACATCTACTTAATAGGGGAACTACATTTTTACATTTATGATTTATAATTGTTATTTATTGTAACCACTTACCTTTGTACCATTTAAGGTCATTTAATTTAAATGAACTGCTTCAGTTACCAGTAAAATTGGGATACTTGGTTGTTCTAAAACCATTGACTGGAACTGTACATATGCTTGTACCATCAAAGTTGAATGTTCTCAAGCCACGGATTCCAGTCGCTGGTAAATGTTTTTACCCTGAGATGTTGATGGCTGTTACACAGGATTCTGGTTGCTGAATGTGCTCGAGCCACTTGCGTATACATGAGCACGAAGTTATAGCATGAGGGTTAGACAACAGAAAGCAAACAAAAAATGTTAAGCAAAAAGTGTTGAGCGATGTCTCCCAACTATGTGCTTGGTTTTGGGGACATTGGGCTTGAAAAGAATTTGAAAAGAAAGTGTGGGAACCTTGCTTGAAGTAATTGAACCCTTGCAATCATACTAGACCCACCAGACTCAGTTTGACTTGGGGAACTTTTACATAACCAGTGTTCATGATCAGCCATAACATTAACACCACTTACAGGTGAAGTGAATAACATTGACTAGTTATTTCATTGCGATAACACCTGTAATGTTATGGGCTGCAGGTGAACAGTCAGTTCGTCAAGTTGATGTGCTGGAAGCTACAGCGTAAGAGCCTTTTCTGTGATGGCTAGAACATCTCAAGATGGTCTGGTGGAGTGTTCCAGGTCTGCAGTAGTGAGTATCTACTAAGGAAGGATGACTGGTGAGTCAGTGACAGGGTTATGGGCACCCAAGTCTCATTCATGCGTGTAGGGAGTGAAGGCTAGGGGTTTAAACACAGTGCACTACTTGGTACTTGGTATTAGACCCGAACTGGAAATGTTACAGGTGATTGGTGGACGACACCGTCATCAGTTTAGTGGTTTTCATTGTGGTGTGAAAATCATTCTCTATTGGCTAAATCCAGTTCAGAGTTTAGACATTAATGAATGCATCGAGTGTTAACTGAAGGCCCAGGGAAGTGCAGCACGTTATGGATGAAGCGAGCAGATGGCTGGCGGTGGAAGCGTGGGGCTCTAACGGAGATTGGCACTTGGATCAATGATCGGAAACGGCGGCGGTCTCCAGCCTCGTGCCTGTTTGCTGAGGGAAAACTCGATCTGTTTTAAAATCAATACAGCATTTAAGCTCATGAGTGAATTGTGCTGGAGCTATTGGACGTCTTAATGTGTCCATCGGCCATTTGAGGTAAACAAATTTGGAATGGCTCTAAACAGGCATTACCTACCGTGCGGCGTGTAGGGGAGGTGGTCCACAAGTATGTGCACGAGGGTATTTGTCTGGACATCCATAGTAGGGGTCTTCTCTCGCTCTGGGTGGGTCGGGTGTTCCTCCGTCTCCCTACCACCTCACAAGACCTGTCCTGTCGATTTGCAGCTGCTCTGGCCAAACAGTCTAGTCTATTTTTCCTGCTTCTAGCACATCAACTTCAAGAACTGACTATGCACCTGCTGACAAAGTATCTCGTCCATTGGCGTAAGCCACTGTAATCGCGCAATCACTTTGTGTATCAGTGGTTTTAATGTTATGGCTGATAAACCTTCCATAAAAACTGGCCTAATAAACACGCTCCATGCTTTTCCCAAAGACAGTCCGAGGTGAAATTTCTTAAAAACGGCAGCATTTATGACTGGCCTTTATAAATGTTTGTGACCGTTTTATGTCTGCGTTTTAGTTTGCATAACCAACCAAGTAATATAATTTAATGTTAAATAAATATATAAATAATAAAATAGTAAAATAAATAAAAATTTATGGGACAGGCCTTTATAAATGTTTGTGACCGTTTTATGTCGGTTGTCATAAAATTTCACTGAAGGTGAAATTTTATCAAGACTTTTTGTATTAGCTAGAGAAGATAAATGTTGGATTATACCCATTAGACCTAAATTGTATGCTCATTGCAGACCCTTCACATTAATCACTCAGAAACCCACAGATGGTCCATTTTTTACTCTGTCCCTATTTGTTTGAGAACCAGATGGAGAACTATTGCAATATATTTAAAATATGTAAATATATAAATGTAATGTCATGTTAACAGGAATTAAAGTTCTCTGTCACTACAATTAATTTCAACTGGATAAAACTAATAATTTCCATCTGATTCATTTTTTCGCTTTAATCCCAGTGATAAAAAGCCAAGGTGACACCGTTCTCATTCATAATGCACAGATCCAGACACTTGCACAAAAAAAGAGCTGATTCCATACATTATTCAACATTTATTGATTTATTTACTTGTTTTTTTATGATCATTTTGTCCCACCAACTACTTACATGGACCTCATAGTGTTACAGACATTTGAATCTTGACTACAGGACCTTCTACAGATATAAAATGGCTGAACTGTCCTCACACTGTATGGAGGATCAGAGTTGACACACAGAAGACACATGTATGAAGGCACACACCAACGTTGGCACACACACACACACACACACACAGATGTTCGCAGCTGAGAGACAGACCTCAGATACAAATTGAACAGAAATAAATAACATCTTTAACCCTTGTTGGTCTGAAGTGCTGGGGGAAACTGTGTGGTGGCCATCGGGCTCATAGCAACCACCCAAAACATTACAGTGGCGTGGGACCCGTTTAACAAAGACTTTTGTTTTCTCGGCCTGAAACTGTGAAAGACAATGACGTACGAATTCCCATTTACTTCCAATGTGAATTGCTGGAAACTTCCACTACCTAGTGTTTACTGTGTTTTAGCCCAAGCATGCTAATGTTGCTAATAAATAATGGAAGTGGAGAGTTGTGTGCTAGCAAAGTCATGCTTTGCTTGCTAATTTAGCATCAGAATAAATGGGACCGTGCTGATATGCAGTGGGCTCCCAAAGTCAGAGACCACATAATTTATTTATTTTTTGTTTAAAAAATGAAGTAATAAAGTAAAATAAAGAATTGTTCAAGGTTCTGTTTATTTCTAAGCTAGCTTAGCACATCTGTGGCCACCATCTTAGCCAGGCTTTTGTCATCATACGCAATGTTTTTGTCCTCCCGAGTGGCGCAATTGTCTAAACATCAGCTCTGCCATCGTGTTAGGGTCCAAGAGAGAACATCTGCCCTCTCTGGATGAGTAGGATGACCCTCCCTCTCCCCCATCACTCAGCATGATGCTAGCAGGATAGGCGGTTAGTTAGCATATATGACGCTGTAGTTCGAATACATGTGACATGGAGGAAGCACATGCTCACCCTCCCAGTGTTGGTGGTATGGTGGTGGGGTTGTCATTAGTAGTGTAAGGGAGTGGAGATGACTAAATTGATTTTTTTAGTCATGTTTCTTCCACGGAGTCTTGTTCATCTTCTGAATTTTGTGCAAACACCTGAAAGGTTGTACTTTTCACTCAGATTGTTTTACTGACGCCATCTTGAATGAAAAATGTACTAATCAAACAATTCCAAAGCAAAAGCATTTTCTTTTGGCCCCCACTGTACACTTAGAGTGGGAAGGACATGAATAGGGACATTAGGTACACAGGAAAACACCAAGGCCCATAATATCCCAGTCTTTTCTGAAAACACGGGGATGTGGGAATATGGGTGGAGCTACAAGCGGTACCGATCATTGTTTGGTCAAAAATAGCAGTGCCATTAATTGATTGGTCAAATACAGTCATCCCCAAAGCCATAAAAGCAAATAAATAAATAAACAAATAAATAAACAAATTAAACTAGTAAATCAGACCTCGAGACTCCCCAGTTCTTGCTTCTGTTGTTGGTTTTGTACCATGAACTCTACGGTTGCTTGAGAAATTTAACGATCTGCACAGATCCCCACCTGCTTTCCCAAAACTGACACCTGATTTTTTTGTAATTTACATATTTAGTGTAGATTTAAAAAGAGTAATCAGCAAAAAGGTCAAAAATTATTCAGTGATAACACACTGAAAATATTACAAATGTTTCGTGAAATGCTCAAAATCTGATCGCCTCTTCTGAAAGACTCAATACTGATTTGATTAGAACATTAACCATCATGGTGTCATCAGTCAGTGTAGAATCATCTAAAGCACAAAACCTTGTATCTCCAAAACAAGGAAATTTATAAGAGAAGAAAAAAACTTTTCTATGATAAGATTTTGTGATCATTTCCATTGGTAAATGTTCAGAATGAAAGAAGTAGCAATTGGCTGTTAAAAAAGAAAGAGAGAAAAAAGCTTTCCAACAAAACACAAATAATCTGGAAAATGCGAACCCATGTGAGGAAGGCCCTTCTTCTCGCCATCACTGATAACAATAGCCAGTTAACGTTATGCTATCAAATGACGTGGCTGTGTAGAAAATAAAAGATGGATCTTGAAAACACAATGTTAGATTTAATTGTGATTTGGGGCTATTGGGCAGAATTGGAGATGTTAACATCAGGCAGAAAATCTAAAAAAATTAAATGACAGAAAACACTTGTCTTGCATGTTAATGTAAATGGGGCGGAGCTATGTACTGGCCAAGGTTACCTCATCAAAACTTGGTCTGCTCTTCAAAAAACATTGCTGCAATCAATCTGGGCAAAAATAGACAGTCATTGGTTCAGCCTGGCAGTTCAAGAAAATGGATGACTCTGATTGGCTACTTTAGACAAGGAGCTGAGTAGTTGCCATACTTACAAGGCTCCATCACTGAACATGTGCTAATTCAGTTGCACAGTTACAGCTCCATTATGGAAACTTAGAGGTTTTAATTTTAGATTTTATTTATTTTTTTAATCTTTAAAGAAGATTATATTTACTCTGAGTGTGTTGTGCACTTAACTCTATGTACATGGCTAGCTTGCCATTAATAATCCATTATTAACCATTAATAAATTTTTATTCAAGTTTAAGTAGCTATTATTATAATCTGTCAAATGACTCCCCAATAAAATAAAAATACTGTTTATACACCAAAATGTAAACAAAATTGAAATTCAAATAAATGTATAAATTTTCTTGATCCAGTTATCAAAGTACAGGGCAGCTGGAAATATCAAATTATACAAGAAATACAACAAAAATGGAGATACAAGGTTTTGACCTGACATGAATAATATATATACACACCAATCAGCCATAATATTAACACCAGAACTCTAATATTGAGTCCCACTGAAAGGAGTAAGTATTAACTTTTTGTAAAACACTTCCTCTTTGGGATCAGGATAGTCTTCACTTGGGCGCCCATGACCCTATCGCCAATTCAACAGTTTTATACATTGGTAGATATTAAAGATGCTCCATCACAATAAGAACTGTTCACAAATTGGATGAATTATTCTAGAATATATTGATTATACTCAGACTATTCAAAAACGGTTTGGTTTTTTGAACCCCTGCTCCTGACGTAAAGTCAGTTCCTAAAAACGTCAGAGCCGTGAAAGCAGAGATGTCTTGGGACAACCAGTGAAAAATTGGAAATGAAGCATTCTGACCTCCTCCACCATAAGACCTAACCCTACAGATGGAGAAGTGGGACTTGATCAGATACTGGCAACTGAACTCAGTGTCTGGTATGACAAAGCAAAAAGATAAATGCCATTAATGGCCTCCACATGATCGACACCAAGGAGACTTACTCACTTTTTTAAGTCAGTGGTGTTAATGTTATGGCTAATTGTCTATATACATTACATTAGTCATTTTATTTATCTGCAAACATATGGTTGGTATATTTCTGAAGGTATTGTTTCTAGCCTGTGCTTCCACTGGTCAGCGTATGCGTCAGTGAGGTTTCTGCAGGTTGAGTGAACGAGGAGCACATGGCAAACCGGCACGCACACAGCTAACACTGCCCACTCCAGCTGATCTGATTAGATGATGGTGGATATGCTGTTTATTTAAGACTCTGGTTATAATCATATCACACCTTTTCCTTTTTTTTGTTCAGACCTCTTGTTCCATAGCTTCTGCCGTCACAGAAATGAAACTATGGCGAGTGGATGGAAAGCATGAAGCAATCAGACGGCTCGGAAAATGCTCCAGAAATCGATCTGAGGTTGTTATCGTGATGGGTTTGGAATAATATGGTTTCTGGGGCGGGTTTGAACCTCCCCATTTGAAAAATTACCATCTTAAAATACAGATAATACAAAAAAATTGGTAAAAACAACTAATTATTAGACATTTTTTGGCAAAATTGAAACAATTAGAATGACTAATATGAAAAATTTATTAAAATATATATATTATATATACAGTAGATTTAAAATGAAAATATACTCTAATTAAGCTGAGGTACAGATTAAGCAAGACATTTTACAGCAGTCTGTCTATTACGGAAGGCGACTGCTTTGTCATTGTTGTGGGGTAGATATCTGGCTCACTGCTACCAACACACTACATCACTTATTAATTATGATTGTTTATAACTAGGGCTGTCGAGATTAACACAATACATTTTTAACAACACTTTAACGCCAATAATGCATTTTCCTAGTTTGACTCAGTCATAGCAGTGCAGGGTGAAGATCTTATGTCTGGTTCACTATGCGTGAAAGCCTGGCTGGAGATCTGGGTAAAAATCAACAAGCAACAAACTAACAAACGCAATAAAAATACGGAACTTTCCTGTTCCCCTCAAGAGCCTCCACTGTAGTAAGAATGTATAAGCTGTAAGGACTAGAGTGAGAAACAACAACCACGGAAAAACTGGAACCACTGACATATATATATACAGGTCCTTCTCAAAAAATTAGCATATTGTGATAAAGTTCATTATTTTCTGCAATGTACTGATA
>JBBIGC010000001.1:37911093-37922405 GCA_037576955.1 Lepidarchus adonis
TATATATATATATATATACACACACACACACACACACACACACACACACACACACACACACACACACACACACACAGCAGTTGCTTTCTTTTGAAGCTGTTACGCATTGTGTTTGCCACGGTCAATAGAAAACAAGCCTGTGTTACGCCACAAAAAAAGCCCACAATTATCTTTCATTGTGTGTTGCCCCGCCCTCACGGAATTAATTTCGAAAAGGCAAAATCGTCCCACTATTTCTGTCAGGGGGAGAAAAGGCTCGATCTCTGAAGAATACAAAGAGCTTTGTGACATTTGTCAGGTTACGTTGGTGGTTAGGTTGTGTGTGTGTGTGTGTGTGTGTGTGTTAAGTCACTCATCTAGATTTATTCATGTATTCAGAGTGTTTTTTAGCGTTTAACCCCATCCAGCCCATAGGTTAAAAGACACACAATAGCGGATGGACTTTTGTAACCATTTTATTGAATGCTTTTTATATGTTTAGACATTTTAGCTTATTATATACATTATATTTCTGTTTAGGACAAATATTCATTGCGAAATTGATGCTCAATTTATTTTTCAAAACTATGTTGGCTCTTAATGCATTGTAAAAAGTTTTTAAGCATGTTTTTTTCTGGGAACTATTTTACATTTTAAAAAATTATAATTTTTTACCCCATGTACCCTTCCTTAAATACACTTTATATCAGAAAACAACCTCTCACACTGTGGGAAATATACCCATTTATATTTAACAATTGAATTGTGCTTAAAATTTAATGGATTTCTCCTTTGTATTATATGCAAATGCTGCAGCAATTTCAGCAACAAAGTTTTATATGTCAGATTCTTGACCAAACTCCTATTTTTCTCACAGGTGAAGGTGTGGTTCCAGAACCGTCGCACCAAGCAGAAGAAGGATCAGGGGAAAGACTCCGAGCTCCGCTCCGTCGTGTCTGAGACTGCAGCCACCTGCAGCGTTTTGCGGCTGCTGGAGCAGGGCCGTCTCCTGACCCCTCCGGGCCTCCCGGGGCTGCTGCCTCACTGTGGCTCGGCCCTCCGCGCGCCCTCCCTCGGCATCACTGCCAACGGGGGGTCCTCTGGTGGAAGCGGCAGTGGAACAGGAAGTGCATCCGGATCAGGTTCGGCAGCCGGGAGCCCCCCATTACCAGCCGCAGCCAGTTCAGGGACGGCGGTGACGGGCCTACAGGGGTCCCCCCCCACCCCCCACAGCCTGTTCAGCTTCCCTGTGCCGTCGCTGCTTGGCTCAGTGGCCTCCAGAATCTCCTCCTCCGGCCCGCTGGCCATGGCCGGCTCGCTCGCCGGGAACCTGCAGGAACTGTCTGCACGGTACCTCAGCTCGTCCGCTTTCGAGCCCTACTCGCGGACCAATGGCAAAGACACGCTGGACAAGAAAGTTCTGGAATGATCTCTCATAATTTTTCTTATTTTTTTCTCCAATTTCTCCAATTCTTGTTTTAAAATGTTACAACTTTTTTGCTCTTGAACTATAGTGTTTTTTCCCTTTTTTATTTAACGAAAAAAAGAATCTGTCTGTCTCATGTGTGTCGTCTGTGCCGTGGTCGTCAGTCAGTCCCGCGCTTTTGGTTTAAGCAGTGTTTTGGGGTTTTTAGCTTTTATTTATTTTTTTTTCCCACTCTGAATTCCTCACGTTATGATAATGTGATGAGCTCGCACTTGTCTTGTATGGAAACAGGAGGATTTTCCAAACTTCTTGCACTAATTCTTAATTCAAAGTTATAACTGTAATTGGAGGTGGGGGGGAGCGTCAAGCAAGGGGACCACTTTCAGGGACCACTTTGTATTTCTGCCCTCTTCTGTTTTTTATTGATTTGTAGATTTATTTCTAGTTTTTTCCTTCATCCCCCATGATCATCTCTCAGAGCTGTTGCGTAAGAACTCTGATATTAAGGTAATGGTTGAATTAAACCTTGGTGAACAAGTTTTAACCCATATTTTTCATATTCACACACACAGCAGCACAGTCACGTGAATAATAGAACTGTTATTTCTCCCATTGCAGCTGGCACTGAACAAGTGTTAGTTTGACTCATTTTAACCCCTTAAACTCTTAGGGGTGGTTTCCTGGACTTGGTCCCTACACCCTACAGGAACTTACATTGAGATTTTTCCTTTTAAAGAAACATGAGTTTATATCTAAGCCAGGACTGTCTCACAAATTCTCAACTCCAGAACGGACAGATTGCTTTCATAGTAAATACTGATTAGTTTATAGTAGTTACTGAATGATTTATATGAATTAATGAATAACTCAAATTAGAACCAGTATTCAAAAGTCTGTAAAGTTTTCAATATCATAAAATCTTGCAGATAAATGTTTAAAAGGATTTTTATTATATTGCTGCTACTACACAACTTTATAGGCTAAGCTATACGGTTCCCTGATGATAAAGAAATAAACATTTGAGAATTGTTAAAGTTATAATAACTAAGGATGCATGAGGATATCGGTATCGGCAGATTATTCACTCCAGACAGACATTTAGTCTGATATTTGTTGAGCTGTGGAAAAGCAGAATGTTTAAATGCCTTCATTTCACTACTTTTACCTCATTTACAGATATTAATATTTTACAGTGTATTTTTCTAAGCCAGGCAGATGAAGTCCCATTTTTCAGTATCGGAAAATATGTTGAAAAATATTGGATATTCAGGCTAGAAATCGATGCATATTAATAATAACATTTAATAGTCAGACTGATGTTCTAATAAAATTTGTGTCCGGATATTATTATAAATAAAAAAAAATACTTAATTTATTTATAAAATTAATAACTCCTGGATGAGCTCAGTGTATAAGTTAGTAAAATAACATCAGTTTAAGTCATTTTGGCTTTTGAGGGCAATAGATTAATAAGTTAATGCAGTTTAAGGGGTTAAAAAAGATCAGGACGTCTGAAATAAGGCGCTGCAGTGCTTTTTTAATGAGTCTGATGGTAAACGAATGCTTGTTCTGCTCTGTGAGTCATTAAGATCGACAGTTCTGAAGATAACAGTGTACGTATACTCTACATTACTCATCAGTATCAGTTCGCAATACAACGCTACAACTGTTTCATTTTTTCTCATTACTTTTGGCCTAAAGCGTGAAACTCCGTCCGGTTGTCCTGTGTGTTTACTGTCGTCTCTAAACAGTTTGGTGAGTTTTTTTCCCCCAGTTTTCTCCTCTTTCCTGTTGATTTCTCGGAGGTTGTTTCGATCTGTGTGTTGATGTCTCTTGAATATGCAGTCTTTGCTCTTTCTGCGTGTTTTAGATGGTACTGGAGATGTAGTCCTGAGTTTCCATGTCCGTGTGTTTTTTTCTTTTCCACGACGAGTGTTAATCCCCCCATCCACGGCACTCAGAGGACAAAGAGAGATGGCTGGGGGTGTTCTGTTGCATTCCGGAGTGTGGCCTGAACTACAACTACTGCGGAGGGCAAGGGAAATGCATCAATGGAACGATTTCTCTCTATTTTTTTGTGTCCCCTTAAAAAACCCAACACACTTTCTACAACAAATGGAGAGATTGTACACCCATCATCAAGACCAGGGGATGGGAACGAATGTCCAAACAGAGCAGACCATTGTGGGGGTAAAGTTATTGTAGTATAAAAAAATTGAGAATTGTAACAAAAAAAAAGTTATTTTATTGTAAATTATTTCACGTCTGTAATAAATAGATCATTAGTCTATTTGCAGATAATGCAAAGGGTGAATGTAGGGGAGGAAACTTCCCGCTACTGTTGTTCTTGAACTATGTTGACCTTTGTGACATGTGGTGCGAGTGAATATATATTATATATGACTGCAAAAAAAGAAAAACACGTTTGTTTTATTTCAATTTCAAGGGTTTTAACCTTTATATAAAACACACAATGCTGTTTTATTCTATTTTAATAACGTTACCTCATTTTATAAGACCTGCACACAAACATTTTCACTGAAAATGATACATTTCCGGTCGTAACCGCTGTACATTTGACCAACATTTCAGTGCATTTATCAGACTCTGGTAGAGCAGATAGTTGCGCTTGTGCTGAAATCCTTTCATCTAATTTTACCTGGTTTTTAACTTATAGAAATAAATATTTGCAAGTAATATATTTCTAATCCAGCAAGATGTGATCACAGTTTCTGCATTTTTAAGATGGTTTTGTATTTATATACATGGAAAATATTAGATATCAACCTACAAGTCCCACATCAATTGGAAAAACGAATTCGCTTCATTGTAAAATTAATGTAAAGTTTAAAATGACTAACGTATAGCATGTTCCACACTGCTTTTCTGTAGTGGTTTACATTCTGGATCTGCAGTGAACTGAGAAGATAACCCTTACATTGCATACAGTCTAAAACACCTTACATTTACCTGGGCATTAAACACCAAAATTACTATTACAACCATTTTGATAACATTAGTACAGTAAACAGTGTAGTATCTGTGTCCCAGTGTGTTGTCGTTCCCAGTCCTCTCCGTGTGGAAGCCCAGTATTACGTAGGTCTCATCAAACAGCTGATTTGGGCTCAATCAGATCTTCATTAGAAGGAATGATGGAGCTTCAAACGTCCATACAACATCTAGAGGAAATCTGTACCCAAACACTACACCTGGCAGCTCATCCTCATTTTTTTTATTACTTTTTGTGTTGCTTGCATTGATTCTAATGTAAACTTATAAGTTTGCTGCTTTTAACCATTTGCACAACTCTTTTGCACACTATTGTCTATGAAACCTATGAAAAACACAGTGCTGTTTTTGGGGACGGTCACAAAAAGTTAATTTCAGAATTTTAAATTAGATCAAAAGAATGTTAATGTGAAATTTGATAGAACAGATTTTTTTGCACTTCATTTTTGGTTCCCTGTACCACAATTTCCTCCTGTTCAGTTACTGTACCCATGATTCCAGGCTGATTTATCTGTCCCCACGTAGGGCGGAGTATGGAAGAAGTTGCCTCGTCCTCGCCGGCGTTTTAATATACGTATAATTACAGAGGCCTTGCACAAAAGCGAGATGTTTGAGATGCGAGTTGCTTTCAAACGCATTCAAATAATAGATGCTTTTGTGACATGCAGGAGCTTGTTAGTTGGCATTAAGCTTATGAGTCTTCCTCCTCATTGTAGGATGTTTTTTCACCATGATGCGAGATAACAGGTTATTTGTGAGTGTGTGAATGCCATTCTGGTTCAATTCAGTTTCTCCTGTTTGCAGGTTTAGATGCGCAAGGCCAGTCAACACTGCTGATGCCACACAAACAAAACTCCATCTGCTTGTTCCAGCATTGTGCCAAGCTCACAAGGCCATGGAAGAACCTCCAGGTGGTGAAGGACCCCATACTGGTTAGCAGCCAGTCAGAATTTTGGGTACATCTGCTGATAGATGGGTTTGGGATTGACTCCAGTTTGTACTGTTATAATAGCAACTATCAAATAACATGAGAAATTGTCAGTGTTCTGCCAAAAGTGTAAAGATTTTTTCTTTTAGATTTTTCTCACTCATGATCCCAAACCGCTAAGTGAGTCATCCTTGTTTTATAAAGTACTTTGGAAAAAAAATGCATTACCTTCTTTCCAATTTGCCTTTAGAGCAAACGATATCAGACGGGTCCAAACCTCTGATCTGGCTCCAGTAGGTTTGTTCAGACCAGGTTGTTGATCTTGTTATGTGGTTCTGATGTTGTGACAGGTGAACAGTGGGTCGGCTGATTTTGCGCCTTTGTTAGAACAATTAGATCAGAAACAAGAGGAAGAATTTGGCCAGATTCATGTCATTGTGCCCAGTTGCCAGTTATTGTTCTGACCAATATTGCAACATTAGACTTGACACACACACACACACACACACACACACGTGCAGACAGACATGAATAAAAGCCTTGTTTGTTTTATTTTGGTTGTTTGTTTGTTTGTTTTCAGACAGCACTATCAAATCTAAAATTAAAAAGCATTGTGAGAAGTTTGGTGAAAAGTGAAAAAGTTTTTGGACAAATTTTCACTGAGGTATTTAAGCAATTATAGCATTTCAGAGATTTGGGGTTCTTATTAGTAGGAGTACAATTAAAAGTAAAATTAGTAATTGTATTTTCATCATTAGTTGATTTGGTGTTGTAATTATTATTAGTAATAGTAGTACTAAAAGTAATAGTACTTTTGTAGTTAGTAGTAAAAGTTGAATTAGTAATCATATAACCCTAACCCTATTGAAAAGTAATAGCAGTTTTCTTATTATTACTAGTTTTGGTAGTAGTAGTAAAATAAAAGTAATAGTAGTTTTGTAGTTAGTTATTATTATGTTGTTATTATTATTAGTTGTGGTAGTCGTAAAAGTTAAATTAGTAATCATTTAACCCTAACCCTATTGAAAAGTAATAGCAGTTTTGTTTTTATTATTATTACTACTAATAGTACTAGTAGTAGAATAAAAGTAATAGTAGTTTTCTTATTATTACTAGTTTTAGTAGTAGTAGCAAAATAAAAGTAATAGTAGTTTTGTAGTCAGTTATTATTATGTTATTATTATTAGTTGTGGTAGTCGTAAAAGTTAAATTAGTAATCATTTAACCCTAACCTTATTGAAAAGTAATAGCAGTTTTGTTTTTATTACTATTACTACTAATAGTACTAGTAGTAGAATAAAAGTAATAGTAGTTTTCTTATTATTACTAGTTTTAGTAGTAGTAGCAAAATAAAAGTAATAGTAGTTTTGTAGTCAGTTATTATTATGTTATTATTATTAGTTGTGGTAGTCGTAAAAGTTAAATTATTAATCATTTAATCCTAACCCTATTGAAAAGTAATAGCAGTTTTGTTATTATTACTATTACTACTAATAGTACTACTAGTAGAATAAAAGTAATAGTAGTTTTGCAGTTAGTTATTATTATGTTAGTATTATTATTTGTGGTAGTAGGAAAAGTTAAATGAGTAATTATATAACCCTAACCCTGCTGAAAAGTAATATCAGTTTTGTTGTTATTATTACTACTAGTACTAATAGTAATAGTAGTTTTGTAGTTAGTTATGTTATTAGTAGTGGTAGTAGTAAAAGTTAAATAAGTAATCATATAACCCTAACCCTATTGAAAAGTAATATAAGTTTTGTTATTATTATTACTACTACTAGTAGTATAATAAAATTAATAGTAGTTTTGTTGTTATTAATATTAGTAGTTGTAGTAGAATAAAATAATTGGTAGTATTGTAGTTAGTTATTATTATTATATTATTAGTAGTAGTGGTAGTAGTTAAAGTTAAATTGTAATCATATTGTCATTAGTAGTACCAGTATGAAGAGTAATAGCAGTTTTGTTATTACTAGTATTGGTAGTAGAATAAAAGTAAAATCCGTCATTTGAATTATTATTAGCAGTTGTGGTTGTGTAATTATTATTATTTGTAGTGCTAAAAGTTTAATTATTATTATTAGCAGTAGCAGTAGTTGTGGTGCTACTACTAATATTATTATTGGTATTAATACTATTGTTAGAAATAGTAATAAAAGTATTTGTAGTATTGTTACTTTTTAAATTGAAATTACTATTATTGTTTTGTGTGTAGTGTATAAGTATTATATTATTATTTTATTAGTACTTTTATTATTATAATTAGTACTTATACTCCTGCTAGTAGTAATAGTGGTAGTATTGTTTCTATTATAACTGCCAGTATTATTGTTGTTATTATTATTAGTAGTAGTAGTAATTGTTGTTGTTGTTGTACTAGTAGAAGTGGTGGTATTGATATTATAACCATTGTTAATAGTAGTAATAAATGTATTTGTAGTATTGTTTCTATTTTTAATTTAAATTAATATATAAAGTATTCTAGCATAATGTTTTATTAGTATTATTATTGCTGCTAAAACTATTAGTTGTAATAGTAGAAGTATTGTTACTATTATTACCTCCATTATTGTTGTTGTTATTAGTAGTAGTAGTAGTATTAGAAGTGGTATTGCTATTGCTATATTTAGTAGTAATTGTTGTTGTTGTTGTACTAGTAGAAGTGGTGGTATTGATATTATAACCATTGTTAATAGTAGTAATAAATGTATTTGTAGTATTGTTTCTATTTTTAATTTAAATTAATATATAAAGTATTCTAGCATAATGTTTTATTAGTATTATTATTGCTGCTAAAACTATTAGTTGTAATAGTAGAAGTATTGTTACTATTATTACCTCCATTATTGTTGTTGTTATTAGTAGTAGTAGTAGTATTAGAAGTGGTATTGCTATTGCTATATTTAGTAGTAGTACTAAAGGTATTTGTAGTTTTGTCACTGTTTTCATTGAAATTACTACTATTGTTTGTGTATTGCATAATGTATAATAAGTGTTCTAGTATTATTTTTATTAGTACTATTATTATTTTATTAGTAGCACTAAATGTATTTGTAGTTTTGTTACTATTTTCGTTGAAATTACTGTTGTTTGTGTATTGCATAGTGTATAATGAGTATTCTAGTATTGTTTTTATTAGTACTATTATTATTGTTAGTAATAGCACTAAAGGTATTTGTAGTATTGTTACTATTTTCGTTGAAATTACTGTTGTTTGTGTATTGCATAGTGTATAATAAGTATTCTAGTAGTATTTTTATTAGTACTATTATTATTGTTAGTAGTAGTACTAAAGGTATTTGTAGTATTGTTACTATTTCCGTTGAAATTACTGTTGTTTGTGTATTGCATAGTGTATAATAAGTATTCTAGTATTGTTTTTTATTAGTACTATTATTATTGTTAGTAATAGCACTAAAGGTATTTGTAATATTGTTACTATTTTCGTTGAAATTACTGTTGTTTGTGTATTGCATAGTGTATAATAAGTATTCTAGTATTATTTTTATTAGTACTATTATTATTGTTAGTAGTAGTACTAAAGGTATTTGTAGTATTGTTACAATTTTCATTGAAATTACTATTGTTGGTGTATTGCATTGTGTATAATATGTTTTCTAGTATTATGTTTTATTTGTACTATTATTATTATGACTACTACTAGTTGTAATAGTATTGTTACTTTTATAACTGACATTGTTATTATTATATTAATAATAATCAGTAATAATAGTAAAAGTAGTAGTAGTATAATAAGTAATAGTAGTAGTAGTAGTAATAACTTTATGAAATGTATTAGACAGGAGAGCTGCGTGTAAAACCAGGGCAACAGAAGCGCAGACTTTACCCGAAAGACGGGCAGTGAGGGGGGTGGGGGGAGATAGACGAGGGAGAAGAATAGACTGTCCTTGTTAAAAAGATGAAAATGGTCACTTTGTGACACAATTGCATTTTTTTATTGAAAAGGAGAGGAGTGTGGAGGAAGTGGGGGTGTAAGGAGATAAATTGTCTCTCTCTCTCTCTCAGTGGAAGTTGCATAGTGCATAGTGTATAATAAGTATAATAAGTATTCTAGTAGTATTTTTATTAGTACTATTATTATTGTTAGTAGTAGTACTAAAGGTATTTGTAGTATTGTTACTATTTCCGTTGAAATTACTGTTGTTTGTGTATTGCATAGTGTATAATAAGTATTCTAGTATTGTTTTTTATTAGTACTATTATTATTGTTAGTAATAGCACTAAAGGTATTTGTAATATTGTTACTATTTTCGTTGAAATTACTGTTGTTTGTGTATTGCATAGTGTATAATAAGTATTCTAGTATTATTTTTATTAGTACTATTATTATTGTTAGTAGTAGTACTAAAGGTATTTGTAGTATTGTTACAATTTTCATTGAAATTACTATTGTTGGTGTATTGCATTGTGTATAATATGTTTTCTAGTATTATGTTTTATTTGTACTATTATTATTATGACTACTACTAGTTGTAATAGTATTGTTACTTTTATAACTGACATTGTTATTATTATATTAATAATAATCAGTAATAATAGTAAAAGTAGTAGTAGTATAATAAGTAATAGTAGTAGTAGTAGTAATAACTTTATGAAATGTATTAGACAGGAGAGCTGCGTGTAAAACCAGGGCAACAGAAGCGCAGACTTTACCCGAAAGACGGGCAGTGAGGGGGGTGGGGGGAGATAGACGAGGGAGAAGAATAGACTGTCCTTGTTAAAAAGATGAAAATGGTCACTTTGTGACACAATTGCATTTTTTTATTGAAAAGGAGAGGAGTGTGGAGGAAGTGGGGGTGTAAGGAGATAAATTGTCTCTCTCTCTCTCTCAGTGGAAGTTGTGTGAATGTCTACATTCATCATAAGAACAGGTCTGAAGGCTGTAATCCGCTCCACAGACGGCAGCACAGTCCGAGTGGAGTCAGCACAAGGTCTCCAGCAGTTTCTTCTAAAGGCGCTGGGTTAAGGTCAGCTTGATGGTTTCTAATGTTTCTGTCAGTTTTTATTTGTTTCTGCTTTCACATTGGAGAGTGAGGGTGAAGTTGTGACCGTGACGGTAAATGGGATAATACACGAAGTAAAAATTTAAAAACTCACTATCTCCCTCCATGTGGCTGTACACACTCTCGGCAGCTGCGTGAGGAGCCACCTGGGACGCTTTTCCAACAGGATGCTTAAGCACTTTTCATTAGCAGAACACACACTATCACCTTAACACTTTGACTCTACCCGATGTGCAGTAGTGTTGAAAACACTACTCACTTTCTCATGCTGCATTTTACACCATTTTTATATCTGTGTCTATACAAAAACTACATTATACACTTCTGCTCGTTCATATACATTTCTCTGTCATTGCGCATAACTGCCTCAATATTAAGCCCCTCCCATGCTTTCAAAAATTCTATATTTATATTAATCCATATATCACATGCTCTTACTGCTGGGTTTACTGGTTCCAATACATTTCATTGTAGTGTTGACCCAGTGTTAACCTATACACTGAACTGTGTGTGTGTGTGTGTGTGTGTGTGTGTGTCCTAGCCTGTCACTGAGGCTTGGGAATCTCCTCAGTAAATTAAAACAGCATAAAAACCCAGCTGCAGCCCCCCCACCCCGACACACACACTCTTCTCCCCCCTGTGCAGACCAATTAGGCTGAAGGTCAAGCAGGATTGGGCTGGGATGTGGGAGGAGGTGGAGTTAACGGGGTGTTGGGTGGGGGTGGGGGTGTGAGACCACCAACACGTTTCCTGGGTCACATGACTATCACTTTAGCCCAGACTGTGGGGAGGTGGAGGAAGGAGAGCATCCTGTGGCTGTTTTGTCCTCTTTGTGTCCCTTTCACAACGTATGTGTATGGAGGATGAAGGAGGAAAGAGGGTGTGTGTGTGTGTGTGTGTGTGTGTGTGTGTGTGTGTGTGTGTGTGTGTGTGTGTGTGT
>JBBIGC010000001.1:37928755-37941590 GCA_037576955.1 Lepidarchus adonis
GCAGCCTCAGAACAACATCATGAGACTAGTGAGAAGCATGAGACGCCGCTGTCAATCTGTCATTGTGGCAAATGGTGGAAACACCCGCTACTGACATTGTCAATTTGTTATTTGGGGCTATCCCTGTTATTGTCTAAATTTTTGGGGTAATAAATATTAAACTAATAAAAAAGGTGTTTCTTCTCATACAGTATTAGTAATATTAAAGGGAACTTTTACTTATTTCATTAAAATTGGAGCAAATAGGAAAAGCACTCATGTAAATAACAATATCCTATTTTAACAATATAAAGTACTCAAAAGCCAGAGTATATAGGGTCAGAAAACGTAAGAAATAAAAAGTATGGCTGTGTTCCAAACTGCATACTTCGTCATACAAATAGTGTAAAAGTAGTGTGCAACCTTAAAAAGTATGTGGGGCAGTGTTTTTGTCACGCTTGAAATGTAATTGAGTGATAATACAACAACTGAAATGGGTTAAGTTTGTTATTTGCAGGGCGACAGCTGTGAAAAGTCATTTTTAAAAACTTCCAGACTCGGCCCATGTGGGTAGCGGGAGCGCGCGCACGGGGAAACGGAGCTGAGTGAGAGTGCGCGCTCCCGCGGGGCTGACTGGGTCATATGACTGAGCGGCGCTAGAGAGAAGCTGTACCCAGACTGGTCTTCACCCCCTTGTACACTTCGTTCCTTGCCGCCGAATAAACGTCTTTTTCCGCCGGTTCTCCTCTCCACGACTGATCTGAAAATGGCAACGCTGTTAGCGAACCGGCCAGTGGATCTGAACGGGCCCGAAGCCGCGGCGCGACAGCACGCTGCAGCCGTGAAGAGGAACTACATCTCCCAGCCCAGACTCAGTGAGTGCAGACATTTCAGCTGATATCCCCCTTATTGCTATTTTCTCACAACTGTGGTAAATGTATTCCTGCGATGTAGACGGACAGGTGAGTTTGAAGGTCTCGACCGTTTTATTGGAACTGTCCGTACCACCTTAAATGAAGCCGCAGCTCCGTTAACACACGTCCTGTCAGGTGACATAAGCACTAAAACTGCCAGCTCATATCACACATATGATGGTATTTGCATACACATATGATGGTATTTCATGTCCCGAATAGTGACATCTTAATAAATTGCATATTTCTTCGGTTTTAAAGATTATTTTTAAGGGCGACCTAATGTAAACAACTACGTTTAACTGGCTAGTTAAGCTAACAGCTAGCTTTTTTTAAAATTCGGGACTCTTTGCAACTTTTTTTTTAGATAAAATAACACGGATAATACGTATATAAATAGAAGATAATACATTTGCAAACTTTAAACACTTTATAGTCCGACTAACCATCTATATACATTTTAATGCTAACTAGCATAGCCAGTAGCTAGTTTGTTTGCTAACTGCTAAGTACAACCTGAACACTCAATGTCGACAAGTTATTACCTATAATTGTCGAAATGTTTGATCAGAGTAAAGGTTTAAGTCTAAATATACATTTAATAAGTTTCTTCTTTCATTTATGTGTAATTATTAGGAGCTAACGTTAGCAAAGCTAGCTTTAGCCAGGACACTAAAGGGTTAAGGCAAGTTAATCCTGTAAACCTTGTGACGGTAAATTGCTAAATTTATCAGGAATTGATGTATGATCTGGGTGAGTTCGTGACAAACTGTGGTATTAAATTACTTTTAACCCCTGAGGTAGGCTAATTTGGTCGGCTAGCTGGTTAAGCTTGGCTCCTGCTCCTCCGGTTGTGCCCATCCAAATCAGATTTATTCTGCTTTAGAAATCGAAGCTTTTCTTTTAATTCCGCGGAATAAAAATGTATTGTGTTGAATCATATTTGCACGGCAGGCAATGTCATGATTGCTTAGCAGTAGCTTTCCAAGGACACAGTGAGGCAGATGGTGTTATGATGGTCATGATGATCCTCAACCATGTGATCTTATCACGTGAGGCATCCAGCTCTGGGATGAGTAACGTTGCTGCTGTAGTATGTTCCTTCAACTCTATATTTAAATATTAAAGGCTAATAAAATGTTATGTAAAGTTCACTGTAATATTTGAGGTCTAGATTATCGCCCATTTTAGAGCCATTTTTCACAATAAACAGGACAGTTCACAGCTATCATTCTACATGGTTTTGCAGGCCACCTTCACCCAAGTAAAGTTTGCACAAATGATTCGTGTTGCTTTGGACTTTTCTCATTGTACTGCTACTTCAAGTGTCCATAGCAGGTTTTTTTTTCTTCTGGGCTGCTTGTTAATGAAATGTCTCACTCAGCAGAGGCATGTGTAAGCCAACCAGCTTGGGCCTGCAGGTCAGCTGCTCCAGAGAGCATGTGACGCTATGGGTGATGCCTCTGAGCAGTTTTTTCTTCTTCTGGAAAGCACAGCAAGTTGCAATTGGAAGCCCACGAGGAACCAGAAACTTGACTCACACCCAGATCACTATTTTGTAATTCCTTTTCCGAATGTATTGCAAAATTGTGGATTTTCAAGATGTCGAATCTGAAATAAAATAAATAATTTCACTGTTACGCTGCAAATGTCTGTGCTATTAGTAATAAGAAAAAATGTAGTTATAAACTCAGTGTAGTTCATTTGATATATTTGCAGCTTAATTGTTTTATACTGTGAATTACAATGTAAAAAGAAAAAAAAAACGTCTCAGAAACATTAAGACAGGCAAAGAATAAGATGCAGCAATAACGGTGGTGACTGTTTATAATAATAAATATAAACATGTAAAGTACACACACACACACACACACACACTGTATATCTATCGATCGATCTATATATCGGCTTTCAACAGGACAGTGGATATATATTTAGTGATTTACACTAAATTAACACATTTCCCCCCTGTGTGCGTGTGTGTGTGTGTGTGTGTAGCCCATTGATTGATGTACAGTTTGTGGGCTACACACACTATCATGACCCCTGTCATGTTCGTCTCCTGGACAAAGGTGTGTGTGTGTGTGTGTGTGATCTCTAGGCTTTCAGTAGGACAGTGGATATATATTTATATTTAGTAATTTACATTAACACATTTTTCCACCCATGTTAGAGCTGTGTGTGTGTGAGTGTGTGTGAAAGAGAGACTGAGACCCTTTGTCTTTTGTAATGTAAAAGTACTGGGCCACGAAGCCTAATGCAGAGACGAAGTGGAGTCCTCTTTTTGTGCTGACGTCTCTTTGATGGCATAATTTGCGTCCTGGGATGTTTCGGCACTTGATTTGTTAATTTTGTTTACCATGTTAATGAAGAGTCTAGCGGAGAATTACCTCACATTCTCCAGCCTCGCTCGCTCTTTTCTCCTCCTTGTGTATTATTGATGTTATTCACTGTCTGCCTCGTTAATTTACACCTCAAACATGCTTTCTTGGAGATGGCCAGGTAGTGTTTTTTTCCCCTTTTCTTTTTTTTCTTCTTCAGCATGTCACAGGAAAGCTCGGGCTAAAAGCCTCTTAGCAAACCAGGAAGAAATGACTTAATGGAAGAATTGAATCTGAAAGCCAAAGCAGAAAGATAGAAAGAGAGAGACACCAGTCTGACCCCCCCTCCTCTCTGTTCCACACCCCTCTTAAGAACAGCTCAAATAGCCCCTCTAATGTAAGCATGGCTGGATAGCAGCACCATTTTCTTCATCATCTGCGAGCGGAGGCTGAGTGCACGCTGATAGCAGTGTGTGATTGAAGTCAGTGATGAATGACAAGCAAACATGCCACACAGGTGCGCACCCAGACGTCCCATCATCGTCTGAGAAACAGAAACCGGCACCTTAAGCCTGATTGGCTCGCTGCTGTTTTTGTGAGCATCCACGACATATCGTTTTGGCCTGTGCAGGTCTTGAATCCCATTGGTTGAGTCTATTCATTGATTATTGACCAGTTCCTTAACACTTGAAGCTCATTAAAGGTTTTAGAGCCACTTTAGGTCATTGTAGGTTAGCGGCTGGGCTGATATTAAGCCTAATCACTGAACTGAGATTGTCTTTCTTGGGTTTGCTTTATAAATCTGAGAAAATTCCAGATTATGTGTAGAAAAAGTTGTATGAGATTCTCAGTTACCTTATATTTGTGTATTCTGCCTCCTGAATAATTAGATTTTTTCATTCATTTTTATTTGTATTTTTAAAATTAGGGCTGCACGATATAGACAAAATATCAGCATTGCGATTATACTAATATATAGAGCTGGGCAATATGACAATATTTATTGTTACTGTTGTAAATTGTGGCCTCAGTATGATTTTCTGAGCAGATCATGATACTTTAAAAGCTTTAAATGTTTTATTTCTGAGAGCATAATTAGTCTTAAGTTAAACCTTTGTGCTGTGGTGTGAGAGACACTGAATAAAAATCATTTATAGTTGTACTTTGATTATAAAAATCTCATTTTCGTCTTAACAGGTGAGTATTGTGAAATGAGGTATTGTTTTTGCCACATCGCCCACTCCTGCTGCTATATATTGCAATTTTGATGCTTTTCATTCTGTTAAAGAGCCAATATCACTGCTTTTCTGGATTTAAAGGACTTGGAAGGTGTTCTTAACCTTTGGGTGTAGTGGGACTAGCAAATGACCCGTCTTCCTTTACCTTTACCTGCTTCAAAAGTGACCCGGCTTGTAGTGAGACTGTATTGTGGTTTATTGATTTGTCGTGCGTCGCCGATTCAAAGCATAAAACATTAGTAAAGTCAAAGAAAAGTCCAAATCAGGAGCGTAACTGCAAATTACGCCGATTCTCTCCTAGTTCCTCGTGCCAATCGTTTTGCCGGTGCGATGAGCTGATCTGTTCACACGCTCGTGCTCAGTCAGTCGCTTGTGACTATGAAAGAGACAAACAAATAAAGCGAGCACAATACTCATCTAGCTTTTGATAGCTGAGGCCTTTTTTTCCCTTAATCATGTCATTTGCAACAAAAGCAATTAACCCAGACTGTCTCCGCTCTTTGTTTTATCTCTGAATAGACGTTTAAATGAAATGAAAAGACATTCAGCGCGGTAATGGTATTTCTGTGAAGAAACAATTACCCATAATGACACGGTTATAAACAAATCTTTCAGATGTCACAGCCTGCTTTATTTTGCCTACAGTTTCCTGTTTCTAATCCTTTTGTCCGCTTGTAATTAATCAATTGTCGTGACAGTGAAAGAGAAAGCCCCCGGTGGGCGTTTGACTTTGTCTTGCCATCAAAGAAAATGAAATGATTTGAAAGAAGAGTATAGAATAGTTGACTTTCAAAAATAGTATCCAAGTCTCTAAATTATGTACCACTTAGACTGAGGGGTGACGAGGGAGAGGAAAAAAAAACATGAAAAACAAAACCAAAAAAATGCGCCCATTATCCTGAGCACAAAGCTCCGAGATTCAGCACGCGTTCTCTTTTCCTCCGTTCAAGGTTCTCTTGCTGAGATTTCTCACTTTTTAAACGAAGCTTCTGAATAGAAAGTCTGGTGTTCGGCCTGTGTGGATAATCAGACGGGGCCTTATGCCGTATTTACATTTGCTTACAATATCACACAAGCGGAAGTGTGTCGCTCTGAAACTGAGGGTGCGACATATGACGGAGTAGAGTAATACACAATGTGAGTTTCCCTGAACAGCATCTGAAGAGCATCAGTGGAACGGCACAGCAGCGCGTGTGCACGGTGCGAATAAGGCCAATAAAAGACTGCGTGGCTCCTTCAGAGGGCGGGTTCATGTTCATTAGGGATTCGTGATCACAGGTGTTTGATTCGGCTCATACCTGGTCACACAAGTGGCCTCCAAGCTCCACCCCCTTGGCCTACAAAAGGAACTTTTTATTTCATATATAGTACTGTACATACGACTGGGGAAAATCTAACTAAAATGAGTAAATGCAAGTCATTTTATTACAATAAACAATAATGTTCTGTATCTCCAGTGTGCTGCTAGCTTCACCATTTCTAGGCCTCTCCTTATGGAAGCCCTGTATTAAATGTAGTTCCCATTAAAGAGCTGCTTTGGGTTCAGTCAGGCCTTCATTACATGGAATCAAGAGCTGCTGATGGAGGAGAAACCTGTGCACTTCTAACCAGTTTACTCAGCAGTTCCTCGTCCATGTTTTTCACTGCTTTTTTCATCTTTGTCTGTGTTTATTCTGATGAACTTGTGTTTTTGTGGCAGAAGGAATCTCACCGCTCAGATAAATGCCTTTGTGTTTTGTACAGAGTGGCCCAAGACTTTTGCACAGTACTGTACATCTTGGTACAACTGTCATGTCAATAATGCACATGCCATCTATTCTTATTTCAAATGTTCTAAACTCTGTAAAATACTCGGCTGTTACACTGGGTGCCCAAAAGTGTGGCCTACAAGTCATATTCATAAAGTTACTAAGCAAATTAGTATTAAACAAATTATTACAAACTAATAATAGTATTTTTACCAATTATAGTTGCAGTGTATAGTGTAAAACATTGTATTAATTATATATATAATTATTTTACAACTTTCTGACCTTACACTTCCCAAATGAATGGTACTTTTCAAATGTTATTCCTGGTTCTGATTTGCGCATTTTTGTAATGGTGTGTATCAGCAGATACGGCAGATTTCACCATGAGACCACATTTCCCATATCAGTGCATCCCTAGCAAACGTGATTTGCTAATTAAAACATTTTATTCCACACTGTTGGATATTTGTGTCATTATATTTTACTGAAGAGTTGACTGATGTGTATATGTATATGTATGTGTGTGTGTATGTGTGTGTGTATGTGTGTGTGTATGTATGTGTGTGTGTGTGTGTGTGTGTGTATATACATTAACGCAGTATGTAATTTTTTTGTGTGTGTAAAAAAAAAATAAAAAGTGTGTGTGTATATATATATAACATTTATAAAGAAACAAATTGGGCTACAATCATGTATTTGGGCTACAAATGGGAATTCTAAAAAACATCAAAATGTCATATCTAAGCATCCAACATGACTTGATTTGGGAACACACAATAAAGTGTGAAACACATTGATATTGGCTTAAAAGTTTAGATTTACTCATTATTTCATTACTGATATGTGATGACGTTCTCTGGAAGAGCAGAGTGATTGGGTACAGCTGGAAAACTGTGCTAACATGTTTTTTATTTATTTTACTGCATTTGTAACAACGCAGGAATCATACTTCATAAAAATAAAGTAGGTTCACTCAAAAAATGTGCATTTTATTCATGCTTATTATTGGCATGGGTATAGACCACAGCAGATGTGAAATGAAAATAACTTCGCATGTTGTCATCAGGCCAATGTTCCCGTATCGGTGCACCTCTATTTCCTCATTATTACCATTCACTTACATGGAGGAAAAAAAACAAATGAATCCCAGAATGAAGGAAAGGAAAGAAAAAACTTTGTTGACGCAGCTGAAGGAGATTCCGTTTATCGATCTGTTGCTGGGGAGTGTGAGATTGCTTTGAACACCGCAGCCATTTCAGTCCATTGTAACTGCGCCACTTTGCGGCCTCCTTTTCCAGAGAGAGGCTTAACCAGTTACCTCAGCAGAGATGACAACCCTTCAGTCCAGCAAACACCACCAACACACACACACACAGAGAATCTTCTGATTACACACAGTCCAATCAGCGCGAGTGTGTGGGGTGTCCTCACTTTGCCGTAGTGGCTGCTACCTGTGGGGTAAAAAGCATTCCTCTTTGATGGGGTGTTATCTCTCTCGAGGGCTTTGTTAGGACAGATGAAAAGCTATTATGAAGTGTGTGTGTGTCTGCGTGTGTGTGTTTTTTGGCTTTGTAGTGTCTTCTTTGTTTGAATAATGTTTTATAATTGCACTTGTGGCAAACCTTGAACTAAACCCCAGATCTCCTGCAATAATACAGAGAAACTAGACTAATACTTTCTCATTTTACTTCCTGGTTGTATTTCCCAGGCTTAATTCAACCCACACGACTGATACCATGCTAGTGAAATCGAAAAGGCTCTAATAATGTAACTCCTGGATGTTTAACATCAGTCGACCCACCAGGACCTTCTACTATCTTAGGGACACAACACCCTGGTGTTTCGGGGCTTTGGACGTGGGTGGTGGGTGAAGATATTCAGTGCTTCTGATACTCTTGAGATAAATGAATGTACTCCCACTCTTAAAAACAAGTTATTTTTGTCCGATTCTTGTACTTTCTCTTCAGATTACACATGTTGCTGTCAGTGCCATAATTGCGTTCTATGTGTTTGCACTAAAGTGAATGCCATCGCGGTCCACCCGTCATTTTGATTCACAGGCTTTCATTCGTCTGTCCTTTTGCTTGTCCTCCATTTCTCTTTTTATTGAGTCTCATTTCACGATTTTCACACGTAACGCCTGGAGCTTCTAAATATGATTGAATCGAGGCACAATTACGTCTCTTGACGCGAAACCTGCTGCAATTATGAAACCAATGCAGGTTGGTCGTCTAAAAAAATAATTGATTATTTTTGCGGAAACGTGTTAATGTGTGTTTAGTCGAAAGCTTGAAATGGACATTTTGTGCCTTTTGAAAGCCCCTTATTTGTATGCAGCGTATTGAGGCCACACGTTGCTCGTCGTGGAAGAATAGTCGGCTAATTCAGTTAACACACGTCCTTCGATGTTCATTCCGTTCACGTTCCCTTTAGCCAGACAGCCGGTTCATAATGACTGGGCCTTTACCTTATTGCAGGCACATTCGCAGCGTAATTTCAGCCGAGATGTAAATGTCCATCTTCATTATGGGCCTTTTCCTCACTTTGGCAAATATCGCAGTTATCTGAGATAATGTTTTTGAGCTGAAGCATTGGGTCTCTACTTCTGTGGGGCTGACCACTTCGCCAGATGTTTCAACTGGTGTGTGATGAATATTCAGTCTTGAATAGTGAAGGCCTCGCAGTTTACGGAGTTTCTTACCGCAGATTTCTCATTGAGGTTTCTACCGTTAGCCAGTGATTCATTTTAGTTCCACCTAATTACACACGTCTTTCTTTATTTAATAGTGGCTCTCTCCATTTCTATTGTTTCTGCAATCAATGGAAGGTTCCTCCTTTTGAGAAGTGGTTCCTTCCTCATGCTCTGATGGAGGTTTTTCAGACACCATCCTTTGCTTGCTCATCAGAGACCTGCATTACTATAAAGCTGCTTTTTTAAAAAGTCGTTTGAACATATGAATTTAATTTTGAAAGCAATCTAGTTGGGTCGTCCTGGAAGTTACAGTTGTATTTTTTTTTTTTATTATTATTACCTACGCACTGAAACTGCTCTGCTTTAACACGACTTGTTCATGCTCCGTCATCTTCTGAGGCTGTGGCTCCATGTTGTATGTGTTGGGGAGTAAACCCTGCACCTTAATACCAAAACAACTTCATAAAAAGGAGAAAAAAAGTCGTGCAGTGGCTTTTGTTGCTTGTCGTTGATGTTAAATCACTGTACAAATGTGTAGGCGCATTACGCAACAGTCTGTTTTGTCATTGACTTCTTATTTTCTTCTTTAATGATGCATTTTTGCCATCGATCTGTTTTTATTCTCCTTTACCTGCAGAGAGAGAGGGGAAAAAATCAAAGGAAAAATGGCAAGGACATGGAAAGTGGGATGCCAAAGATGGAGGTTGAGAATAGATCTGGCCTTTTGTTGGACATTTCGCAGGATTAAAGGAGAAACACGTTTGCCAGTCAATGGTTCGTCCAACCTTGAGTCGATGCACACTCAGAACCTCAGAGCGTTCTTTTATTGTACACTCTCACCTTCGGGATCTGTTGGGGTTTTGTTTTTCGTTTTTTTGTTCCGTTTTTTCAATTAAGATATGAGTTACACTGCGTTTACACACAGAACCAGTGTAGCAGGTGTCATGGTTGGATTGCATGCCATGTAAACCGAGCACTAATTGCCCTTCCGATGGAGAACCGAGGGCAATTAGTGCCGTGTTTACACCGCGTCATATAGAACGGCAGTGTGTTCATGGAAAGAAAGGAAGATCCTGAAGAGAAAACTGTGAATGCAACCCGACCATCACTGTTACCACTGCTTTTGTGCCTTTCGGAGCTTTTGCGATTCGCTCTCTCTCTTGCTCTCTTGCGCTCTCTCTCGCTGCCTGCCTCTCTCGCGCTCTCGCGCTCTGAGAACAGGAATGGGGAATGTGTTGGAATGCTCTGTTCCTCTTTTCTCCGCCACTTGAATGGGCCCTTTTAGTATTTCACACCAAGGTGTCCTTCAGGGCACGAGGTCAGGCTACCAAAACAGCTCCTAGCGCCGGATTAGAACCAATTAACGTCTCTGTGGACAATGGCGGCTTGGCAGCTCCGCTGGGCCCAGCTCTGACCCAACGCCGCCGTTACACACCCGGCCCTCGCACCTCGGCCACTCCAGCTGAAGTGTCCTGCGGGAGGCGGGGAAAGTTTTTCAATCTTAATGGGAAATGTTGCTACTTCACGCCTCACGAATGTATAGCCATTTTTTTAATCTTTCTTCTTCTTTTTTGGGTAAAGCCCTTGTTTTTTTCTGCAAGGCCCTGAAAGGGGCTCGAGTGTAGAGGCCGCCTGGTTCAGCACAATCACACAAACTTGGCTCAGTGTTGCTGTTGGTTTTTTAGGTTTGTTACGTGTGTTTCTGTGCTACGCAGTTCAGTGCAAATGTCTCTAAAACTTCCTGTGTAGATATAGAGCTTTAGAATAAATACAAATGCAATATGTTCTTTTTATTAAAGAAATAATTCCGCTTTTAATTTTAAAAATATTAAAGTTTGGGGTTTGCTGGTTGGACAAATGCAGGTGGAAAGTACACATGACTTCTTGGTGCACTCCTGACATGATCTGGATTTGTTTAGTCAGGTCAGCAACACCTTCTTTCCTTTAATGAAGGTCAGAGAAGACAAACCTGAAAAACAAAATGCGTTGTGGCCAATTTCGTTACAGTCAAACCGTCCTATAGCTAAAACTATAAAACTAAAAACAATTCTGCTCATTTCTGTTAATCAAAGGTTTTTATACCATGACATTTTCATATAGTAGTAGCATTCAATTACAGCATGAAATAAATCTTTCAGTGAGTTTTGAACAAAAAATCTGCCCTTTCCCTTTGGACATTTTTAATCAACTTTTAAAAATGTATTTATTTTTGTTATTTATTTGTTTGTTTTATTTTTTTTATTATTTATTTGTTTGTTTGTTTATTTGTGTTTACACTCATTTTTTCCCTTTTAACAAATAAAAATGTACTTTTATATACTTTAGCCCGAAACACTATGTATATTTAGCTTTTTAGATTTAGATCATTTTGAAACTAGTTTGTATCTCACTTCCTTTGTGTGTCGTTGTGTTTTCATTCCTACAACTTTCAGACGAAACCGAAGCTCCTGGGACCCGTCGACTCGTTGCGGTCAATTTTCAGCAAAAGACTTGTTGTGTTTGGCTGAAAGATTTAAGTAGCATTTTCCATTAGTGGTGTGTGTGTTGTGTTTTGAGAGATGTTTAAGAGGTTGATGCACAATTATACAGTGGCAATTTTCCTGCATCATAATTATGATCACATCTCGGTAAATAGCCATATGAATCTCTTTTGAAACATATGGGCAATTTGTAGGGTAAGTGTAGCTATTAAGTCCATTTTATAAACACATCCATCGCACGAAGCGTGCACGGCAATTTGTCTGGGTCGAAAGGAGGCGTACAACAAAACCCGTAATGTCTTGGAAAATGTTGGAATGTGCAGAAAAAGTGTGTGTTTCTGCACGTTTGTGAAAAGGGCATTATTTGGTGTTGGGCATGATTAGGCTGGTGTTTTCTTTTAGAGTCATAATGATAATTATGAGGCTAATCTTATCTTATTTAAAGGGGTAAATGTGCACTCGGGAGATTTCAGCAGTGATAATTTCAGGATTTATTTATTTATTATTGTAGCACATGTTGATGTAAAGTTCTGCAGCCTTTTTGCAAACTATAGTGAATGCAGAACACGTGCACTTTGTGTTATGAATCTGTGCCTCTGAGCTGTTAACTAGATTAGCTATATTAACTTGTGTGTGTGTGTGTGTGTGTGCGCGCGTGTGTCACCAGTAATATTTTGCCAAAATTAGAACTGACTCCATATGTCAACAGTTAGCTACACTCTGTTATGTGAGTATTGTGATTTATTTTATTTTATTTTGTGTGTGTGTGTGTGTGTGTGTGTCTGCCATAACTGCTTTATAGGCATCATTGTAGCTGAACTGTATTGGATGGAATTAAGTTAATGGTGTGAGGGAGCGGATTGCACTGTACAGTCAATGCAGGACTTTTTGTGACATTTTCATTCAGGCTGATCTCTGATTTAAATAAAAAGCCTTTTACTTTGTGAAGTTGTTTGCTACATTTAGTTTAGACTCTATAACCACACAGCAGAACTGTCCCATAAAGAACGGGAAGTTAACCCGAAAGAACGGGAAGTTTCTGTTTCCAGAAATCTCGAGCTCTGGAAACAGTTTGTTTGTTTGTCTTTTTTTATATGTTAAAAGAGTGTAAGGTCATGTGTGTATGGGCCCTTGTCCTGTAACATGGCCCTTTGCTGCTCCACTCATAGTCAATAATCAATTTATCCTCCATGTAGGGGCAGGATTATCGGATTATACAGGCTAACAGAAATTTGACCAAAACGGCAATTTTTAATATAATGATTTTATTCATCATTCTGAACTCAGTAGCTTTATGAGCTTTCAGTGTCTAAACTGGACAATATGAGCTAACAGGAGCTGACCATAATACACTCGCCTCCTGTTTCCTCCTCTTCTCATCCCATTTTACTGTGTGTGTGTGTGTGTGTGTGTGTGTGTGTGTGTGTGTGTGTGTGTGTGTGTGTGTGTGTGTGTGTGTG
>JBBIGC010000001.1:37954987-37965337 GCA_037576955.1 Lepidarchus adonis
TCATTAACTGCGACAATTTAGTTCTTCATCTCAGTTTGATGACGTCGTGTGGAAGCAAACACACTAAACATGGAGACGTGTAAACAGAAGGTCTAGAAAATTGGATATAGGCAGCAAATCGGAACTGAGCATCATTACCTGCAGTGTAAATGAGGCCTTTGTTAAAAATTTAAAGTAATATTTGACATTTTTACATTTTGCATTGATGTTTTTATCTGAGCGAGACTGCTAGGAGACCTGCAGAAAGGGCTTAAACATGTGTAAAGTTGCCATTTTGGGTCCAGACATATGGATGCATTGTTAGGTGTGGATTATTCATCCTGTGAGCCTTGTTTTCCGAGGTTTTAAACCAAGAGGTGAGGCCTGGTTGGATGACATTTTGGATATCGGATTGCATGGCGGGTGTGTTTACAGTGGAAGGGTGGAGGGTGTCTGGCCGTGACACGCACTAAATAAGAAGCTCTTGACATTTAGAGCAGTTTTAGAGTGCTGGGCAGTTTTGAGGTCGGGTGTAGGGTTTCCTGCAAGGCTTTGTGTCCCCAGTGCCTATAATGGAGGGACTCCAGAAACATCTGCCTCTTCATAAACATACAATATCAGATTTAGGCTCAAAAGCACATGCCTCTTAGTCCGACAATGACGAGCGCTTATGAGGAACAAGAGCCGGCTAAACAGACACTAACAATTTCCTAGAGGAAGTAGAAAGCATGAACATCCATTAACCGGTATTTGGTGCACACAGACACAGAAGAGACAGAATAAAGCTTTCTTTCCATCATTTTAAAGAAGAAAGCATTCCTCAGCCTCATGAAAAATACCATAACTTCATTTTTATTATATGCTCAATGAAAGAGAAAAGGTATTTTGATGAGACGTCCTTTTTGTCATCAGTGTAAAACCGTTTCAGCCCAGTTGTACATCAGTAATTTTTTGTCTTTTTTGTGCCCAAGCACGTTTTGATGTTTGAATGTGCTGAGGCATATAATACACATTCCAAACAGTTGAGATGCATGTGAAAGAGTGACCTCCTGCACTGTGTGATTGTAACCTTGGCAGACATTCACCACATCAATAACAGTGTGTTGCATACACTCTGGCTTGTTTTGGTCCTTAACCACGTAGAGAAAGCTCTGGGGCATTAACGTTTAACTTACTTTCTCCTTCTGTAAACTCAGAGTTTGTGCCTTGAGTGAAGCCCGTAAGTTTGGCAGTGTAGCAGATACTGCATCCCCTTCGCTCAGGAGCAGCCATCACAGCAACATTTGTTTGGGTTGCCACTGATTATTTGTGTGGCTGTGCTAACAAGAACATATTGTAGGACTTGTAGGACTCAAAAGTAGCGCAAAAAGTTATTATTAATTGTATTTTTGTATGTATAATTGTATTTTAGTTGTAACTGTAATAACAGTTTGTGAACAAAGACAAAAGTGTCATTAAATGCTATTGATTCAAGAATGACCCCTGAGGAACACCACATGTGACCAGGGTTGTTTTTCAAACTTTTTTTTTGAAGAACACCATTTCTAGAAAGGTTGAAATGCAATAAATGAATAAAAGCACTTTTATTTAACTGATAAATTGTCAATGAGAAGATTTCCAATGTTTACCAACTTATAAATACCAACAATATAAATAAATTTTGAATTTGACACCAGCAACACAAAAAAACATGGTTAAATAAAAGTGAAATGTAGAATTGTTGGATTATGCCATTTTAAAACATTGCACCACTTTTAGGTGAGCTTAATAAAGTAGCACCACAAACGAGTTTCTGCATGTAATGATGGTTTGTGCCAAAGTTCTGAACACAAGATGACACAGATCATCAGAAGGTCCTGAATTAGAATCCATTATGCTATATAAAATATAAATGTAAAGATAAATATCGCCACAGGGGCTTGGGAGACCACCACCACATTAAACAAAAAGCAACCTGAAAAGAGTCAAACCTCTATACAAATACACCAATGAGTTCTCTGGCTTCAGGCTCCTCTCAAATGGACAAAAGTGGAAATGTTTGCTATGGTCATATAAGTCCTCCTTTTATCTTGTTTTTGGAAAAAATTTACTCTCCATGCCAAAGATGTAATGGACGATCCAGATTGTTATTAGCGAAAGTGCAACATCTCCTATGGAATGGGTGCCCACAATCTGGATGTGACGTCTCATTGATGGAGAGATTTTGTGCAATCACGGTGGTGTCTCGGCCCTTATTCTGCATGCGCTACGTTTGCATTGCTTCAAAAACACAGTCCAGAGCTGTTTATTTAAAAAAATGTATGGAACTTCATGAAGAGGAGAATCGGACAATGATCATAGACAGTCTTGTGTTAAGCAGGAATGAGCAAAAATTCCACTTGCAGAACTGCAGCGGTCTACTCTGTTCCCAAACTAACTAAACTAAAACTAAAGGTGATATAACAGTGGTAAAGTGTTGCATTCTAAATTTCTTTCTTTTTACAAAATACATTTAAATGGGTATGTGACAGCATTGGAAATCTTTTCTTTAATCTTTATCAGGTGCATAATTGCATAATTAAAAGTTTGCAATTAATCAGTGGTTGTCTAGTATTAGAAAATACATTTATCCTTAAGATTGACCCCTGAGGAACACCACATGTGACTGAGGCTGTTCAACTATACTATACTATACTATATTTGTTTATGAGACAAATCCCCATACGATTGCATAGGTACATCAAGAGAAATTTTGTGGACTGATGTGAATCCAATCATAATCAGCAACCTCAATATTACATTATGAATAAAGCTAAAAAATCTGGCCAGCCCAAGGATTGTCCTTGAACCATACGAATCCACAGCTGGTAAGGCTGCTAGTTACGTGTGCACATAATAATACTCAAAAAATACTTAAGAAGGTTGATGAAGGCTCCATTCTGGTCTAAAAGTACTCAAGATCAGTCCTTACTTTGTGATCATTCATAAAAGCTAGTCATAGTGCTCTTTGTAAGTGTAATGAATATGAAAATAAGTTAAATGTTAATGCCCCTGAAGCACTTTTAGAGTGGTTACAGACCAAACAAGCCGGCGTGCTTGGAACAGGCGGCATTGATGGGCAAACACGTGCCAAGGTCAGCAGAAGGGCAAGCTTTCATATGCACATAAACTAATCTGCAATGAGTGTTGAACAGTCCACTTATTGCAATGTAAATGTTAATTTAACCTGAACGAGGGTATTTATTTCCTCCCCTGCATGTTGGAGAATACCCTCAATAACACATTAAATTCAATGAATGAATTAAATGTGATTAAAGTTAACTTGTGGCGTCCCACCACTGATAATTTAATAAATACCTCTCTGCTGATTTTCTGTGCTCAGTCTCTTTCTTTAATTTACGCACCTGAGGCTTGTATCTTTCATTTTTAAAACTAACAACAGTAAATAGATTTGTTTTCCATGTATATTTTAAGCCACCATTACAGCTTGGGTTAAGATACCACTTTGAGGTCATAGAGGTGATTAAAGTCGTGAATTGGATCAAGTTGTAGAGAGAAATTAATCATTACATTTCTAAAAAGTTGTAATTGCTGTAATTGCGTGTCTGCACTGCTTGCAGGTGTCTGCTGCTCGTGAAGAGGTACCAGGGCGTCGTGGTTTTCCTGGTTACATGTACACTGATCTGGCCACAATCTACGAGAGAGCGGGAAGAGTGGAGGGCCGCAATGGATCAATCACTCAGATCCCCATCCTCACTATGCCCAACGATGGTACACACACTCACAATACACACACATACACCAGTCAGCCATAACAGTAACATCACTGATGGGTGAAGTAAATAACATTCACTGTCTTGTTGTTTTAGTACAATAGCACCGGTCGTGGGGATGAGATATATTAGGCAGCAAAGGAACAACCTGCTCTTGAAGTTGATGTGCTAGAAACAGGAAAAATTGTGACCATAAAGATCTGAGCCACATTGATTAGGGCCCTACTTTGGCTGAAGAGGAAAACTAAACCTAACCTTTAATCTTAGACTTGGTTTTCTATTTATTTCACAAAGAAGTTCACAAATCCTCACCTCACCTACATACAAGTTACACACACTTGTCTTCCCAATGCCTCATATCAGTGTGCGCACACACACACTCTTTTCAAGGAAAATAATTATTGAACAAGTCACCTATTTTCCAAGCTAATATATTTTTAAAGATGCTACTGACATATCTCCCCAGAATATGTACATTGAAATGGAAAGACACAGGAAAAAATATGAAAAATGAAGGAGTAAAAAGGCTGGAAAGTCATGACACCAGCTGAATTAGTAATTACAAAGCAATCCTGTCACTCACTCAGTGCAAATTAATATCAGCTGGTTTAGTCTCATCACCAAGGGGTCACACAAGAAACATCTCATGATGGTAAAACCAAGACCTTCACAACCTTATCATTAGCAAAACATACTGATGACATCGGTTACAGAAGAACTTTTAAACTACTGAAGGTTCCAGTGAGCACTGTTGGGGCCATAATCTGGCAGTAGAAAAAACATCATTTCACCCTACACCAGCCACGACCAGGTTCTCCTCACGAGAGGAGTGAAAAGAAGAGTCAAGGACCACCTGTGGAGAGTTTCAGAAAGACCTGGAATTAGCAGACACAATTGTTTAAATGGAAAAGTAATGTATTCAACCACTATGTCCTGTGTATGTCTGAATTATTATGGTTTGTTTTCTTTGCATGTGTGGATTTGATGGGTTGTTCCTGACATTTGGTGACATTTTGTGTCAGTAGCATCTTTAGAAATGTATTGGCTTGGAAAATTGTGTTCAATACTTATTTTACCCGCTGTATACACACACACACACACACACACACACACACACACACACATTTCCTCACCTAGTTACATGTTTATCAAGCCGTAGTATCTGTCTTAAGACCATAAGTGCACTCGGACACACAGCATAATGATTACACACTCACACACCTACCAGTATCCCATTTTGACAGTTCCTGATGACATTAACACACACACACACACACACTATCTCTCTCTCTCTCTCTCTGTCTCGTGTGATAACACACTTAACTGGCCAGCTAGTAATCAAAAACACTGCAATATAAAAGAGAATTACCCTGCCTGCAGCTTCAGCTCAGTAATCCTGAGACCACACGGGTATTACTGCAGCCTAATACTGTCCCAGCAGAGCTGAGCGAGAGAGAGGGAGAGAGGGAGGTGATGCTTCAGTATTGATTCTCCGTTCAGTCCACAGAAAGATGAGCGTTCTCCATTTCTTTGGTTACTATAGAAACATCCTTGTAAAAGACCAGTGTGTGTTTCTGAATGGGTGTACCCCATTATAGTTGTATTGGGAAACCTCTCTCTCTCTCTCTTTTTTTGTTTTGTTTTTCTGGCTCTCTCTCTGCCTATTCTCTCTCTCCGTATTGAATAGGCCTGTCATCTCACAATTCTCCAAAAACGATTACCCCAGACTGCTCCATCTAGAACGGTTCCACAAACACAGCTGTAAAAATGGTTATTAGGAGTTTGTAAACATTGTCTGTGGATCGATATGTTGTAAAAGTGAAGTGTGCGTGTACTGCATGCCACCATGTCCCAGCGAACACGGTCATCTCTTCATTCCTGATTCCACTGGTGTTTGAGCATGTTTCTCATCATCTGCTTCTCCTCTATTCCTTTCTAGACATCACTCATCCCATCCCTGATCTGACTGGTTACATTACAGAGGGTCAGGTGTACGTGGACAGACAGCTGCATAACAGACAGGTGAGCCACTTGTAAACCTGCCTGTTTTACTAAGTTACAATAAATCACAAAAAAAAAATGTGTTCATTGTTTATTTAGCTGAAAAAATATTTCCAAAATACACTTAGAATTTGATCCCTGTGACACTAGTTGGGACAGAGTAAAATAAAAGCAAAACATTTGAATATTCAAGTTTCATTTCTTTGAAAGTGTGCTGGTAATACGTAAGGGGATAATGATTGGGTATCAAAGAAGCATCCAGCAAATCAAAGATGGGCTGTGGCTAAGCAATTTGTGGCAAATATCATGCTAGGACAGTGGTTCTTAACCTTGTTGGAGGAACCGAACCCCATCAGTTTCATATGCACATTCACCGAACCCCTCTTTAGTGAAACAAATAAATAAATAATAATGTTTTTTTTTTCAAATTCAAGACATAGATATGTTTTTTACTGGTTCACAAAATGAGTCGTGCATGAACATCACCTTGTTCAAAGAAAAAAACCAACACAATTCTGCTGGTGTGAGACTAGAGTTCAGATAGAATCATGCAGACACTCACTCCATCACGTTCCGTGATACATGTGAATCCATGTTGTACATATTCGTCCGACCACTTTCTTTCGCCCGACATTAAAATATTAACAAAAAATCACACAAAGTACTACCACGACAGTCACACGTTGACTACTGAGCGCTGAACTCCCCGCAGCATCTGATTGGCCAAACAGTGTAGCATGATCATCTGCAGCCAGTGATGGCCAAGCGGGGCGTGTCATCACAAATTTACATGATAATTCAGGTGTGTCCGGACCTCCGCGGCGGAGGCTCTGCCGAACCCCTGAGACCGACTCACCAAACCCCTAGGGTTTGATCGAACCCAGGTTAAGAACCACTGTGCTAGGATAATATGTCAGTTCAAAAAGAAAGTAAAGACAATAAAATGAGTAGCGGAAAATTTTTGTCCACACTTAGTTCGTTCCACATTTTCAATCTGGACTGTTTTTTTTGAACCAGCCATAATGGAGGGCAGCCAGTAACATTTACATCTTCCCAAAGTTCTCTTAGTTACGAGATGAACAGAGTTGAAAAAATTAATTGCGACTATTTTTGCTACAAATATTGGGCTAAACACAAGGAAAGTATCTTTTTTGGCTGCCAAATCCTAGAAAATGCAGAATTTACACCAACACCCTGTTTAACCTGTATCTGTCCTCCCGAAAGGTGTATCCCCCCATCAACGTACTACCCTCTCTCTCTCGTCTGATGAAGTCTGCCATTGGAGATGGAATGACTCGCAAAGATCATGCAGATGTCTCCAACCAGCTGGTAAACTGCACAGAATTCTCTAGTTGTTATATCTATGAATTATTGTCCTTTATTACACGGCTCTCCTGAACACAGATCAACGCTTCATTGGGCTTGAATGGGAAGGTGTCCCTAATGTGTGGCATTATTTTCTTATAATGCCCGCTGCCATGGTAACGGGTTTGGTGCTTCGGATTCATGGCTTCATATCATTCCACTATTAGTGCAGTTAACAAACATTGATGGTTTCAATGTAAATTTTTATATTTTCGGCAAATATGGGACTTAGGAGTGCTGGGCACCAGGAAAAGGAGGAACGTTTCGGAGCACAAGCCACAGCACTATATTTTCTTAGCGCATGCCATGAACTGCAATAGCATCGATTACTATAAACACTTTGGAGAAGTTTATTTTCTCATTTTGGCGTATTTTCTCTCTCTCTCTCTCTCTCTCTCTCTCTCTCTCTCAGTATGCTTGCTATGCCATCGGTAAAGACGTGCAGGCGATGAAGGCCGTGGTGGGTGAAGAAGCTTTGACGTCTGATGATCTTCTGTATCTAGAATTTCTGCAAAAGTTTGAGAAGAACTTCATCGCCCAAGGTAACAAAATACAGCCACGCCTTACGTTACTTACAGTTAATGTCGACCATTTAAATAAACTACAAAAGCATTTTATTTTGTAATAGAACAGCAAAGGACCCTCCTCCATCCCACAGCACAATGCCTGCAAGCTTCTGTTAGTTGCAGAACTGGCGAGTGCTTTTCTTCAAGCTTCTTACGCAGTGATATTGCATTATCTGCAGCTCCAAAAGAGGTGGTGGAGTTCATGTTAGCATTCATCCTCCCATTGTTGGTGTGTGGGGGAATCCTTGCTAGTTGGTGGAATTTGATATTGCTTTTGGGCTGTTTTTGTGATTTGTCTATGTTATGGGGCAATTTAGTGATCTGTCTGTGTTTTTAGGCTCATTTAGTGATTTGTCTGTGTTTCTAGACTGATGTAGTGATTTGTCTGTGTTTTTAGACTGATTTAGTGATTTGTCTGTGTTTCTAGACTGATGTAGTGATTTGTCTGTGTTTTTAGACTGATTTAGTGATTTGTCTGTGTTTCTAGACTGATTTAGTGATTTGTCTGTGTTTCTAGACTGATTTAGTGATTTGTCTGTGTTTCTAGACTGATGTAGTGATTTGTCTGTGTTTTTAGGTTTATTTGGTGATTTGTCTGTGTTTTTAGGCATTTTTTACTGATTTGTCTGTGTTTTTAAGCTAATTTAGTATTTTGTGTTTGTGTTTTGGTCAGATTTAGTGATTTTTATGCAGATTTAGTGTTTTGTCTTTGCATTTTGGTCTGATTTATGATTTGTCTTTGTGTTTTAGGCTGATTTAGTGATTTGTCTGTGTTTTGGTAAGAGTTTGTGATATGTTTTAATGCAGATTTAGTGATTTGTCTGTGTTTTAGGCTGATTTAGTGATTTGTCTGTGTTTCTAGACTGATGTAGTGATTTGTCTGTGTTTCTAGACTGATGTAGTGATTTGTCTGTGTTTTTAGGCTGATTTAGTGATTTGTCTGTGTTTCTAGACTGATTTAGTGATTTGTCTGTGTTTTTAGGTTTATTTGGTGATTTGTCTGTGTTTTTAGGTTTATTTGGTGATTTGTCTGTGTTTTTAGGCTGATTTAGTGATTTGTCTGTGTTTTTAGGCATTTTTTACTGATTTGTCTGTGTTTTAGGCTTATTTAGTGATTTGTCTGTGTTTTGGTAAGAGTTTGTGATATGTTTTAATGCAGATTTTGTGATTTGTCTTTGTTTTAGGCTGATGTAATGCTTTTATTGTTGTGTTGTAGTCTAACTTATTTGTCTTTGTTTTGTTTTGTATTTATTTAGCTTTGGCTGAAAGCAGTATTAGCTGAATTCCATGCTCTGAAGTCAAACCCTCCTTTTAACAGTACACAATAATAGTTATTTCAGTTTTTATTCTACGCTGCACATCCTAAGATTAGTTCAGATGTTCATATATTTTAATAACCACATCTATGCTTTATTTTACGTCATAGACTTTTGCTTTCAGGAGGATTTTGAATCTGTAACATCTCACAGCAGCTGTGGCCAAACACACGGCCTTCAAGCGGAATATTGTCTTCTTTTGTGTTTCTTTTCCCCATATGTCTAAGTGTTGCTTGTGTTATGGTCTGTTTGTGTGACAGTCTCATGTTTGGCCATGTCTTTGCACTGATATTGAATTGCCAAGGGAACAAAGGGTAGTGGAATATTTATGTAGACTTTTTCAGCGCAGTGAAGCCTCGGCCCCATTCCCACCGAAACTTTTGACGGCCTTCAGCCCTGCGTGAGTTTATGAAGCAGAGTCTCCCCTTTCAGAAAGATCTGTAATGGATGTGAAGCTATTACTTCTACACAAATAGTTCAAGGAACACATTTTACTTCCACATTACAGCCTCTGCATAGGAGCGTAATGGAAATGGGGAAACTTTGCAGCTTGAGTACCTGAAGGCCTTTTCATATCTGGGAATTAACCGAGGTCAGAGTGTGATTAACCCTGTTGAACGAAGAGTTCCGTTCTAACCCTTACACATCTGGGCAGAAATGTTTTTACACAGGTAACAGGGATGCGTAATGATCTCCAAATCATATCAATATCAGCACATTTGATGGAAACATATCAGCATATCAGACAGATGTTTTTCAACCTGTAATTTAATAATGTTATTATTGTGCTAAGGAAAAGCCGGGAAATTGCTAAATGCGTTCATATTTTCATATAACCTTATTTCCTAGGGGTATAGAAATAAATGGTATGATTTTATGTGCAAGTGAGTATTTTTTGGGGGGATATTTTATTTTAGATATTTTTTATTCAGGTAGATTTCCAAATTTCTGCCATTTTTATGAGGCTTATTGTTTTGGGATCAACAATTATATGCATGAAAAAATATCAGCCTACAAATCCTATGTCAGTGTAATTCCAGCTCATTAAGTAATTAAAATTAAAGAGACATTTAATTTCTGTAAATATTTCTTTCTTTACAGATTTGAGGTTGCACTTTTGACTGTTTTTATGTATTTTAGTGTTTAAAATTGACAATGTTTAAAAATGAGTCCCGAACAAAAGTTTAAGGCCACTTGACAAATGGCAAAAAATCATGTTGTATCGTAACAAAGTTTCAAGTAGAGCTTCAACATGTTCAACAAGAAGATGTTTCACAGCTGATCAGAATCTTGATCTTTAAAATGTCAAATCTGTGCAGAAATGTGGATTCATTGTCATTTTCTGTCAGTAAGTCACACTGTCCTGACGTT
>JBBIGC010000001.1:38007934-38028578 GCA_037576955.1 Lepidarchus adonis
TCACGTGGTGCGTCATTCTCTCCAGGATGCGCTGCAAGGAAAAGAAACATTTAATCATCAATACTCATTTTGTACCCGACTTTTTTTTAAATATTTTTTTATTTTAATAATAGGCTTATATAACTAATATACTGACAGTCTGTGTTGCCTTCATATCAGGCTTAGATAAGGCTTTTAATGTTTGCGGCTCGAGACAGGTATGGTTTCTGTTTTTTGGGGCCAATATGGCTCTTTGAACATTCATCCAAGGTCAGTTTCTGAAGATATTTTATGAGTGGTGGATCCATGTGTACCCTGCTATGCAGAGAATGCTCCACCACTCACATTATATCTGCTCTTCAGACAGAAAAGGCTTTGAAAGGCTTTTTTATGAAAGCGGATTATTTGAATAAGGTGTGTTGGCTTCAGGAACAGGACTACAGAACACTGCTGTTGCCCAATGTCATGTTGGTCATGTTGTTCCTGGCTCTCATCCATTCAGTAGCTGGCACCTACAGGTCAGAGGTCAGCCGCATGGGAAAGGCTTCATGTCCTCCTTTGCCGTATCCCTGTCCGAGGAAGTCCTGACCCCAGAATGCACTCGCACACACCCTGTACAGCTCACACGTCCTGCTCGGAAACCATTACATACAAGGCGGACATGTTTTAGTGATGTCATCATGTGGCCCTCAGAGTTGGGTATACTCTTCACCTTGACCTGTCTGAGAGTCTGGATTTCTATTTCTCAGACTTAATATTCCAGACCTAATAATAACAACCTGTTTTTAAGGTCAATCTGAATTTTTTTAGTTAAGTCGTACTGAAGCTTGATTGGTTGTAAATGGCACAGTGACATGTGTGTAACGATGGAAACGCAGCATCCTGAATATGACCAAAGGACTTTCCGTTTCCTCAGTGATCTCATGGAAAAGTGTGTGGGATACTCTGTATGTGGTGTAGCGACACTACATTGTGTGTAAGCTTGTTTTTAAGAAGGCATCCTGGGCTAAAACTGCAGTTAAATCAGTGAATTGTTTTATTTTAGTTTAGAAATAGAATCAACTGACTATTTGCCATTGTGAACACACTTATTCACATGTGGAGAACCGGACAGCTAAGAACAGCACCCACAGTGCCTTGCTCAAGGGTACCTCTGTTGTGTCTGGGCTGGAACTTGAACCCTATACCCTTCCTTTAGGGGAGCGTCCTAACCACTAGGCCACAACTGACCATAACTGACTGCAAACAGCCAGCTCCCAAAAATCCATCACATAGCATTTGTGCTTTTTCAAAGGTTTCCCCACCTTCAGGATGCATCATCCAGGATGGGCCATATTTGGTGCTCCACTAGGCCTCCACTGCCCCTTCATAGCTCATGATTATATGCTCTGTACTGTATGTATGTGTTACATTAGTCTTGCCTATATTATACTTTTCGTTAGATTAGCACAGTCTACGCTTTTTCTCATACTATGCCGCAATATACCCGGAAAATCTGCGATAAAAATAGATTTGTTCCAAATAAAAGCCCACGAAATGTGAAGCGTGATATAGTGGGGGACTACTGCACTCAGGACACTGTGATACTACATTGTGCTGCTTAGTGTGTGAGCTAAGGGACGTCCTGGCCTAAATCTAGAGTTAAATATGTGGATGTTTTTTTTCCAGTGTAGGGTCGTTCACCCTCATCCATCCTGGGTGGACAGAATTAAAATGATAAAGTCATTGTCTCGTACTACAGTACCCAGCATGCCTCACACAAATCCCAGCATGCTTTACGCTAATCATACAGTCGCTGGAAACCCCTGGGGTGAAAAATCATACCACCGAAAACAGTGTAGGAATGTTTACAGCACAATTATCAATGACAGTTAAAAATTTTAGATAAAATATTTCATTTTTGTATATTTTAATGTGTACTTTTTATTGTAAATAAATTATGTATTTTAGAACATTTTTTTTCATTATGTCAATGTGTTATATATATTTTATATATGTATATATGTTGTGTTTTTATATAATGTACATTTTATAGAGGTATGAGTTTTTATTAAAAAAAAAAATTACAATACTATATTAATAATAATTATTATTGTTATTTATTATTATTATTATTATTATTATTATTATTATTATTATTATTATTATTATTATCTGACCAAGGCAAACAACCAAACATTTATTCCAACATTTCAGCTGCCTCACATCTTAACGTCCAGTAGAGCTGTGTTTCTTGTTCCCCCATTTTTCTGCCATGCTGTTGCCTTGCCTGTGCTAATGTCACAAAACACACACACAGCTTCACCAGCATTTTTCCAGCTTCTCACACACACTCCCCTCTCTCTCTGTCGATAACCAGCCAAGGAGCATGTGCGCCGCAACCGGCAGAGCCGCACCTTTCTGGTGGAAAATGTCATAGGAGAGCTATGGTCCGAACTCAACGAAGGTAGAGTCCGCATCCCTCTCTTTTCTTTCTCCCTTTCTCTCTCTCTCTCTCTCTCTCTCTCTCTCTCTCTTCTGTCGCTCTTCTGCTGTGTCACTGTTTTGCTCATGCTCTTTGTAATGCTGCTCTCACACAAAAGAAAATGCTTTTCCTCCCTGAAGGAATAAATGATTAATTCTGCTTAGAGTTTAGAGCAGAGGTTCTCACATCCCCAACTGCTCTTAAACTTAGTCTCAATACCTGAGTGAGACGAGAGCTGAGAATGAGTTTTTTGTCATAAAACTAGTCAGTAGATGACAATGGGTAAATCTAATCTAGTTCTGGACCCAATGAGGGTTACACAGGGTTTATGTTTAGTTCTGGATGCAGAGATATATATGTGTAGGTGATTAGTGGTTTAACTGCTCCAGTTTATCAAGCTTTACTGGTACAAACTCTTTAGAGTGATTATCTTTGCCATTTAGTCCTCATCTTTAATCAACAGATGCACAAAGCAAGTATCTCCAACACAGGACATGCATGATTTTCTTTGGCTGGTGATGACTTGTTTGACATGTAAAGAACCTGATGTAACAGCTGTTAACTCTGTTTCTACTGTTTTGAACATGAAATGACAAAAATGTGCATAAATCATCCCTCAGTTACATTCTCTCATTTTCTTATTAAACAAAACGATAATAAATCCCTAGTAGCGCACAGAAAGATCCTTCCACACACTAATATGGTTGTATGTGAAGGTATGGACACCCGTCAACTTAGCTGTTGCATTTTCTAAGTGCAAGAAAGAAAGAATTATACATTTTTAGGCTCAAAGTTATATTGGTGCTGCAGCCAAGTATTGAAATTAATACTATTTAATAATAATTGTAAAAAAGTGTTTAATATAGTTTGATTTTGGTACATAGTTTACTCTGATATCACCTCAAGTTGATTTTCTCATCCAATGTGTAAAAATAGCAACAAAACAGCTTTTATCTGCAAAATTGTAAATATTTTTAGAAAATCTGTAGATTTTCTTAAAGAAAGGCAGCAAAATGTAATTTTGCAAAATAGCAGCAACTATTATTTACACAGATTTTAAATTAAAATATTTTTTTTACAATTTTATTTTAGTGTGATATGAACAAATATGTTTTATAAATATTTTACACTTTCTTTACATGTCAACACCAATGCTGGTAAAGCTCTGGTTTTGATTCAGAACCAGACGTTCAGCATTGTCACTTTGTCACTATGGACACACCACCATGTTAAGACTTTAACCACAAATACTTTGCACTGCTGCACGTCAGGCATCAGTGGCACCAAAACTGAACCCTGAAACTGGATCAGCAGTCTCCCTGACGCCCCAAAAGTTCTAAGTTGGGTGATAAAACGATTACAATGATGATTACATTTGAAATATAATCATTATATATTCATAATATTCATAAATTCACTTTAAATATACTACATGTCTGAAATATTTTGATAAATAGTTTATGCCTTTCAATTTGCTCAGTTTGGAATTAGCAGCAATGGCTTTGGAGAGTTGTCATTTGGTTAAATTGTTGGCACTGTAAACGTACCACTGTACAGATCTAGCCATTCACTCACAGCAGCACAAATCAGCGGACAGTTAGCGTAATGACATCGTTATTTCAGTGTAAAAAATTTTAAGTAATAAAGGCCATTCATTTGGGAGGGAAAATTACACACTTCACAGTGGAGATTTATTAGATTAAAAAATGTTGTATCTTATGTACTTTGTATTTTTTCTGATTTTAATTATGTATTTATAACAACTAATTATTATAAATATTGAAATATAAAAAAATGTGTGTAGACTTTTTGTCCAGCTGTATCTTTAGCTTTTGTTCACTGTGTAGGTGACCGCTACGTGGTGGTAGATTGTGGTGGAGGAACGGTGGATCTGACAGTGCATCAGATCCGGATGCCTGAAGGTCACCTGAAAGAGCTCTACAAGGCCTCAGGTGAGTCCAGTTTATCATTTCTGGCCCAAACAGAGGCTAAGGACCCAGTAATGAACTGTTAAAACTTCAACAGCTTTAATTTTAGAAAGTTGTATTCAACTATAATTGGTTTCTAAACCCGTTTTTCTAGAAAAATGCGAGATTGGTAGAATTGGGTGAAAACTTTTTCTTTGCATAACAGTTTTAGGTCATATTTCTTCATGCAGAGTCAGACTATATTAAGCTGTGTTCACTGTAAAGGAGCCCTCATGTAGAGATACCCTCCAGGAAACAGAAGCTAATTATGCACAAACTTTGGAAATTAAAAAACGCATAAATCCTGAATGCAGCCATAGACTCTCATGTATCTCCACCTGTACTGTGTATCTGCAGGGGGATTGCATGGTTGTTGGTTCTTCAGAGCGTGTTAGAGGAGAGCTGTAGTCACAGTCACATTCTCATTTCTGCTAAATTGTCTTAGACATGTTCTAGTATCACCAGCCCAGACTTTAATTTAATTTGTCCCAGCGCTATATTGACATGAACCACATCTCGGCTCTGATTGGTTTTGCTCATTGCCATACACATGCAATTTATTCAGATATCTAGCACACCAGATATCCAGTTCCAGTCACGGACAAGGCCGTAATCGCCTTTTATCGCATCTCAGGGTAGTTTACTCATAACGACTCATTGTCTGAGATTTATTGCCGAGTCACCTCTGATCCAGGGCTTTTGTCTGCAATGTGTAAAGTGCCTCTGTGACCTGGAAATCAAGGCTGAAGTCTTGTAGTGTGAACAAGGCTTTAAGTGGCTATGGTTTTTCAAAGAACTGCCAAGACCCTGTAGCTATATTAATCATATTAATCATTAATAGCATGTGGTTTCTTATGCAGTGCCTTCTGAGAGCTTGAAGGTCACACACATTCAACAGGAGTTTCTGGACTTTCCCTTGCCAAACTAAGATTTCTGCAGATTCCTTGAATCTTTTCACAATATTATGTACTGTAGCTGATAATCTTGAAATCTTTTGTTGAGAAATTTTCTTTTTGAAGTCTTTTTCTCACAAAGTCTTACAAAGTCCATACAACCCATTTTTTCTTGTAGCAACTGCACCTTTGGTGAATGCTCTTTTTATACAGTCATGTTCCCCTAGCTCACCAGCTTATTGGGCAATGTATAAAAACATGAATATTCTATACATTTTTAATTCAAATTTTAAAATTTTTGTTGAGGTTGTCAATTGTAAAATGTATTTATATGTGCAATGCAATGCTGACTGTCTAAAACATTTAATCATTTAATCTATAAGCTGTTTAACTAATGTCCCAACTTATTCAAAAAGTAAAATAAAATTAATAAAGAACAAACTTTGGAGATTTCAAACCCTAATATATTTTTTTATTCACTACTATAGAAGATACATGACCCTGTTTGACCTGTGTGTGTAAGCTGATCAGCATTGACTTACCTCTTTCACCTTCTTCTATCCATCTTTCTCTGTCTACAGGGGGTCCATATGGCTCTATTGGCATTGATTATGAATTTGAGAAGCTACTCTGTAAGATCTTCGGTCAAGATTTCATTGACCAGTTTAAAATCAAGCGTCCAGCAGCGTGGGTGGACCTGATGATTGCATTTGAATCCCGTAAGAGGGCGGCAGCTCCAGACAGGACCAACCCTCTCAACATCAACCTGCCCTTCTCCTTCATTGATTACTACAAGAAATTTCGGGGCCACAGTGTGGAGCATGCACTGCGCAAGAGCAAGTGAGTGGAGGGTAATTCTGCCTGGGCGTTGAAATTGAAACGGTAACTGTCTGAATCAAACATGTTTGCAATTAATAACACATAATTAAATGTGCTTTTTGAATGAATGGATAGAAAAAAGTTCTGATGGTTGAATGTAGTACAGCTAGTTTGCTGGATTGATAGTTTTGTGGGTGGTTGGATTGAATCAGTGGGTTAAATAGGAATGGATAGATGATGGAGTGATGAACAGATGCAGTATGTATAGGCAAAGGAATGGGTGGATGGATTGATGTAAGGAACGGATGGACATCTATGTAAGGATGGCTGGTTGGCTGAGTGGATGAATACATGGATAGTTGGGTGGATTGATAGTTTCTTGGGTGGATGGATTGAATTAATTTGTTGAATGGATGAGTGTATGCTAGGAATAAAAAGACTGATGGACAAACCAATGGATGGATGAACATAAATTATGGATCACTGAATGTTGCAAATGGATAAACTGATGGACGGACCTACAGATGGATGGATGGAATGATTGATGGATGGATGAGCAGATACTTGGATGGCTCAATGTTAGAATGGATAAACAGGAACGGGTTGATGGATGAAAGTTAGGAATGGAGGGACAGACAGCGGTAAGGGAGGCTGGGTGGATGCATGCATGAACCCATGGATAGTTGGGTGTATTGATAGTTTCGTATGTGGATTGATTCAATTAATGAGTTGAATGGATGAGTGTATGCTAGGAATGGCTGGACTAATGGACAAACCGATTGATGGATGGATGGATGGATGGATGAACAGAAACTTGGATTACTGGATGTTAAAAATGGATAAACTGATGGACAGACCTACAGATGGATGGATGGATTGATGGATGGATAAACAAATGTATGGGTAGCTCGATGTTATGAATTAGTAATTTAATTTGTTAAACAATTTTCCACTGATTAGAAACACAACCAACATTAATAATTTCAGTTTAAATTAAAGCCACAAATATTGCTATTTTTATACCAGTTTAGACAATTTTTTAAAAAAATATATGTGTTATTAATGGGAATTGGGTGCTCGTTTAAATGGGCTACTATTAATTCTTTTAAAAATGCTCCTCCCACACCATTACTGTAGCTGATTTAGCTTTTTGCTTATTGTAATAGAATAAGAGTTACTGTTGAGACAATTTGACCCAATAATGGCCAATAGCCAATGAAGTTTCAGAGCTAGAGTGAATGTAAATGAGCGATCAGTTTTATAAAGGGAATAATCATCCACAATGATCATCACTATGTTAACAGACAGTAAAATGTCTATTCTAATGGATTTGGTTCTTTATGGACCTTTAGTACAAAGTGTGTCCTGTCTTGCTGCCTCATAGTCTGAGTGGTAATTGAGTCCGGTTGTTTAAACATGGTCCTTCTGCTCACTTAATCTCAGTATTGACTGCTGTCAGTTTTTGAACGCATGGTCATTAAAGGTGCAGTAAGCCATTTTATGGACTGACATGTCAGAAGATGCCTTGGTCAACTGTTTAAGACTAATGTCCGGCTGAGATGCTGTGTGGAGAAATTGCTATCCTGGAAAACAGCAGGTTGGTTCACTTTGACCATTGTAGTTGGATTAACCAACTGCTCTAAATACTCTTATCCCAGCCACAGTACATACATTACAGCGTGTTACCTGTATATCAGATAAAACTAAGCTAAAGCTAATGTGTTAGCTTTCTGATGTTAACAGTGTAGTTTCAACAATATTTTTAACAGTTTTGCCTGAAATTCTTTCAAAACACCCCAGATTGAACATGTATTCTTTTTTGCCAAGGAAATTTAAAAGTATTTAAGCGGTATGAGCTATCAGCAGTTTTTTACTCATTCCAATAGATTTTGTCGATATTTCAGAGCAATATTTGTTAAGACTTGCTGGAATGCTGCACTGAAATATTACATTTTATAACATTTTACTGGATTTGCACAATTGCATTTCATCAGAAATATCAAGTATTGTCACCCCTCTTTTTTTCTTTTGTAGTTTTAATAATATGAATTCTGCTGTAAGTTTCTAATGAATGTAAAGAAAATGTTTTCTAACTAATATGTATGGATTCAGGGGAATATTGAGTAGTTGATTGTTGACATTGCAAGTCTTTATTGTAACAGGATGTTAAAACTAAAGCGGCTGTACTTTAATCTCTCTATCTCTCATTGTTATTTGGTTATTCACTTTAAAACACTGTCGAACTAAAAAGAGTGATCAGTTAAAAGAGTGGCACAGTAGTGCAGGGGTGAGCACTGAGAAAGATGCCTTTCTGTATGGAGTGTAAAAGCTCTGTGTGTTGCCGTGGGTTTCCTCCGGGTGCTCCAGTTTCCTCCCACTGGCTACTCTATATTGCCCATAAATGTGAGTGTGTGTGTGAGTGATTGGTCGCTTGTTTCTGTCTCACCCTATGATGGGTAGGTGAACCCTGCCCTAGCCCATAGTCCCATAGGGATCAGCTCCAGCTTCCCCATGCCCCGAAATTGATAAAGTGGTTTGGAAAATGGATGTATGTGCACTTTGAGAGAACTTCCCTCAACCAATAAACATCTGGAAGCTTAGATAACCCTTGATGGTAGACATGTGTGTCTGATTCTGTCAATCAATAGGGTTTTTTTGAGGGTTCTTCGTTGAGTTGTTGCACCAAACAAGTGAAAATGCAATGTTCGGGTTGGCCTTGATCTTCTGCTTTTTGTGTGGACGAGACAATGGTGTGATTCTCTCTCTCCCTCTGCAGTGTGGACTTTGTGAAGTGGTCTTCTCAGGGCATGTTGAGGATGAACCCGGATGCGATGAATGCTCTGTTCAAGCCCACCATCGACCACATCATTCAGCACCTCAGTAAGTGTCTGCTGAGCTCATTTCCTTCTCAGAAAACAGCTGCACCCACTTCACTGATCTGCCCTGTCCAACCTCACCAAACTCCAAGGCGTCTCTGATGGGTCTGATCTAGGTTCATTGCTGGACTTCCAGAGAAGCTACCTTCTCATTTGTCTTGTAATGGAATTACAATGGTCTCAAGCTGTTTAGTGTCCATTATGTACCCAGGGTGTCCATAGAGTGTATAATGTGTCCAGAATTATCTGGACACTCATCCCAACAAGTGAGTTCAGCTGCTTTAAGGTTCTTACGTTGCTGATACAGATTGTTGAGTGCACAGCAATGTCAGATTGTATAAGAACCATAGTGATCATTCTCCAACAGCAGCACTTTGCCTCTAATGATATGATTGGCATCTGATTGAAAGTGTCTGAGCTCCTTATTTTTCCAGTTCCCAAAGTCAACCGTTGGCAAATTGCTCTCTGGCTGTAGCTGCAGTCCCTCCTTGGTCTCCTTCTTCGCTTTTTCCTTTTCTTTTCATTTTTTACCCCAAGGGCAGTGCTTATGCTTCAAATTTGTAAATCTAATCTAAGTGGAACAAACTGAAATTCTCCTCATGCACAAGTTTCATTTTTGTTTATAATTCATGTAATTTATTCTTGTATAATATAAGAGCTGCCGTTCAGTTCTGGAGCTGATTGTGAGGAGTTGCCTTTTGTTGCCTTTTGCGGCTGTTTGATGTGCATTCATCTCGTAAATGCAGTGTTTCTGATCGTGAAACTATCTTTTGAAATAAAAAATAAAATATTTTAAAATATCCTTTGTAAAACTGACATGCAGGTGATTCATGTATAATTATTTATTCAATATTATTAGCATTTACCTTGACTGACCGAAAGAATTCTTCAAAGTGTTTGTTTCCAGGAAAACATTTTAAGCTTTAAGGGTGAATTTAATTTAAATTTTTATTTGGGGGTCTCAATTATTGCTCAAATGTCTTTAAAAAATAAATAGGCCCAAAACAGACAGTAGATTTCAAAATAAAAGTGTAGGCTGGTCTGTGATTGTATTAGGTCAACTGTGTGATTCCATGAAACCATAAAAACTTCTCCACCTTTTCTATCTCTCCACCCTTTCAGGTGAGCTGTTTGAGAGGCCTGAGGTGACAGACATAAAGTTCCTGTTTCTGGTGGGTGGCTTTGCCGAGTCCCCGCTGCTCCAGAAAGCGGTGCAGGATATGCTCCAGGGGCGGAGCCGCATCATCATCCCACATGACGTGGGTCTGACCATCCTGAAGGGGGCAGTGCTGTTCGGCCTTGACCCCAGTGTCATCAGGGTGCGACGTTCTCCGCTGACCTATGGTGTGGGCGTCCTGAACCGCTTTGTGGAGGGGAAGCACCCACCCGAGAAGATGCTGGTGAAGGACGGGACGCGCTGGTGCACCGACGTCTTTGACACCTTCATCGCTGCTGACCAGTCGGTGGCGCTGGGCGAGACAGTGAAGCGCAGCTACACTCCAGCGAGGCCAAGCCAGCAGGTCATCGTCATCCACGTCTACTGCTCTGAGAAGGAATCGGTGAGCTTCATCTCAGACCCCGGAGTGCGCAAGTGCGGGTCGCTGAAGCTGGACGTGAGCGGAACGGAGAGTCCGGTGGCTCGCAGGGAGATCCAGACGCTCATGCAGTTTGGAGACACAGAGATACGCGCCATGGCCATCGACGTGGCAACCTCGCGTAGCGTTAAAGCCAGTATCGACTTCCTCAGCCACTGAGGTTAGGGTGTAGGAGGAAGGCTGTAGAAAACACTCTACTGTGGTCACCAACCCTACTAATGGCGATCTGATTTCCTAGTTGCAGCCCAGTGGGAACACACGTGGTGCAGCTGCTGATCAGCTGGATCAGGTGTGTTAGTCTGGGGCTGGAATGTACAGTGCCAGTCAAAAGTTTTGACTCAAAAAACTGAATGTATGTTTTTCATCAAACTCAACCTGGTGCTTTATTTTCTCTTCATTGGTAGTTTATGAGAGAGTTGCTACATTCAGTTCATTTCTGACATGCTGTTACCCTACCTTAAGCCTTGTCCACACTACACCATTTTAGCCAAGATTACGAGATCACCAACACTACAGCGTTCACACTAGGCAACCTGGGAGTTCACACTACATAATCTCTCTCTCACTAGCGAGAACGAGTACCAAACCAAACGCAAACCATACAGCTGTTGAGTTTGTTCAGCAGCCATGACCCCCCCCCCCAAACCCAAACTTTGAAGAAAATGATACCCCCCAGGAAACCGGAGCTATAAATGCGCAATCTTCACAAATTCAAATTTCCCGAATGCAACCGTGCACCCCCACATGTATCTCGTGGGATGTGGGCTTTTCAGAGATGTGAGTTCTATATCAACTCTACATAATGCAACTGTAGCTTTCAATTCTGCACATTTGTCTTGGGCATGTACCAGCATCACCAGCCCTGACTTTAATTTCTTTTCCCCCATCGCTGTACTGACGTGACCCAAGCATCTGATTGGCTGTTGCTTTTTGTCAATCATGTACAATTTCTCATTGTAGTTTATTCACATAATGATTCATAGTTGCAGATAAACTGCTGAATCACCTTATCTGAGGCTTTTGTCTGCAACCTGGAAATTGTGGCTAAATCTTGTAGTGTTAACTTGGCTTTACAGTTCAGACAAACCCCTTCCATGGTCAATCAGTAGTGCTAGTCTAGCGCATGTTATGTGTTAGCCTAGTTTGAGGTTGTTCAGATGACTTTGTATGGTGGTCACAGCTTAGGCTAGTCCTGGCCTAGGCAATGATTACTTCCTGGTTGGTCTAAAATGCAGAAAATATAGACCAAACTTTGGACTGGGACTGTAGATGAGAAAAGTAGTTCTCCGGGACGAGGGTTGGCTGCCACGTAGTAGAGTCCTTCACAGTATATTCACCAGGCCTGAACTAGCACTGAGACAGGTGTAACTGTACCAAATGGCCGCTGTTTTCACTGTTTTCCATACTGGTGATTTTGCTGTGATTTTGCCTCAGTGAGCTCACTCATTTTCAGTATCGCACCCTCTTCTTTTTTCTTCCTGTAGATTCATTCATTCCCATAACAACTACAAGCTTCCTCTGAACGGCAAGGCTGATCTAATCAAAGAGCTGCACCACTGTAGTCTCAGCTTCAGGCTCATTATTTGTGTCCACCTGCTTAACCTTTGGCCAAGTAGGAGCTGGCTCTTCCCCCTTTTCTTGTTCACCTGATCAGACAGCTGTGCTTTAAAGCAGTTGAGTTGTGCTGAACTCATTCCTCATGGATTTTGCTCGTTTAGTGACAAATACCTCTATCCAGGAAGAGGTTGGTGGAGACATAGCTCCATGGCATAGCTATGAAGAAGAGGCAGAACCAGAAACTCCATAACGTCCAAGCACGTCTCTAAAGGCTTATTTCTGAGGTTAGAGACCAGCTAAGCACATGATTAAGAAGAAAAAGAAAGTGGCTTTAGCAGCAGCGCTTGATCAGGGCCTTATGTCACTTTTCCACTGCATGGCACCTTCTCAACTTGCATTTTGGTACCTCTTACTTTGTTTGTGTTCTGCTGCAGTTAGTACCCCCTCAATGTATCTGGTGTCACTGCGAGAACTTGTGGAGAACCTTCTTGAGCGTTGGGACAATCTTCTTGAGCGTTGGTATGTAGTGATGAATCACTGTCCACTCAGTAATCTGCAAGTTTTCATGTCATTTTGGTACTACTCAGCTTATCTGGAACCACAATGGCACAAAAATGGTGAGTATCAGGCACTAGGTCACAGACTCTAGTCCTGGAGGACCAATGTCCAGTCCAGTTTGGTGATTCTCCTGCTCAAACCCACCAATTGGTAATTGGTGAGGAAACTCTGACCTAGTACCTGGTACTTTTTTTTGTTCCCTACTCTATCATGATTCCAGGTCAGTTGGGGAACCCTGTACTTAGGTACTAGATTTGCTTAATGGAAAACCAGATGAGCTGAGTTGAGTAGAGCTGGTACCATACAATGAAAAAGTGACTGTAGTTGGTATAGCCATGGTCCAGTCTTGAACGCATGGTTGTCCCATTTGCTTGCTAATGGGGATGGGTGGGAAAGGCCTGTCTGGTGGTTGTGGCATCACATACTATTATTCACCCAGACAGGCGGATGATGCTGTGCTGATTGAAAGCAAATGCAAGCCTCTCAAGCGCCATCTTCATTGCTCTGCTCATCTGAACACTTAGAGGTCGGTTGGAAACATCAAGTAGAGGCTTCACACTTCTGGTGATGTCAGGGACATGGTATTAGCATTAAGACCCGACCGATATGAGAGTTTTGGCACCGATGCAGACACTAATTTTAAAGAAATGCTACCAATAAATTGGCTCTAGCTGAACTGTAGCTCCAATGCAAGAGACTATATGAGAATAAAACCTAGTCATCTAGTGTGTTTTTCAATGTCCACTGCACCAGTACTGCATTTCTATTGGTTGGAAGCAGCATTGTGAGATGGTCATCCAAATGTTAGTGTTAGAATTTTATATTTGGTCGCAAGACTGTGACAGTGGCCATCTTTGACCATCTTTCGCAGTGTGACATTGTGTTGGAGCTACAACCAAATACATGGCTGTTTTGTCTTTCACATTGTCCATCTTATGTCTGGGATGTCCCAAAACCTCACTGTGTATAGTTGCCATTATGTTATGTATCTATATGCTTATATTAAGAGCTTGTAAATGCAAGTTTCCCTACAGCTAAATAACTAGATTGAACAATGGCAATCAAGTTCCCTCTGGCACAAAGCGTAGCTGGTTGGGTTGCCAATATTATCTCTTTATATAACATTCAGGTGTTATCTTTGCTTTCCCTGTGCTCCCATTTCTATAAATATATGGAATATTGGCGGTGTTTTTGGACGAATGCTATATTGGTCGGGCCTTAATTAACACTGTGCAGCCGAGACCCCACTAGCTTTCCTTATCTGTGATGTTGGTATTTTGCAGCATTTATGGGGAAATGGAGTTAGGGAGGGTACTTAACCCAATATCTAGAAAACACTAGAGCGTCAGTGGTGTCTGCTCTGGATTTATATGTATCCGCTTGTGTAGATGTTTTCAGATCAGCAAATGGCGTCTTCCATCCCAATCAGGGGCCAAGGGCACAGAGCCCAACGGTCAGTCTTGAGCCATTAGCTCAGCTTTCGTTTGTCAGTGCCCATGTTATTGTGGTCATCAACAGGGAATGAGACACCTGCTCTTAATGCTAGAACAGTCTGCATAAGAACACTCTGCTCATTACAATTTTATTATTGACTTTTATATTATTTTGCTTTATTTGTATTTAGTTCTCATTGTCTATTTTGCATTAGCTTATCATCCATATCTCACGTGCACATCAGAGCTTTTTTTCATAGATAATTCTGTTAAAAAGGGAATTATTTTTACATTTCTGCATATTTCAGAGGTTGAGATTAATGTAATTTACAGTGGGTGTGTTGTGAAATGGGTCATTCTAGAGACTCCGATTACGTTACAGTGGGGGTGAATGGAACCAGGGGCCACACAACACAAATATAGCCATTTTATTGACTTTTTTTTTTAAACCCCAATGAATGCTTCTGTTGTGTTAATGCAAAATAATGAATTTGAAATAAACCCAGACTCTGGTAAAAAAAAAAAAAAATCAGGCAAAGTATTCATAACTAAAGGTGAGAGAAAAAATGTGAACTATTCCAATATTTTTCACTATGATTTTGTATCAATATAGGGGCATCAGTTATCAATATGCATTTATTTTCTATAGTTTTATTTAATTTGTTACATCCAGTTAATATACTGGATTTTTGTAGATATGTCTACACTGAAAGCCTTGTTTCTGAAGTCTAAAAGATGGCACAGAATGGAAATAGTCACCAGTATGGCTGCAGACTCCTTTACATAATGTGTTATCTGCTTTTAATTAGAATTAAAATAATATTGCGCCAAAAATATCCTGAAAGTATCATATCCTCCTGTCTTTGGCGACTTCCTGTCTTTTTCCTCCATTACAGCTTTTAAAGGCAGAAGTCTGGTTCCATTCACCAATATTGTAACCAATCCTGGTTTCCTTAGAATCAAAACCACTTTAAATGAGATCGAAACCAGTTCATTATGCAGAAATGTGTTAAAAACACAGTTAACACAGATTTTCATACTATTGAGACTTCTGGTTTCATCACTAACCTCTTACCCGATTGGTCAGTATGTTTTGCTGGAACGGGGCAAAAAATTGTGAATCCTGGAATGTGAATTGAAGTATACCTTACTTAAGGCAGTGTGAAAAAGCTGCTAGGGGGTTTATGATAGCCATCACAATCTGCTTGTTGCCTTTTTCCTCATTGCTCTGCAGAAAGAGGAAGACATTGATATTGGTTTAAATTTGTATTTCTTTGTTGTTGGGTTTTTTTTTTGCATATGTTTTTTCCTGATATTATTTTTCGACAAATATAGTGGGAGAGATGGCTGAAAATATGTTTATTTCTGTAAATACAGTATTTAAAGACATTGTACAGATTTTTAGAGTTACTTTAGTGCTAATTTAGCAGCTTTCATAGCCGAGTGCATGTGTGTGTGCGTGCTGTCATTGGACTCCTTCATTCTCACCAGCCTTTGCATCTTATACACACACACACACACACACACACACACACACACACACACACACAAAGCCCAGTGCTCATAACACACACGAGTGAATGCGTGTCTGCGTGGTTCTGCTGCAAAAGAAAATAAGACTTGAAAGCCTTTGACCTTAAACAACTTTACCGGCTCCTAAGCATCGCTTTAAAAGACGCTTAAGTGTGAGCTGTGTGTGAGGCCTGTAGATATTTCCAGGCTAAACAGAAGCAATATCTCGCTGTGTGTAGATCCTGAGGAGGTACAGAGGTACTGCTACTCTTCTTCTTCTTTTTTTAAGTCTTAATCTGATAAAACAGCGATCCTCAGCAACCCCTCGGCCCTTCCCTGCCAAATAAAATGCTACATAAGCAATAAAGCATTGTATTGCGACGCTTTATGTAATGCTATGCCTCTTAAAGAAATACTCCCGTGTGTTTTGGCTTGGTCTGTATTTGATCAGTCTGTGGTGTTACAGAACAGAAATAATTATGACTCAAAACATATGGAAACCAATAGGCACATTCATTCTCACTGCGTCTCAATACAAGTTAGAAAACCAAGATGGGTGCGCCCAGGAAAACGTGTGTTGTGCTTGCTGGTTAGGTTCCTCATTGTTCGCGATACCAGTTAAAAACAATGCGTTATACACAAACATCACAGCAACAAATTAACATTGTGTGAACAAATTATCTAATGAGAGAAAACCACTATATCAGTTATCAGTATTGGATAATTTATTATATCAATGAGACAGAAATTTGAAAATTGCCCTACAGCAAACTACTATTACTATTTTTATCCTATTTGACACTATATTAACAGATGCTCCTCTTTAGGATTAGATGCACATGCATCAGTTAGCCTTGGGTGCCCATGACCATGTCAATGCTTCACCACTTGTCATGTAGCCATCAGATGGCTCAGATCCTCACTCTTGCCCATTTTTTCTTTAAGAATTGTTTGCTCACTTCCTGCTTAATATATCCCACCCCAGGTGACAGGTGCCACTGTAATGAAATAACTTCACCTGTCTGTGGTGTAATACATTTAAGAATAAAACAATGTGTATAAATCAAATTTAGTAACTGCCTATTGGCTTCCATTATACATGTTTAAGTGAGTCAGTTTGTCTTCTGTTCTTTTATAAATTAAGTGGAAAAGAAAAACCAAAATTGATAATAATCAACTGTATGTTACAGATGCAGCAGATACAGATTAGAGTGAAAAATGCAGGAGTATTCTTTTAAGTTGACCTCGCTACGCCACCCGTGTCATGTCTGTGAAAGCTTCAGCATTGAAAATATAAATGCTTTTAACGCATTCAGATTCTGATAGCTGAACAACATCAGATGATATAAAACCTCATGAAATTTTGTGTGTTGCAGTGTTGAAAATAACAAAGCACTATCAGATCCGATGGCGCCTTTAGGTCAGCCAGCATGAGAGGCTTTAGCTTCCTCACTGGGAAGCAGTTATTTTATACTTAAGGGACTGATACTCACTTGAACTGCTTTGTGCTAATGAATAGTTATGTGTTTGCAAGGGAGATGGTCTTGTGTAGCCACTGTCACCACCTCCACAACATTTTAAAGTCAATATAGCTTAAAGATCGGTGTTGTGCCTGTAATTACAGCAAATAATATGATTTAAATGACACTAAATTCATGCTGTCCGGTGGAACCATCCCAATAGCCATTTTGCTAACATAACGTGTGACATTCATACTTCTGTCAACATCTTCCACAAAACTCCTCAGTGAAACTGCACATCATGACAAACACTTGAAGTCCAAGCTTCTTGTAGGCCGGACGATACGCTAAATCTATCAGTGTTAGCCTAGCATAGTTGCGCGGGCTCACTTTTCCGCTCTTACAGTTGCCTTTTGGTGTCTTGCAGCTAAGCACGATTAGCATGAGTGGCTTCAACGTCTTAACAAACATACTAATGATAACACATATAATGAACAACAAAAAACAGGATCGCTAACTTCCCTGTCTCATTTCTTCCAAGTTGGATGTAATGTGAATTTGTTATGTTATTCCATTCTGATATTTTTGTTATATTTTATTAAACGATTAAGCATTTTGAATTATTCTGGAAAACTGAGGAAGGATGTGTGGTTTTGCCACAATCCTCATTCCTTTATGCTAGCAGTTTAGCTCCCCTGCATGCTAAACAGGAAGGTCATTGGCTTAGACGTGTACGCATGCACATGCGCTCCGTTAGCAGAGCACACACGCACAACTGCACATACACACTCTTCCGCACACATGTGCGCAGCTGTGCGTAAACACACAGGTCAGGAAATACTGTTCCTCACCTCACTAATAGTTAGCGTGCAGCAATGCTGTTGTTTCTAGCTAACACGTTATGTATAGCCTCTTTATACTCTAGCTAACGCTATGTTAAGCTTATAACATTAAATAAAGCATTATTCAGCTTCTGTTCACATTTGGTTTTCAACACCACTATGTACTGAGAGGATTTTTTTTCAACAGAGTCTGTGATGCTAGTCGCTAGTCAGCAGAAGTAAATTAGACAGTTGGCAAACTTTGATCTGGAAATGCTGCACTCGACTCAGAAATGGGAAGTTGGAGTTCAAATTATGTTATTTTTGACCTCAGGCCACAAAGTTTGTGAGAAAACAACATAATGCTATTCCTCAATATTCGTGACCTCTTAATGATAAACATCAAGCCCATAGTCAAGTAGTTAGCATTGTTATTTGTTATTATTTACTTTATTAATAAGTTATACAACACACATACAATAAGTTTGGGCGATGATAAAATCTTACCCATTGATTGATTGATAAGAAATGATTTTCACATTCTGTAGCTGACAGCTACAAACATTGTAGTTTTACCATGTCAATAAGATTCTTTTAGCATTTTCCTTATGTATTTTTTATACGGTCACGGCAAGTTTTTAGGAAAGGACATTAGACATGAGACCACAGCCTGAGTATTGTAAACTTCACTTCAGTACTTCTTACAATACTTTTGCAACCTTGTCAATTTTACATTACTCCAAATGATAACACCATCTCAACTTTCCAAGAACAGCAACTCCTTCTTTCCGGGTTCTTTGCAGGAAAACTCAAAGACAATGGGTTTTTCCAGGAAGAGTTTGGAAATTTTGAATTGCAAGATCTAGTCGAATGCAGCATAACCAACAAATTTGGCCAAAATAAACTGTTATGGCTTTGTTGTAATGAAAATGTAAGCATGACACAGACATGATCAGATGCTGGTATGTAAAGGGTAACTATTTTGCCATTAAGGCAAAATGGGCGCTCTTCCATAGAATCCATCATGGCCGCTCTGTGCATCACTTCCTGTTTCCTGTCTTGTGTGCTCGAGAAGAGCTCAGAGCCATTTCTCCCACCACACTCGCACATAAAAAATAAACAACTGTATTACAATCGATGCCAAGTACCCAATGACAGTCCTCCAATAAAATGTGTGTATTTCAAAGAATTTGAGTTTTTATTCTGTTGTTTTTCAACTGACTGGCTAATAATGGATGAACCAGTTAGGGTTACAGTTACAGTTAGGGGAATTGTCTAATGACCTCATTTTAAGACAGTGAGAAGGAGGAGAAAACATAATACGAAGACTATTCCAAAGCACTGAGCAATTCTAGACTGGGGGAACTGTTGAACAGTGTAAATGAAATAACGCTTTTTAAGAGAGAATATATAGAACACTGGAAAATAAGTGTGAAGATTATCTAGATAACTTGACAAGGGAGGGCATTCTAAAACCATGGGCATGTGGAATCTAGAATCAGGAGAACCTGTATTTGAGAGAGAACATTTTAGAATGGTATGAACGGGCAGAGTGATTAAAACAACAATATCAAATGGCATTATATTCTGGAACAATGATTGGGGAAAATGTTTTAGAAAATAACTAATGGAGAGAACAAGGAATTTAGAAAATGTTCTACAAAAGTAGGGTTGGGGAGAACAGAGCAGTGTGAACTAGCAAGTAACATCACGTGTCTAGTGTTTGGGTCTTTTGGTGTTTGAAGGTGGATGTGCTCTGAGCATTAGGGAGTGAATAAAGCAAGTTGTTACTCATTCTTAATGAAGATTATACTCTACAATTAAATATTCGTCATAAAATTTCTGCCTGTATGACATCCCATTGTCTGAGCCCCTAAACCTCACTAAGGTGGCAGTGGGTGCTGGAGCACAGACAAGGCAAGTTCATTTAGACGACACATTATCAAACACAGATCATTCAATGTGTTTTACAAGGATAAAATAAGCATAAAAGAAAAGCATTATAAGAAATAATGGTAAGATAAAAAATTTATTTAAGATCAATTATCTTTAATAAACAAAACAGCTCCAGTAGCGTTCTGTGGGTGTTCGTTTGGAGGTACTTAGTGGAATGTAGACCTGTTTATATTCATAATGGCCGTTCTAGATTGTAATGCCTGACTTAGAGCTTAGTGTCCCACTTCTAACTTAACACAACCTAGAGCTAAACTCCAGACCGAGAGCATAACTCCCAGCCAATAGCATAACGCTTGATCTAGAGCGTAATACCCGACCAAAAGTGTAACGTTTAATCTGGAGCATAACACCGACCTAGACGTAATTCACGATCTACAGCGCAATGCCCAATCTAGAGCCTAACGCCTGATCTAGAGCATAACGCCTGATCTACAGCATAATGCCTGATCTAGAGCGTACTGCCTGTTCTAGAGCTTAACACCATACCTAGTGCATAACACCATACCTAGAGCATAACGCCCAATCTAGAGCATAACGCCCAATCTAGAGCTTAATGCCTGACCTAGAGCATAACGCCCAATCTAGAGCTCAATGCCTGACCTAGAGTGTAACGCCCAGTCTAGAGCTCAATGCCTGACCTAGAGCATAACGCCCAATCTAGAGCTCAATGTCTGACATAGAGTGTAACGCCCAATCTAGAGCTCAATGCCTGACCTAGAGTGTAACGCCCAATCTAGAGCTCAATGCCTGACCT
>JBBIGC010000001.1:38038322-38049050 GCA_037576955.1 Lepidarchus adonis
CCGTCATCTTCACCCATCGACTGAGGCTCACGTCAGTGACGATGTTGAGGAAACTGTCTGTGAAGACAGCGGTTGCCGTGGTGACCATGATTCATTTCCCATCAAGAATCCTCATGGTTTCTGTTTTTTTCTGGAATCAAAAAGGTATGAGTGTGTGTAATAGCACAATTTTTGCATCAACTATAAATACACACTTACATACATACATACTTTAGTTACTAGATGTGTAAAGGTAAGTAACCCGAAGACACACACACACTCACACACACACTCACGCTCTCTCTTTCAAGTTCACTTGAAGCTTATTCATTAAAGTATTACCATCAATATAGGAAGTGCAAGGTTTATTTACTCACCACATTTAAACACAACTTAAGATGACCAATTGCTATAAAAGAACTTTAAAATTAAATTAAAATGTACAATACACATATATTTGTCAATAATAACATATATGGGATAAAGCACAGAATATACACTGCAAAAATGCTTTTCTAACTTAGTTTTGTCCTGTTTTCAATCCAAATATCTAAAAATGTTAAATCAAGATACATTTACTCGACACATGAAATAGCATAAGAAACTATGTCTTATTTTCAGAAAAAACAGCTCAAAACAAAGAAATGTTCTGTAGTGACTTACCTGCTGTTGAACTCCTCATCAAACTGGATCATTCAGGTGCTGGATCTTTGCTACGCTGCTCCCGTGCAATGTCGCTTTGCATATTTTGCAGTTAACACACTTTTTCTGTGTATTTAGTGTGAAATACTCGTTTGTTTAAATGTTTGCTCCGCCCTGTCTGAGGCGCTAACTCTAGCTAGCATCCGTGCGCGCGAGAGAGACCGCGCACAACTAAAGTTTTTATTTTTTTATAATCAAACATCTGTGTCGCGCCAACTCTTTTAGTAATCGATTTTTATTGATTCAGTTGATTCGTTGTTGCTGCTCTAATACCAACTTCACTCACTCTGAAGTAATTTTTTTTATTTTTTATTTTTTTATTATTATTTTTTTTTTACTTCAGTTTGTTTGGACACTAACTAATAACTAATCCATGGTTCACCAAAATCTAAATTCAGTTTTGGTGCTGGTGGGAAAAATATCATTTTTGCCTTAATTTTGGATATCTGTCCTTTTATATCCTCAATTATACAACAAACTGGTCATATGTCATGTGGTTTGTTTGAATGATCAGTACCCTATTTCCCCAACGATAGGCTGCAGCTTATACAAACCTGGTATTTAAAAACACGGCCTATCTAAAAACATGAAAACACATTTATAAATCAGTGCACTAAAAGACGACATCCCCAAATGAGTTATTGTATTTAAATGAACAGTTTTAAAGGCACTGCGAAGCAAATACAGATCAGTGACTGGTCAGTTTAAAACATGTAAATGGCCGTTGCTTTCTTCATATTGGATCCATAAATGTCAGTTGCAACCTGTGCTGCTTTGATGTCGCTAATGTTGGATGCGTTCATCTCAGATATTACAGATATTGCTTGGAGCTTAAATTCTGCAGCGTAGTTTCTGCATTGCGGCATGAAATCGCTAAGTTCCAAATATGATCAATTTAATTGTTTATGCTCATCTACAGTACAATGTCACTACTGGTAAAGACCTCCAGGGGTCAAGTTAGGTGCTTTTACCTCAGATCAGTAAATTCAGTAACACTTATCTTAGATTTTTAAAACATAAATGAGCCTTTTCTGCGGCTTATATAATGGGGCGGCCTGTAATGTGGGGCAGCCTATCGTTGGGGAAATACGGTAGGTGTAGTTGTTTTGAAGGCCATTCCTTTCACAGAGATTAACCTGGTCCTGGGTTAAATAACACTGCTAATGAGGGCGCCCCATTCAAAGTCCCTTTGTCCCTTGAAGACTATCTGTGTCCAGAAAACCGCTCATTATGCTTTTAATTGGAGCTCCTGGCATTGTTAAGAAAACCTTCCTGGAAAGAGGGTTCTTCAAAGATGTCAACAGCCTAAAGATGTCATTGACCTCATCATGTGTGTATGCTGCTCTTATTTGAGGGATACCAGTGAAAAGGGTAAATTAAGTAGAATTATCACTCACTAAACTGGTGTTCGAGATACTACAATAAGAACTGAAATATGCTGCTGCTTTTTTCAAATGGGAATTGGGATCATAATTGTTGTTCTCTAGCAGTTGGGGCAAAACCAGTGCTAACTGTAAAGTGCCTTTACATCAGGAGGCCTGACTACTGGAACTTGTTCTTTTAATAAACAAAACAGCATTTCTTGAAATTATAAGGAGAAAGGAAATGCTTCACTGAGATCAAACAGAAAATCTAGGATTAGGGTTCGAGTGCTTTTCAAATTGGCTCTCTAAGCATTTTTTGGGGGGGGGGGGCTAAAAATCTTTAGCTCTAACTTAACTAGTATAAAATAATTGTATTCAACAGTGGCCAAATGCATGTATTTACTACAATTTCTTAATTGAGACAAAAAATACACTGAAAGATTTTTTGGGAAACCAAAAGTTCTTTGCTGGCATTGCCCCTGAAAACCCCTTTTTGTTGTTTTTTTCTGTTTTGTTTAATTAGGAGACTTGAGGAGGCAGGGGTGTTAGATGAACTACATTAGAGAAAGAACATTTGGAAGTAAAGGATGGGTCTGAATTTGATTGAAATGATGGTGGCTTCACAATCAGGTCACCGGGACATGCAACGAGACTGAATAAAGATCTATCTGTTACTGACCCAGATGAGGAAGCTGGTCTCATGGTGCTGTTTTGATGCTTTTAGCTTTAAGCCTATATCTTGTTTTAGACTGACACATCCTATACCAAACATGCAAATTTAAAGTGTAACACATTTTGCCTTCTGTACCTGCCCACCTTTACCATAACGAGACACACATTGCTAATGCAGTCGCATGTTTTTAATGCGTGTTTGAAAACAGATAAATAAATACTTTGATAATTTAATGACTCCTCCATGTTCAAACATTTGGTATCAAGTTTGGTTGATCATTCCTATATGCTTGAGTGTGCAAATGTTTAAACAATCAGTTCGATCTCTAGCAGAGGTGAGGAAATTAGGTCCAGAAAGTAAAAATTCTGCCCAGGATTTTGTTCTTTCCTGACTTTTCTGTTTAGGTCATATCAGCAGCAGCACTCAGAAACTGTCACATGGCTGATAGATAATTTACTCTGTTTTAATTTCACTCACTAGTTAATGTGGGATTTTGAGAAAAGGTCATGCTAAAAGCTAACCATGCGTTTAGACTTTGGGTTGGTTATTAACGAATATGTTGATGCTGGTATGTTAAGACTACACTGGCCTTTGAGCTGAATCGAACACACCTGATATGGAATACTGGTGAATATTGGTTCCCCATGCCCAGTAGAACATAAGGGTTTCACACCAGTACCAATCAGTCGTGCTAAGTCTATAGGTCTGCCTCTGCTGTTGCTGTTGGTGGGTGGGACGTACGATGGACCAATCACGGATGCATCCTCGTTCTGGCTGTTGTCTGGACCAATCAACATAGGAAACCCTGTTGTTTGAATCACAGCTGGTTGGTTGTTTCTGTCCACACCGTTTCTGCAAGTAGGACCAGCTTAGGTTCAGAGTTTATGTACAAGTTTGTGAATTAGACCCAAAATGTCTGGTAAACAAAAGTTAGGAAATTTGCATCAACTGCTGCAATAACTGGACAAATTCACAGCAGGATATCGCTGAAGTTTTTACTGCTCCATTTCATCAGTCTCAGTCAAAAGCTAAAATGCCGGAACGTCTCAAGTGAGTAAAAACGATTGCGTTTAGGGAAGCATGGAAATCTGGTTTTAGTCTGCTAAATTGCAAAATGTGACTACTGCTGTTTTACATGAAAAAACAAACAGTTTGGAGCTGACCTAGGATTTTAACCCTTTTCGGTACTCAAAGGGTTGGCTGTGTCATTTCAAGACCAGGTACAGTGTAGCGTGTCAAGTCATTTGAGGTGAAAGTGCAGGAGTCTTCACTATTTTAACCAGTTACGATAGCTCGCCAACCTCGCCTCTCGCCAAATTTAGGGCCCGGAGGTTTGACTGTATATCCTGTGTCTGTAGAAAGGGTATAACAATCGATTTGTATCAATGCATCGGCCAAACTAGTAACGATCCGATGTATCGGTCTCATAAAAAGACATAAAAATTGATGTGTTCATTCCACAATTTGTTTTTTTACTGAAAAGTCATAACTACATTCAAAGTATAACGTCTGCATGCGTGAGTTGATGGAAATGTAGCCGATTGTAAAAAAATTAATGATATTTAAATAATCGATATAGAATTGAATAGTAAGGACACCAATCGATTTACACCCCGTGTCTGTAGCATCACAAACACAAAGTTATTTTTGTTTCTTAACTCGGTCTCTCTCATTTGGAAACAAACTTGACTCTTACTTAAACTGTTTTGGGTTCAGTCACTATTAGTAATTGTTTTAGATTTGTCTTGCACTTCACAAAGTTGTTCTTGACTACTGCTCTGCATGTGACTATTACAATGGTTTAGTTGGTGATAGTTTTTTTTATTTGTGAATGTATTGCTGTTTTATCCTTTTTACTTTTTTTTGTTCTGCACAGTTCTGGTAGATGTCAGTATAGTCAAATGAAAGAGAAAATGTACATTGTTGGGTCGGGTTCAGTCACCCGCTTAGTATTAATACATTGAGGTTTGTTTGTGCTATTTCTATCCAATGCTTATTCATCCCAGATAGGTTTTGGCTGCCTAAAGCATTGGTTGTTACTGTCATGAAGAACTGGGAATACAGAGCACATGATGATGACCATAAATCGTGTGATTTTCTTTTTCATGGAGGTGGTCACAAGACTGTTTTGCCTGAGAGCAAGACAGTCTTTCATTACAGCTAAAATGAGCTTTAATAATTTAAAGCTGTATAATTTAAATCCTGTATAAGCTTACACTTGGTTATTGTCAAACCGGCGTGGTGTATTTTACAAATGTCTTTAGAAGTAAAAAGCCATAAAATATGACTATATTTATTGTTATTGTGATGAATTGTGGCCACAATATGATTTTCTGAACATTTTGTGGTATCGTCAGTACTTAAACAGTTTCATTTAAGAGAGCCTCATTAGTTATGCTTAAGTAATCTTATCTATGGCAGTCTGAGAGACACCGAATGGAAATCATTTGTACTGGGTCTTCTGGCTCTTTTTCATTTGTTCCATCTTTAAAAAAGATAGAAAAATACATATGGCATGTATCAGAAAAATCTCTCACTGTATCGTGACATTTTTACCATATCACCCACCTCTTGGTGCAACCCATTGGGCAGAGTGCTGAAATCGTAATTGCTTCACTTATGATGGTTAACCAAGTTAAGAACAGACACTCCTGCCGTTTATGGATTGCTAGGAGGCCAGATGCTCACTGGAGCCATGTGGATATGAGACTGCGCCCAAAGATAAAGCCAGAAGGAGGTGGAGAATGGATTAAAGAGCAGTTAGCTTAATAAGAAGTGGTTAGTGGAGAAAAGGAAGACCACACAACCAGAAGATCAAGGCTTGTGCTATTAACAGAGGTAGACCTGGAGGCTGCAACTTAAAGCTGAAGTCAAACAACCTACTCATCTGTAATCACACATTAGTGACACATCAAAACTTAGTCAGAATAATGATTTCTCCAACATGATCTGAAACCAAACACCAATCATTTGTGCTGCAGTTCATCGCTGTTAAGGGCAAAAATACTCCTCTTTTATTTATTTATTTATTTATTTTCATTGCCATTTACATTTTTTCCGTATTTTGTAGCTACAGTGGTTTGTGGTTACCTTGATGTCCATTGAATTTAAGTATTTTTCCCTCATCATAAGTTTTTGGTGGTTAAATATTTAGTTTTGACAGCTACAGACTATTTAAGACTATGAAAGATAAGGAACCTCTCCATGACTGTGGGGCTTTTTTTCTGCTGTTAGTCAATATGTCCATTTCTGACAACAACTGACCACTGTTCTTCTCTTTATTTACCAGGTGGTGAATGTTAGCACTATGCAGGGGCCTCGAAGGAAGCTGAAGGTCTTTGTGATGACTATTATGACCGTGTTAATCTTCATAGTGGTGGAAGTCTCAAGAAGCACTGGCCAAGACAAGAACGAGGACAACAAAATCCGAATCCCCACCAAGCCATTCTGGAGAAAGCAGATCCCACATGATGCCTACTGGAACCGGCAGCAGCAGAAACTGGACTATCGGAACAATCCCGTCCTGAATGGACCAAACATCACATTTAGTGGCGGGTTGCCTGACTGGTTAAATGAAACCCTAAACAACAATTCCTGTGAACCAGATTTTAGGGTCACTACACAAGTGAAGGATTTCAACTCCCTTCCAGATCGTTTTAAAGACTTCTTGCTTTACATGCAATGCAGGTCATATCCCATGATAGTGGACCAGCCAAATATATGCAAAGATCAGCCATTCCTTCTCCTGGCCATCAAGTCTTTGGGACCCCACTTTGACCGGCGTCAGGCAATACGAGAGTCCTGGGGTCGAGTCGGTCTCGTGGCAAACAAAACCATTGTCACAATTTTTCTTCTCGGCAATGCCAGTGCTGAGGACCACTTCCCAGACTTGTCGCCCATGTTACGTTATGAGAGCGCCATGCATGGCGACATCCTCCAGTGGGACTACAGAGACTCCTTCTTCAACCTAACCATGAAAGAGGTTCTTTTCCTCGAGTGGTTCAACACTCGCTGTTCCGAAGCTAGCTTTATATTCAAGGGCGACGACGATGTTTTTGTCAACACTTTACACATTATTCACTTCCTCAAGGGCCTCTCTGCCGTCAAGGGGCAGGACCTGTTTGTTGGAGATGTTATCACTAATGCTGGACCTCATCGAGATAAGAAGGTAAAGTACTACATCCCTGAGAGCATGTTTGTGGGGCCGTACCCACCTTATGCAGGTGGGGGAGGGTACCTGTACTCGGGACACGTGGCTAAAAGGCTGTACGGCATCACAAGTCAAGTGGCCCTCTATCCCATTGACGACGTCTACACAGGCATGTGTCTGCGGAAGCTGGGATTGGCTCCGGAGAAGCACAAGGGCTTCCGCACTTTTGACATCGAGGAGAAGTACCGCAACAACCCGTGCACGTATAAAAGCCTTATACTTGTTCACCCAAGAACTCCACAAGACATGATCAAAATCTGGACCTGGCTCAATGACCCAACCCTGAACTGTCAGTGAATTCCACACGGGGCCTTGCAACAACCTAACAACCTCAGGTTGCTAGATATTGGCAGCTTCGATCTTGATACTATTACTGTCTTGTTCAAAAAGTAAGCTTGGCTTATGTGTGCGTGCCTCGTCTCTGGTCATGCAAAGAGAGTAACGGTTCATGTTTCCAACGAAATTAGTCACAAATATCTTTGATAGTGTTATAAGTATTTACAAAACCAGGTGTTGCTCAGCATTTACAGTAGTAAAAGTCAGTAGGATCATGGGAATTGTAGTTCAGCTGGCCTGAACTTGGCACAGTGAATATGCTGATCACCGTTGTTGAGCGTATTCTGATACTATTTTTCTTTAAATCTTTATATAGGTTGTTGGATATGAGTAATTGCTTTTATTGCACTGCTTGAACTTTCTTTTTTTAGTGGTCGCCCGTGATTGCGCCAAGGAACAGTGTCATGTGACTTAAATTTACTGCTAAACTATTGATTGCTGCTTCCTCAGTGTCTGTACTATAATATGATGCCATTGTGTTGCTGCCATTTGTTCTTTTTACAGTACAAGCATAATGAAAGTGCAGAAAAAACGCCAAATCTTTGAGGGCCATCTTCGTGATTAATGGGATAAAAGGTCAGAAAAGTAGTATTGTAGGTCAGGACACTGTAAAGACTGATGGTGTAGAACTGTTATGCAAGTTATTTATGCGTTTGCACAATCAAACCTGTTAAATCCGTTTCGATTCATCCGTAGAGTCATCATTGCTGTAAACAGTCGCCCACTAGATACGTCCTACAGAGGTACACACTTTTTATTTGCTCCAAGTTTTGCACATCGGTTTGTTTTGCTGTGTCTGAGCTGTTGGAGCCAAAATGGCCGTGCTGAATAGATCAGTGCTCATTCTTGAAAGGAGAACAGATCTGGAAGCAGTACCTTCTCAGTATTCTTCTAGATGCTTTGGAAAGCTGTTGTGACTCGTTCGTGGAGAGCAGATGAGGCGAATGATCTTTCTCCATTTGATTTGACAATTGCCAGAACCACAGCTTCTGTCGTGTACTGGTTTACACTTTTCCAACTCCTGACAGCGTCTGGCGCCAACAGCGATACACAGTTGTTGTTTTTTTCTGTAGGGCTGAACAGAAATAGAGCACAAGGCTGCTTGGTGGGCACCTCATAGTGACACCTGCTGACTAGATGTTGGTAGTACACCTTGTTATTTGTCGTTTTATTTGAAACACTGGATTTCAGTTACATTAGCCTCAGAAAACGTTATCGGATGTTAATGTCGAGCATCACTGCACTGTCTGCCTTCATTGTTGTCTTTTGTTTCCATTTTCTTTTTCACTGCTTGACAAAAAGCCAAATATTGCAGACCGTGTCTGCTTGCTTTAGAAGTGCTGTTCGTCTGAAGTAACGTTTACCTGTCTAGCTGAACAAAGCCGTTAGAGACGAAGATATTTATTAGTGAACCAGAAGCTTCTGAGACAGGCCGTATGAAGAGAGGGGTCACCAGGTAGAGTGGCCTGATCTCGGACTCGCAGATACTCGGTCGCCCGCGGTTACAGGAGCTTATTTTGTTGAGTATTAATGCTGGATTGTGTTACGTCACTCGTGGTTTTGGTGCACACCAGACAATATGGACCAAAGGTGCTTATGTAGCAGTGTTCGTTAAAGTGTGTACACTGATCAGCCACAACATTAAAACCACTAACAGAAGTGAATCTTGTTGTCTAGGAGTGGGATCGATTAGACCGCAAGACTTGAATTCGATGTTTTAGAAGCAGAAAAATGAGCACAAGGATTGACGAAGAGCCAAACTCTGATGGCAAGACGTCTGGGTCAGAGCTTCTCCAAAACAGCAGGTCTTGTGATGTGCACCAGTGGTTAGTACATACCAATAGACCCATCTGGTGAATTGGGCACCTGTCTTGCCATCTTGGCTGGTATGATTCCATAGAGTAGCTCTAGTTGTACAGAATGTTAATGCTTCTCTGATGGAAAGGGGTCGGATGTGGCTGTTTCAGCAGCATGAGGGACATACTCACTATTAGGCAAGTGGTGTTAATGTTATGGCTGATCAGTGTAAGTAGGGTCCTTAAAATTTTTCAAGTGATTGTAACTTGATGGTCAGAAACCGTCCTTTTTGTGCCTTTTAGATGTGGGGAACATTTCATACCTTGCAGTGTCCGTGTCCAGTGTCTCTCTGTTGTTGCTTTAAAACGTGTTTAGGGAAAAATATAATTATGCTGTAATATCAATGACTCAGGTCTACTTTTGCTGTAGCTGTAACTACATGTTGACCAAAATCAAAGCCTTGTCTATTTTTGAAGCATGCCACTCAATGTCTTGTAATCCAAGTCTTTGCAGAAGTTATATAAAACCTATATATATATAAAAACTCGTATATGATTCATTTTATAGTTGTTCTCCAATAGAAAGACATTTTTACCAAAATGTGCCTGCCCTCTTATGCTATATCTCTGTTGAGGGGCTTGTTTTGTAAATCATAATGCACCTTTTCTTTATTTTTTTTTTTCTTTTTGATCTGCGTTTCTCTTCCTGACCTAAATAAAATAAAACGTAATTTTGTTTTTGTATTTCTGTTTGTTTTCTTTCTTTTTTTGTACTTAAGGGCTCACTGTCTACACTGGTTTTCACGTGTTGATGAGACTGGATGTTTACTTATTGTTCAAGAGAAGTTGTGAAAAGAGAACCATTGTGATCAAAATTAGCAAAAAAAAAAGAATAAATATAGAGCTGATTGACTGGGTGTGGAAAAACTGGCCGCTGTATTTTCAGTGCAGGTGTTAGATGTTTCTCATTTTCTCTCATTAACGCTAAAATGTTTTGGGTGTTTTTCTGTATTTACTATAGTCTGGTGAAATGGGCTCTTATTTATTACCCTGTTACTTTTCCAGGCATTTAATCAGGACGGAGTTTCCTAAAAGCCTTGCAGCACGAAGGGGAATCTAAAACGGCCGAGAGAGCATCAGTCTGAACACTGTCTCCCAGTTAAGATGCCCGAGTTGGTTAAATCTGTTAAGACTGGGATTCCAGGAAGTACATGGCACGTCTGGGGTGAAGTTGTCCATCAACAGGGTTGGTAATGAATTACAATCTTGCGCAGTGGCGTAAAGGTACAAAGGTGTGACCTTAAAACAAGTTCTGTTTGAGCACAGGTGAGGTCTGATACCCAATTTGGCTCGTCGTTAAGAAAGGCAAATATGTTTTTAAATAGCTGCTCAATGGGGAATGAGGAACTGCATTTGTTAAACATTTGTTGCACCTGAACTTGTTAGAAACCCCTAATTTTTAATGTTTTTCTACCGACAATGACTCTTAGTACTTGGACCTGTGCTACAGCAACGTCAGTCGCACCTCATAGTCTGGTCTATCTGTTCTACTTTCTTTTTCTCTTCAGAGGGGCACAAGACTGGAGGATGTTGGTTCTCTCTCGTCTGGACTACTGCAACTCACTGCTGACCGGTCTACCCGCGACTACAATCAAGCCACTGCAGAGG
>JBBIGC010000001.1:38086769-38105339 GCA_037576955.1 Lepidarchus adonis
CTCTCTCTCTCTCTCTCTCTCTCTCTCTCTCTCTCTCTCGCTCTCTCTCTCTCTCTCTCTCTCTCTCTCTCTCTCTCACACACACACACACAGACACAGACACACACACACACACTCATATTGCTGATAGCTGTCTCTTTTATTTGTTTGATGGGTCCCTGCTTGTAGAATTTGGTTGGTGCTGAAGATATAATTACTGAGATGTGGGGTGGAGGAGGTGGGGGAGGCGGGGGGGAGGGCTCTGGTGGGAGGTAGTCATGTCTGTATGTATGAGGTGAAAAATGATGAGGTAGCAGCTCTAAAAATGGGATGAACTTGTCTGTTAATCCAATATATCTGTGTCGTGTGTGTGTGTGTGTGTGTGTGTGTGTGTGTGTGTATGTGCGCACTGCAGTATTGCAGCGGTAGGAGTTTTTGGTAAAGCTGTAATTTATTTTTCTGGTCAGCAGTGTGATGAGAAGGAATGGACTGGACGCTGCACTCTGACCTTACTGATAAGGGGAGAGAGAGAGTGGGAGAGTGAGAAATGGCGAGGAGAGAGAGAGAAATGGTGGATGATTGTGTTTCGAGAGGGAAAGAGTGTCCAAAATGGGACCACTATTTCTGAGACCACTGTTATTTCAATTTGCCCCAAAAACATAGGTTGGGTGTTTTGTAGGGTCTTATAGAAATACATTAGAGATTAAGCACCGTAGTGCAACATTAGCATATGAAATGAAGATGGATTTTGTTCCTTTTTGATTCTTTTCAGATAGTGTCAGATGTTTTGAACAATTCTATGACTAATGGATTTCAGGCTAAACACTTAAACACAAATTTTGTTTATTTTCCTATTTAAGGCACTGAGCTCTAACATTTCTGGTAAATAAATGATGTTGGTAAGAAATTGGACCACCACTCTTTTCTGTAAAAGTTGTTGCACAAACATTCAATGTTTTCCAGAAATGTATTGGGTTTTCCACACATGCACAATCCTTATCATTTAATTGGGGTGTAGTTGGCAACAGCATTTACACCATTGATGGGTGAAGTGAATAACAGTTGATTATCTCTTGTTAAGGGTTGGCATGTACAGCACCATCCACAATTATTGGCACCCCTGGTGAAGATGTGTTCTTAGGCTTTTTTCCTTTTCTTTCAGAAAAATATTTTCTCTCAACACAAAGTGCAAAATCCAAACTTTAATGGAAGTACCTTTAATTACTGGAAAAAATCCCACATTTAAGAATTATTTTAAGAAATCATGAATGCCATAATTATTGGCATCACCGCTGGTAATATTTTGTTTATATTTTGTGGACAAGACGGCACTTAATCTTCTCCGATAGCATTTCACAAGGCTGGAGAGTAAATTCTCTTTGCACTAATTTTCTAGAGTCCTCTCTTATGCACTCTCCTCTTCACCTCACTCCATAGGTTTTAATGGGGTTTGTGGTCTGGGGACAGAGATGGCCATGGGAGGAGCTTGATTTTTGTGTACATTTTGCCAAATGTTTATTATGTTCATTATCCTGCCAGAAAACCCAATGCCGATCCCAATGCAGAGGTTTTCCAGCTTTTCCACCAGATTTTGATTTTAAATGTTCTAGTTTTTTAAGGAGTTCATGCTACCATGCACCCAACAAGGTTCCCAGGGCCTTTGGAAGAGAAACAGTCCCACAGAATCACAGATCCTTCACCATACTTTACAGTGTTTGAGGTGCGTTTCCATTTGGTCATCCTCTGCGTTCACACTGAAGACTTGGGCCTGGAACTTTTATCTAAAAAAATGCATATATTCAGTGGGTGTACGTCATGCTACAAATGTATTTATAATCACTGTAGAATATTAGCTTAAGGACACACATTACATGATCCAAAAAGAAAGGAAAGCTAGAGCACGAAATTTAAGATTGATATTTTTGCCGAACTTTGGTGTAAATGTGGCTTGAGTGAACATCATGACAGCTGACTGGTGGGAAAGAACTGTGCCAAGCTTCATTTAGACATTTAGTTTGTCACATAGGGCTGTTATTTATCTCTGTCACCATTTGCAACCAAAACTGACTCGGACTACAGACGTTTTTTTTTATTGTTTGGTGTAGGATTTTCAACCTACACTATATTTCTTCACTGAGGATTTACCCAGAATTGTGTTTGAAGGTAAATAAAATTTTTATTTGTGACCACACTTTTTTTTATCCATATTTTAGGGAAAATTCATCTGCAAATGTTTATGAACTGTAACAGTGTACAATATAAATGATTAAATTAATAAATGCATATTTATATAAAACACACACTAAACATCAGAAAGTTTTATATAAAATAAGGTAATTATGTATTAGCCAATCAGGACCGTGTTGCTGTAAGACCCACTTTAAAAGTCTTTCGTAAAGTGCCCCCGTTAAGTAGGAATGAAAAAATATTTCAAGAACTAAAACCAGGCCTAGTTCCTGCGGTGTGAACACTACGAAGGTTCTGGTTCTTGCATAAAAGTTGCTGAGGTGTTGCCAAAAAGCTCGATACTACTGCTAGTAGTATTCATAGTAGTAATACTGCTAATGCTAATACTACTACATCTGCTACTACTAACACGACTGCCAATAGTACTACTATTGCTAATAGCACCATGACAAGTACTAGTACTACTACTAGTACTACTACTACTAGTACTACTACTACTACTACTAGTACTAGTACTAGTACTACTGACCTTCAAGGCTCAAGAAAGCTCCACAGCACAAGTAATAAATAAAAACAAGGGAAAAAAACCACAATTATTAAATAGCATCAATTAATGGGATCCTTGAGAGTGTGTGAAAAAGATGATGGAGGAGAGTAAGACTGAGTGAGCAAGAGAACGAGAGTAAAGAAGGATTATTGGCAGACATTAAAGAAACAGGTCTGTATGACTTCCTGCACATTATTCCCTTATGCACGGTTATGTACATAATTGACATGTATTTCGGGTCACCATTTCACAAGCCACTTTCTACATCAACACGCTAATAATTTATCTTTTGTTCCAGCTGAATGACTTCAGCTTAAGAGCGAGGGGACGACCGCGCCATCGACACCCCTAGTTTTCGTTTGAACGGAAATGACAGGGATTGTGTCCCGGGACGGCTGTGAGTTTAGAGTATCGTCTGCAGTATTAGAGATGAGCCTATTGTCCCCAATCCACCCCCCCCCCCCACCCCAAAGAGGAATTACTCTGGCATCCTTCCCCCTTCTCTCTGTTCTCTGCTTGCATTGTGCTGCTGCTGCTTTCATCGTTATCGCCACTGTCGTTAGGTTTATTTCTGGAAGAGTTGTGCCCGTGGCCTTGGCTGCTTTTGATATTCTCAGTCTGGAACAATAACCCCAAAAAAATCCCCCTCCAATAGACTCCGTCAGTGTCAGTCTCCTCATTATATCTGTGTTTGTATGAGTGTATGTGTGAGTGTGTATGAGACATCACTCTGTGACAGCGGGGAAAATCACATTTGAATCACAACAGAGTACGGTCGACAGAAGTGAATAGGGGTAAAGGGACGCCTATTGGAAAATGTGTCATGCATTCAGGTCTCTTTTCGTTTGTGTTGCTCATCCTTCAACCGCTTTCTGAGAAAGGCGTAATGAAGGCCTTTCAGAAACGACAGGTTTAAAATCTCCATCATCTGGATGGAACATGTATAGCTGCATCTGTTGTAGAGATGCTGCAGTTCCACTTTTTCTTGCCAATGTTGATTTCAACTAAATTCGGAGCACTGATCCAACACCAGCATTCGTACCTAGCGAGATCTGATCACAAGTGGTGAGTGAGGTGTTTCACCATCTGCGCTTGACCTTTTCATGGCTTTCCTGTGATTGGAAACTGTGGCTGGAGGAAAAGTACCATGCACATTTGCTAGGTTAGTTTCTAGGTTTTGTTTCTGTATGTTCGTTTATTGGCTGGAGATTTACTTGCTTTTAACCATGCATCCCCATAGGGAACCGGCTGCATTGTGTACATAACTGCTTGTGTTTTTTCCTTTGTACTACCATATTTCCCCAACGATAGGCTGGCCCACGCCATAGGCCACCCTATTCTATAAGCCACAGAAAATGCTCATTGATCTTTTAAATTTAAAAAAAGTTTCTAGTGTTGTGTTTTTGGGGGAGCAATGCATTATGTACTTTGTAGTGTGTGGAGCGGAGAACAGGTGGGTAGTGTGGAAAACGGGTGGAAAGAGCGTTGTTTTTAGCGGAGAGTTGTAGCCTGTTGGCGAGAGAGCACGGGTTAGCAGCGCATGTTGGAGCAGCTTGGAAATGGGAACGGGAATTGTGCTCTGTGCTGAGAGAAAACAGAAATAAATCAATAAAGTCACGGGTCCCCAAACTGAACTCAGCCTTTGAGTGAGTCTCTGCGCTGGCTGGTTCAGAAGTGCATTTTAAGTCGGAGAGTTGGTCTGAGTGACGCTGCCACAAAGCTGCGGTAGTGGGGTGAGCACGGGAAGAGTAGCATAAGCAATGGCACTTTTTATAGGCTGGAGCCTATCGTTGGGGAAATATGGTAAATGTGTTGGTGAAGGATTTCACTTGTGGACACATTCGAGAACTCACTATATAGAACTCAGTGTATTGCAGGATATAACAGTAAACATGACAAAATATTTGGTTTTAAGATCATGGCAGGAAAATTTACCGCAGCATCTTCATATATGGTGTAATTCGGCCTCTAAATTGAGAATAGGAATTTGCATCCCCATACTGCCTCTACTGTTCATCTGTATATTACTTCATCATTTCTGAGGATGTACACAACCAATCCATCCAATGACAGCAGGATACACAAAGTAGCGACTATGATCAAAATGATAGATTATAGATGAAATTCTCACTTTTAACTGAGCTGTCTCCAGCCTGACACCTCATGAATTTCTTGCATAACTCAAAATTACAGAACAGGAAACGAAGAAAGAAAACAATCCTGTTTCCAAAAAAAGTTGGAAATTTAGAAAACTATAAGCCCAATTTGAAATTGCTACTATAACATTTTTAAAAATGTTGAGGCAAGGATGTGTTTACCCCCGAGTTTCATCACCTTTTTCTTAACAACAGTTTTGTAATGTTTTGGAACTGAAGAGACCAATTGCTGGAGCTTTAATAGTGAGGAAAAGAAATAAAAGAATTTCAGCTGCTCAGCAGATCAGGTTCTCCTTAAAGGATCTCCTTTATTAAATTTCTATGATCTTCATGCCGTCAAGCACCAACAAATGATTGTTTGTTTATTTTTTTGTATACAGAGATTTCTCAAAATTGGTAGTGGTAACAACAAATTTCTTCAGCAGGGGATCAGTATGTTTTATTCTATCAATATCTTACGGTTTTTAGTTTATTTTTATTTCGTTAGTCAATTTAGCAGTGAACCCTTCTTCATCTGTGAGCCTCTCTGGGACGCTCTTTTTATACCTGGCATAATTAATGTCCCGACAAGACAAAGGGAGGTTAAGCCCTGCCCCTGTCTCTTCTGATATTTTGGGATGTGTGTATGTGGGTGTGTACATTTGTGTTTGTGTGGTTGTTTTGGGGGATGGAATCCCCACTGTTTGGATTCCCCACAGTTTTGACCCTCACCCCCCATACTGGCACCAGCTGTGGATCAATACTTGGACAGCTGGGATACCCTCCCCTAAAGTGTCAAACTAACACACACACACACACACACACTCCCTCACTTCTGAAGTGTGCATAGCAGTTTTTACCCCCCATCTCTTCCCTTCCATTCTGAGCAGTTGGCCTGGCTGTAAATGTTAACAAGAGGAAGAGGAAGAGGAAGGCACCAAAACAAAGTGTCCAACTCTGTCTGTACAGGGGGCTGGACGCCGTTTTTCCATGGACGTTTTTGATTGGCTAACCATTATCACCTGTTTGGTTTCACAGCAGGATTAGGAAGATGTTGTTAAAACAAACTCTGCTAACGCAGTTCGTTGGTTGTAATCCTTCACATTAGAACAGCAGAGATAAGCTGTGAATGGTCAAAATACCTGTGACACATGTAGGTAACAAGTAAAAAAAAGCTGAAAAAAACATCTCTCACTTCTCAGATCTTGTGGGGTTGTTGTCCTCTCTAATAAACTTTCTTATGTGTGTTCTGAGTACTCTATGTACAGCCAGCGCTGAGGAATATGACAATATTTATCGTGATCATTTATGGCCACAATATACAGGTACATAAAAAATTTGGAATATTGTTAAAAATGTTTCTTGACATACATATATATTATATGGATTCATTACACGTAGAGGGAAATATGTCAAGTCTTTATTTCTTGGAATTTCAATGATTATGGCTTACAGATAATAAAACCCCAAATCCACTGTCTCAGAGAATTTGAATATCACATAAGATCAATTAAAAAATGGTTTAGTTTTTTGTTTACAGAAAAAGTCAGGCTTCTGAAAAGTATGTTCATTCCTATTCACTCAGTACTTGGTCGGGCCTCCTTTTGCATGAATTACTGCATCAATGCGGTGTGGCTTGGAGTCGATCAGTCTGTGGCTCTGCTGAGGTGGAATGGAAGCTCAGGTTGCTTTGATAACAGCCTTCAGGTCATAAAAATGGTTTGGTCTGGTGTCTCTCACTTCGGGTGGGTTTGCTGGCCAATCAAGCACAGTAGCACCCAAAATCATAGCTTTTGGTACCTTGGCAGTGTGGGCAGGTGCCAGGTCCTGCTAGAAAATGAAATTAGCATCTCCATAAAGCTTGTCAGCAGAAAGAAACATGAAGTGCACTAAGATTTCCTGGTAGATGCTGTGTTGACTGTGGACTGGCTCTCAAGGCTGCGGATGTCACTGTTGCTGGGACAACCAGCTTCTTTAGCAATGACCTTTTGTGGCTTCCCCTCCTTGTCGAGGGTGTCCATGACTGTCTTCTGGACATCTGTCAAGTCAGCAGTAGCCTCCTGAACCAGACTGAGACCATTTAAAGGCTCAGGAAACCTTTGCAGGTGTTTTGATTTAATTAGCTGATTAGGATGTGACACCATGACTTTCCAAAATTGAACTTTTTCATAAAATTCAAATTTTCTGAGACAGTAAATATTTAGTTTTGTTATCTGAAAGACATAATCATCGAAGTTCCAAGAATATTTCACTCTGTGTAATGAATCTGTATATGGATTTCACTTTCTGAAAGAAATTTTAAAGAATATTGAACCTCTTCACGATATTATTTTTTTTAGATGTACCTGTACTTTTCTGAGCATTTCATGATGCTGTCAGTATTTTAACAGTTTTGCTTTTGACCTTATCGTACTGTGGTCCGAGAAACGCAATAAAAATAATGCTCATTATGCTTTTTTTATGGCCCTGCTGACAATATTTCTTGAATAACAATATCTTGAAAGATGATGGAAAAATAAATTTTGTGGCATATGGTGTATTGAAGAATAAACGTATCGTGATATTTTTGTCATATCGCCCACCCCTGTGTACAGGTAGTCCCACACTTACGGTGAAAATATTAAGAAATGCAAAAGAATATGCACTCTAACATCATCACAGTGAGATTTCTGGTGGGAATGAGGCTCCAACATCTCGACAATGGTCCAACTTCGTACAACTATCGTACAACATATGCTGCTTCGATTCCCTGCAATACGAAACACAAAATAATGTAATTATAAAATCTCATTACTATCATCATAATAAGATATAGAAAAATCTAACCATCATAACTCTGAGAACATATGTATATTTAGCACTAAGAGTTGGTTCTTCCCCAAATTAACTAGAAAGTTAGATCTGCAGTCCTGTTCTACACTGATGCATTGATAGTTGAAAACAGTAGCAGGTTGGTGGAAGCCTGAATCCGATCTCTATATGTTACGTTTGTGTGTATTGTGTGTTGTGTGTTGATGCGTACAGTAGGTGAGCATGCATGAGCAAAGATTGTTCTAGTGGATGTAACTGCAGGGAACCCAATGGAACAGACTGCCCTAGTTCTTAAAAGCCGCCCTCCAGCTGTAGTGATTCATAATCAGGATGTAAATCAGAAAAATCATCCACCCCTTCAAGGGCACCGGCCTCAGGACTGGAACACACTTCCAGGAGTGATCAGGACCCGTAGCCCTGCGGTGAAGTTTTGAATTTCCTTATAAAGCCTTAAGGGCAACATTAAAAAACCTCAATACTGCAGAATGTGCTTCTCTTTTACACTAACCTTGACCATCCAGGTTAACATATAATGTGTATTTAATGACACAGTGGTTTGTGCCCAAAGTGCTCCAAAGAAAGACCTGTGGACATGGTCATGCACATGGGGAGCAACCACTCCTCATATTATCTAGAAGAGCTACAAATGGTCAGGGATCAGAACCCCGCAGTGCACCACAGCTTCCTGCCGATGGGGCAGTGTAGCTGCAGTGCCCCGTCCCTCGCCAAACGCACCTACTGAAGAACGTGCCCTGTTCTAACGAGGGCGCTTATTTAGCATCATGAGGGCGGCTGAGAAAAAGGCTCTGGACACTTTATTATTCGCATACTTACAGAAACTCTTCTAAAGTGGCCATTTGTCATTGTGTTTGATTGGGTGTGTTCACAATCCATCACATGTGGAGTAACGGGGCGTTACAAACAGTGTAGCGGGATGGGAGTAGTGCCTGGGACGGGACTTCCGGCCATCACTGTCCGGTGTTCTTCCTTTGATCACATGTGGAGCAACCTAACCACTGCATCCATCAACTTTCATTTTGACCCTCATCCTTATTCTTGCTCGTTTTTTTCTGCCTCCAGCATATCATCTTCAAGAACTGACTTGCAGCCTTATCTATCCCACTCCTCGACACGTGCCACTGTAACGAGATCTCTGTTGTTTTAATTGCTTTAATGTTAAAGCTGTTCAGTGAATATATGGACAAAGCTGCGATGGTTTTGGATTTGCAGCTCATTACATTAATGCCGGTTGTTTATCACAATATGAGAAATGTCTGCAATATTAAGGTGAAGCTGGTAACTTTTTGACTCCAGCGATTCCTGTTTTGGCAGGTAGGGGGCAGCGTTCAGCTGACCTGGCAGCTCCCGTTCTCCACTCGCAGCGAGGTATTTAGCAATTCAGAGGACACAATGCGAGTGCATTGATAGTCATATCCCTGTGATAAATTAAAAGTGCCTCATTGTCCCTTTTCATTTTACACATTGTCACAACCCCCCGGCCCCCTTAATCTCGTCTGCTGATTGACACCGGCAGCCGGGGAAAAGAGCACTTTTTTTATTGTTTGCGCTAGTCAAATCTGTTAAAGCTAATTCTTTCTGCGGGTATTTGCATATTCTTAAGTATTTCTTCAGAGAGAGGGGCCCTAAATCCCTTCTTAAGTGTTTGATGCATTTTGAAAAATTCATTCATAAAGTATCTACATGCGCTATTAGCTCGGTATAATGCCACGGCATAATCTGCTTGATAAGAAGGGGAGTGGGGTTTGGAGAGGAAGGGGGGAGTGGATTCGGGCACCGTTTTCTTCTGGGATGACATGCTATATTTCCGACCGATTCAACAGGGGGCTCAAATGTCAACACAAATGTCAAGAGCCGTCGAACGAGGTTTTGAATTTTGGATGCAGAAGGAGTGTGTGTGTGTTTTTTTTTCTTCTTCTTTTCTCTCCTCCTTTTTCTTTTATCGTTTTCATTTATTGAAGGGGTCCGTTGAGCCTCTTATCCAGCCATGACTGGGGATTGGATGTCTGGGTAATTTGTCTGCCCTCGTACATGGGGTAGGTGAGGTGGAGCTGGCACGAATGTGCCCAGGTGTTTGGCCCCCTCCCGTTGCATTTTGCTATTGCACAAGGAGAGAAAGTGAGAAGGCGAGAGCAGGAGAAAAGAGGCTGTTGTTTGCGGTTCTGATGATAAGGGCAGTGTTTGGGTGTTCCCTGCCTTCTTTTCCACCGGGCTAATTTAATTCTGAAAGGGAGCCGCACCGGGGACTTTTGGGATATCGGGTGTTGGACTCGCGTGGGAGGAGTGTGGAGTAGGGAGGAGATAGTCAGAACATTTTCTTGTGCACACAAGTTCAAAAGTTTGGAATTAAAAAATAAAAATAAAAAAACTAAATAGAATCGTATATGTAATCGTAACTAATTATAAAGTTGTTCTACACATTTCTAAATAAAGATGGGAACAGAGGAAGCAATACAATATTTTGGCCTTGATATATTATTGTGATTTGCTAAATAACTGAAGTTATAAACATAAAGTTATTAAAAATATTAAAAAATGTACTTGGGGCTGCTGTATTGATTGTAATATTGTACTTAAATATTACACTATTGCACAATATTACTACGATACTACAATACAATGTCAATTTCTCTATCCCTTCACTACAATGAAATGATAAGCAGACGTTTCTAAATGAATGGAAGTTGAATTGTAATGAAATTTCCAGAATGTTGATCTAAAGATATATTTATATATCCATAATAGATATTTAATATTATGATGTTCTATTAAAATCAATATCAGAATGAAATTCTAATAAAATTAATATGTAGTATGAATTTGTAATAAAAAAAATTACATAGAACATCATCCAGTATCAACATATTACTGTAACCAACTTATTTAAGAATATGTTAATATAATATATGTAAATTATTTTACATTAGATTTTCTCATCGAAAGCGTTGTCTAATGCTAATACTGACTTGGACTGTAAATCACTTGTGCCCCATGATTGGATTCTACATCATCTTTGACAACGATCTGATCAGTTTTGATATTTTAAAATCTGCAGCGATGTGATTCAATTCGACACTGGGGTCTGTAGTCAGATGAATCAAATTCCTACATTGAAACAGATTGTAATTTAAATATTTTATTATTTGAGGTAAAATGCAACTGTATAGTCATAAGCAAATAAACTTCTCACTAAAAAGCTTTGCCTTCAATAAAATAGTCATGGTAGTGTATGAAACACATTGGTTTTCATGTGACCGGTCGATATATCGGATCATGCACTATTATGTTTGATGCATCGATACGCAATGATTAATTGTTACACCTCTGATACTGACTTGTACAGATAGTAGATGATATAAGTGTATAGAATTATTTTATATTTGTTTATTTCTGTTCTGTTTTTGACGGTCTTGAATTAAATCTTTTTTTTCGTCTTTTTTTTTCCTTTTTAAAGAGTCTCTTCACTCTATTGGTTTCTCCGTGCTCAGCCCAGTCAAATATTATTAATAATTTGTCAAACCAGTCATTTGTAAAAAATAATTCGGACAAGTATTTATAAAATCTTTTCACTTGTGTTATGAAGCATAAGTGTTTGTAATTGTAGTTGTCTGGGAGCGAAAGGAGAAAAAAATGCAATGTGGCGTCTGCACTCATTCGCATGGAGAGGGACTGGTTGAGAGAATCAACAGAAGCAGAGGAAAGTTTTGTTTGTGTGTGTGTGTGTGTGTGTGATAGTTCCTCAGGTGCATCTGCCTGCCTCAACTCTCTGCATCTCCGTCTCCTTCAGACCTCCGTGATAACACCTCCTCTTTACCTTCAGGAATGAAACCCTACACACACATCAGACAGATGTGTATCTATATACACACTGTTTACACACATGTGCACACCCACCAGTGAGATGCGTATCAGGAATCTGTACATACACACAGGCTGGAATATGTATCAGATGGAGATGTGTGAGTGGGATATGAATGGGATTGTGTTCAGGAGGAGGATCTGAACTGCGCTGGTTATCCCTCCTGTTTGGCCTAAAGGAGGAAACTACATCCTCCATGTTCTGTATAAAATTAAAGGGTTCTATAATGTAAACTGCCTTACAAAAGATATTAAAAAACCCAAATTGGATGCAATAAATGTAACAACAGTGTGTTGACTGGAATTAATAAGAAAAAGAGAGGGTGGCTTCGGAGGAAGCTTGTGCTTAGTGCCGGACAATATGACGATATTTATTGTTATTGTGATTAATTGTGGCCACAATATGATTTTCTGAGCATTTCGTGATCTTGTCAATACTTAAACACAGTTTTATTTCAAAGAAAGCATCATTAGTTTTACTTAATGAACTTTTATTATTTGTATTATGTCACTCTAATTGTCTCAATACTGTTAGTTTACTGATTTTGTTCTTTAATTCCTGTTCTCCATGCCATTTTGGGCTGGGCACATACAGCGCCATCCATAATTATTGGCACTGTTTAAAATGCGGGCTTCTAATAAATTTATATTTATAAATAAATAAATATTTTCTTCTTTTTTTCCCAAGGAAAAAAATCCAACCTTTGTACATTTGAAGTGCATTATTAATTTGGGGGAATCGCACACATTTTTTAAATTTAATTTTAATTTTTTTTTACATGAAATTGTGTGTACCACAATTATAATCTATTTCATACAATCCACATTTTACACGGTTGGAGAGTACAGAGACAGGGATTTTTTTTACCATTCCTCTTTGTGCAATCTTTCTAGATAGTCCAGAGTCCTTATGCACTCTCCTCTTCAGCTCACTCCACAGGTTTTCAATGGGGTTGAGGTCTGGGGACTGAGGTGGCCATGGGAGGAGCTTGATTTTGTGTCTACTGAACCATTTTTGTGTAGAATTATCCATCTTCAGCTTTCTGGCAGAGGCCATCCGATTTTGGTTTAAAATGTCCTGTTTTTTTAAGGAGTTCATGATGCCATGCACCCTAACAAGGGTCCCAGAGTCTTTGGAAGAGAAACTGCCTCACAGCCCCCAGGGAAACAGGAAGTCATTAATTACTAATTAAAAGTTCCTATTTACTCTGTTCAACGTAAAAATCTAAACTAGAAATCACAAAAATGCTTCAATTACATTTATATTATTGTTAGGGATGCCAAAAATTGTGGCACACAAGATTTCATGTATAAAAAAAAAAAAAACACCTTAATGTGGGAATTTTTCACCAATAAATGTGCTTCATTTAATTGTGGGATTTTTCTCTATTTGTGTTGAAACTATATATTTTGGGAGAAAAATAAATGATTAGAAGATATCATACTCAGGAAGTGAATAATTGTGGAGGGTGCTGTAAATATCTCCTGTCATAAGTTATAATGGAGGTTAATGTAATTCATGCTTTTGGATTGTGTTTTGAGATCCTCTGATAATGAAAAAATGGAGAAGTTTTTTTTCTGACAACAACAATGTTTTTGTTTATTTAAAGATGTTATTTAGGGTAAATCTGCATAAATAATTTTTTTAATTCACATTCAGGTGAAGGTTTCTGCCTCTACTACCACCCTCAGTCAGAACTGCGGCAACAGAGAGCGAAGCAACAAACACTCGTTTCGGAGAAGCTGGCAGGGAGCTGTGTGTGTGTGTGTGTGTGTGTGTGTGTGTGTGTGTGTGTGTGTCTACGTACTGAAAAAAACTCTCTTATCACACGTTCTCCTGCCTCCATATTTCTACCACCACACCGCTCCCGCAACACACACGTCTCGCTGGAGAGAGAGTGAGAGAATGGCACGTGCCCTGTATCAACACAGCAAGCGCCCCAGCAAATCCATGATATGCTGTCAGCAAGCCGAGAACATGCCCCAAGGACAGAGAAAGACTAAATGTGTCTTTTTCTTCTCGTGTTTTTTTTTTGTAGGTAGGGGGGGGGCTTGTTGGGACCTTCCCCAACTGTTCATGTCCCCTATCAGAGCGCACAGAGAAAGCTTCCCCCCTCTGGCCTTTTCGCAGGGGCTTTTTTTTTGCAGGCTATTAGGCCCAAACTGTGGAATTGGTTTCTGCTTTATGTGCCTGGCACATGCTTTGCCTCGGGATCAAAACGGCCTCTTTTCCTACAAAATGGTCCAAATGACATTGCATATTAAAGGATTAAAGGGCCCGTAATCATGGAAAACCCAATTTTCCTTTCCCTTTTGGAATGAGCTTGATGCACTGTGTTGCTTAGGTTTCAGAACACTCCAGAGATCAGAGTCGCTGTGTCGGGCCGATATCAGCTGAAAGTGTAAACAAGATCCAGTTCAGTAACAGATCAGTGCAGAAATGGCGTTTTTGTCATGTTTCCTGCTGTTTGTCCTGTGTAGTTTCAGATTAGCCTGAATCCTTTTTATTGATCTCGATATCTGTACTTTAGTTTGAGTCATGTATTCATGGGAAATTTAAGTTTTTCAGTGTTGTCATGTCTGAATTTATGCTGATTTTTCCTGTACCTGGAAATTGCTTTGGACGAAAGCATCAGCCAAATTAATAACTGTATATGTAATTTAACTTTTCTTGGTTGTGATTAGGTGTTGTATTGCTAACAACCTCACTATATGATACATATCACGATACAGGGGCAAAGATACGGTGCATATAATGATACATTTTGAATAATAATCTAAATAGCTGAACTGTCCTTAATTATTTTGAGCTCAATACTGGAATTAAGGCCTTTAAAAATGGGATAAAAGAGCCATGTTTTTGGTCCCATTAAGATCTGTTGGTTCACCTTCTCTGAAGAAATGAAGGTTTCATGCTAGTTACACAGTTTACATCGCTACAGAAAAACTTTAGTAGTGAGTTTCCACGGTGACAAGGCCGCCATATTTGGAGGGGTAAACAAGTGGTAGTTACGTTTTTCTTCCGTTCTGGTTGCAAATGGCGACAGAAATTCAAAACCAGTGTCTAACTAAAGTTCTGTATCTACTGTTCATATGAGAAGCTTGGCACAGTTCTCTCCCACCAGTCGTCTGTCCTGATGTTCACTCAAGCACAGTTTTTGGATTATGTCCATGTGTCCTAAAGTGAATTCTCTACAGCGGCTGGACATACATTTGTACAAGAACAAGCGAAACGATCTGCACATCCTCCAATGTTAGCTGCGTTGTTAGCTAGCCATGTTGTTAGCATGACATATTTACACCCGCAAAGTGTCACGCCTTTAAAGGCACAGTTACAGAAACCGTCTGTTTAATTCTATGCTGGAAAATGGTCACAAACATTATTATAGCACTTGATTCACTTATGGGCTTGTCCAGATACCTTGTACCTGTAACTAAACAGATTTATTATCAGAAAACACAGTGTTGCATCACATTTACCTTTATTCATTTAGCTGATGCTTTTGTCCAAAGCGACTTCCAAGCTACAGGAACATCTTTTTTTTTTAATTCAACACATTTCTTTTAGTCATTAAATACCGAAGGCAAGAGCTGCAACTATAAGTAGTACATTACTATCTGCGAGAACTAGAGTCCATGACTTTCAGCAGGTCTACCTGAAAGGAAGCATTATTCCAGTGTATGGAGATGAGTAATGATGAATAATCTCTGAATAGGAGTCATTTCTAAAAAGTGTCTTTTCTCATTTTTTCAGCTTTGTTTCCCATATATATCAACATTCACAGTTATTAGATGCAGCTACACTCTACTAGCCCATAAATTAGCCCACAATACAATATTATTATTTAGTTTGTTGGGTATAGACGGCATGTTGGCTCTACGGTACGATGACTTCCTTTCCATATTCTGTGATGCAAAAGAAGAGCAAAGTCTTGCGCCATCTTGTGGGCTTCAGTAGCAGTGTTTATCTGTGTAAACATATGCCCCAAAATAAGAGTATTTTTATATATATAATTCAAATGTATTGAAATGTAGTGTTGAAGAAATTGGTATGGGTATCGTTCCCCTTACTCCGGTAATTATATTAAATAAAAAATAAATAACTGTTTAATTTAGACAATGGGATTAACTTTGGTGTTGGAAGCACAATAGGCACAGATCTTCATTTAGCAGACCTGTTATAAAGGGGGTCATATCACTGCGTCAGTCTGTGATTTGTGTGATGGTCTGTTACTTCATTAAGGGTCGTCAAAAAAAAATTCTGCAAATATTCCTCCAGATTCCCAGGAGTATTTCTGCTGTTTGAAGTACAGGGGGCGCCATTGACCACAGTGCTCAGAATGCATTACTGCGACAGACTGTGAAGTTCATATGTAAGGATTCCTCTTTCTGATGAGGATACCTGTGGTTCTGTATTGTATTAATGTATTTAAAGTATTTTGCTTTAATAAATTGTTTTATTTACTATTTTACAGTTTTGGGAGATGAAAGAGCTGTTACGCCCATTTAAAAGTTTACCTACCACACACTTGCAGTAGATAGATTGTGTGCGTGTGTGTGCGTCTGTGTGTGTCTGTGTGTGTCTGTTTGTGTGCGTGTGTGTGTGTGCGTGTGTGTGTCTGTGTGTGTCTGTGTGCGTGTGTGTGCGTGTGTGTGTGTGCGTGTGTGTGCGTCTGTGCGTCTGTGTGTGTGTGGGTGTGTGGGTGTGTGGGTGTGCGTGTGTGTGTCTGTGTGTGTCTGCTTGTGAGTGCGTGTGTGTGTGTGTGTGCGTGTGTGTGTGTATAGTGTGTGCGTGTGTGTGTCTGTGTGTGTGGTGTGTGTGTGTGTGTGTGTGCGCACATGCATGCATGAATGGATTTGTAATGCATTAAAGCAGGTGAAGTGAAGGCTTTAGCTCGTCCATGTTGAATTACATCACTGTAGTTGCTGTCAGTGTAGTTCGTTTACTGAAGTGGCAAAGTGAAGGTGTTTTTTTAATGGTTCCTCCAACTTTTGTCCTTTAATTCCTCTTTTCCATGCCACATATAAATACCTCCTGCATTACGATTAACACTGCATGCTAACCTGAGCAGAATAGAACATTATTTAACGTTTTGTATGTTGTTTTCAGGGTTTTTATTCACCACCTTGGTGTTATTTTGTTAAAAAGCTCTTTTTCTCTGTAAACCAGAGTGTTGTTGGTACTTCATGCATTTCCTTTTGCAAGATCACCGTAAAGGTTTTTATCCTATAACTATAAAACGCAAAAATTTGTAGCAATGCGTTGATTTCTTTTTATTCAGAAAATCCAGAAAACTGTTTTCTTGTTTAATAAAAATGTTACTAATTATTCTCTCTCTCTCTCTCTCTCTCTCTCTCCCTCCCTGTGTGTAGGAGTCTCCCTCAGGTCGTAGAAAGGCTCTGGCCACCAGCAGTATTAATATGAAGCAGTACGCGAGCCCCATGCCCACGCAGACGGATGTTAAACTGAAGTTTAAACCGCTGTCCAAAAAGGTTGTGGCTGCAGCGCTGCAGTTTTCTCTGAGTTGTATATTCCTCCGAGAGGGAAAAGCTACGTAAGCAAGCACACACACACCACTGTCACACATCACACTCTCTGGCCTCTGGTTAGAAACCCCAACAGTTTCTCCCAAGTCTAAAAATGACCATGATTATGACCAGTTACACTAGTGCCACACTGTCACGCCCCCATTCATTAGTATGTGAGTAATACACCAACCAACAGAGGTCCTGTGCTCAGAAATGGACCAATTCTGAAAGTAAACTGGCATATTTTTAATATTTACAACCTACTTCCTTTATTTTATCTGCCTTTCTTTTCTCTTGCACATTTTTTTCATCCCTTTCTCAGTTTCCTTGCTGCCCTTCTGCTTCTTTCTCCCACATTCTTTTTCTTTCTGCTCCAGTAATGGAAACACAAGTCGTCACATGGCATTCTCCACATTCCCAACATTCCACTTTTTCCAGTACATTTTTTCTTTCTCTCTCTCTTGTCCGTTCTCTCATTCTCATTCTTCCTCCCTCCTTCTCACTCTCTTTTATATCCATGCTAGCTCTGCTTGCTCTCGCTTTCTCTTTCTATTTTCCCTGCTGTTCTCTGTCCTTCCTGTAGTACAGTGGTTTTGTTGCCGGTTTCCACCCTTTCAGTATTTATAAGGCCTGGAGGTTGCCCTAAGACAGAGCTCAGCATTTTTGAAGTGTTCACCTGCTTTACTTATATAATATGGCCCTGTTATTGCCTGAGTTAACTGATCAGCTGTGTCATCACATCATAAAAGCAGCTGTGGAGAAGATCTCTAGTAGTGTACACTGAGATTATGCCACAGAAACCTGTTAGCCATTAGCAGCTTTAGGATATTTGGCCGAGCGATCCCTTTAAGTGACAGGAGTGTTGACAAGAAAACCATGGTGGTGATTCTGGTGCGTTTTTTTCATCCAACATTCACCCTGGCCTTCTCTGTGTCCTCTGAATGTGGTTCAGAAATGAAAGGAAATTGAAGAGGCAGATAAATCTGCGTCCTACAAGGCTCTTCAGCCTCTCTCTCTTTCTTTCTCCTTGACATTCATTTCACAGGGAAGCCAGCAAACAGCAGCCAGATGAAATATTTCCAGCCACTGGCCTCAGAACGTGATAATATCCCTCACCCGGCCAGCTCACAACATCCACATCCCTTCTTTCCCCCCATATATATATTTTTTCCCGAGCTGAAGAAAAGCGAGTGTGAGAGGAATGTATAAGATGTGGGTGTGTCTCTTTTTTTTGTGTTATCGGCCTCGCGAGTGTGTGTCTGCGCCTTTTGTGCGATCGGGTTATGGAGGTGGAAGTGTGTAACCCCTCTTAACCCGCCGGAATGATGTCACGGGCACACAAATAAACTCCATTACATACGTTCAAATAAGCTCCGGCACGGCCAAAGGGAGACTGGAGCGCATTCATGAAGGGGTGATGGAGAAAGAGAGAGAGAGGGAACGAAGGGTCGCGAATGAGAATAAGATTGGGGGGGGGGGGGGGGGGGAAAAAGAGAATGAAAAAAA
>JBBIGC010000001.1:38205469-38223255 GCA_037576955.1 Lepidarchus adonis
CTCTCTGTCTACTTCTTTCCATCTCTCTCTCCCTCTTTTTTTCTCTCCTTCTCTTTCTGCCCCCCTCTCTCATGCATGCTCTCTCTTTCCCTGTTCTCTCTTAATCTTACTCTTGCTCCTCCCTCTCAATCTCTCTCTTGCTCTCAATCTCTCTTTTGACCCCTCCCTCTTCCCCTCCATCTTTCTTGCTCTCCTCCTTTTCTTCCCACACTTCACATCATGGAATTCTGTAATACTTTAGCTAAGTTTGTTGTAATATGTTAACGGTTGTAGGTTCAGCAGTGCTCCCTCCTCAGTTTATAGTCATTACAAGGCCTTTAATCTGCAGAAACCGTTCTGAATTGTTTTGTGATGTCATAAACCCCAATTATGTAATAACTGAATGTCTGCAGAAATACCTACGTATACAGCCTGAAAGAACTGCACATTATTGCACTATATGGAGTAATGTTGTAATGGAGTAAAGTCCAGGAAAACGACTGAAGGCAGAACAGGTTGTAGCACTTAACAGATTATGCGTATGTGTCTAAAGCTGATTGAGTAAATCACACCAAACAAAGCCCTTCAGAATGACACATGCATCATGTCATAAAGATTTTCCATTTAAATGCATTGGCGCATGTAAATACCAGACTGTATTACATCACATCCCATTCATTAATCAGCCTAGTGGTTTAGCTTCACCCATTAACAATTTAATTAGAGTTTATAAACCATATACGTTATAAACTATTAATTATGACTCTTTTAGGTCTACTCGTGCATTAAAAGTGGGGAAAAAACGTGTTATTTTACATAAGATACAAGAAAAATGATGCACTTTAACAACTTGACATTAGTATGGGATTTAGAGATGCAGTTGTTGCCCATATTATTCTATTAAAAATGGCTGAACTATTCCTTTACATTTAAATTAGTCAAGTTTAATGCGTAATACTCTAATTTAGGTGAGGGAATTGTTACAGGGTCCACAATGCGCTACTATCACGATATTTGGGTCAGTATGATATTGCAACATATAGCTTACATATAGGTGTCTCCCTGCAGTCATATTGGTGCCTCAAAATAATGATAAAGTAATATTAAATACATAAACATTGATAATGTTTTGATATAATATTGCACTGAAAAATATTGCAATACTAGTCTGCATTGATGTTTTCTCCCACCTCTAATGCACTGCCCTTGTTGAACCGTTCTGCACTAGAATGGAGAGTAACGTTTATGTATATTGCACCCACTAAACTACAGTAATTCCCCTAATTACATACTGAAATGACCATCTTACTCCCATACTCCGTCACTGAGATATTCCTAATTATTATCTCAAACTAATTATATCAGACAATTCCTCTGATTGATGTAATTGGTTGTATGTGTCTGACCTCAGTGACACTGCAGAATTGATGTTTGCTTTTCATGTTCTGATGAGAGCAATTATTTGGACTAGATAGGAAAACCAGATCAGTACTGATATTCTGATTAACTCTGCTTATTAACCCTGGCGGCTTTAACAGATTTTTATTTGGACAATATTAAAATGCACTGGGGCTCGGTCAGATCTTTGAATAAGTGTCCAATTAAAGTTAAAAGTGCATCAATTTACATCATATAGGTAATGTTGTGTGAAATATGGTGGAATATGCTTTTGTGCTTTTACTTTAATCATTGTATTATTTATTAGATATCTTCTTTAAATTATTCAGGAACTATTTTACTACTGTTTCCTTTTGTAGCTTATATACATTAGTCATTATCTACTATAGTTAAGTACAAAGAAATATTTGTATCTTCTTTGAATATTGCAGTTAACTACTTTCACACATTAACTGATTTAAGATATTCAGTATTTACTATAAATACTTTAGGATTTGCCATGTATCTACTATTAATTACTAAGCATCTTTTTAAATTATACAGTAGACACTATAAATGATAATATATCTGTGTATTATTACAATCATTAGTAAATATACTATATATTATCCCCAATTAATTATTTAGCATCTACTATAAATTACTCCGCATATACTACAACATATCCAATCTCTATTACACATTATTCAATAACTACTATAAACTCTTTGGAAGCTGCTGTATTTTGAATGTACAATCAATGATTCAGTATTTGAACTAAAATATTAAATAAATTAAATAAATTATTAAATTACCATAGTTGGCTTATACATTGTCCAGGTTCTGTTGTTACATTATTCAGTAACTTTGATAAATATTTGGCATCACATATGATTGGCCAGTGAATTATCTGTTTTAAAATCGTTTGGTATTTAATTTTATTATCTTTAATTTTATTGTATTCTATTATAAATGATTCAGTTGCTACTATAATAAGTATCTACTCTACGATTCAGTATGTGCTATGAAACTATTTAGTATTCGGGTACTAATTACTCTGTATCTACTATGTATTAAGTAGTAACTATTGAAAAATTTATATTTAAATTACATGCTTATAGAACTCGTTTCCCTGATCTACATTCTAGACAAAAAGACACTTCGAGAAATCACTGAAATTTAGACTGAACTTGATTCATCTTCATGAAACTAGGCCTTAAAGTTTAAGGGGTTTAAACTGGTCCTTGATCTTCTACTGTGACACTTTTGGAGGAGAGACTAGTCCTTGATCTCTTAATTCACTGATCTTTTCATTTCTTTAACTCCTAAAGTCCATTTCTCTCTTTCACATGCTCTCTCTCTCTTTCTCTCTTTCTCTCTCTCTCTCTCTCTCTCTCCCCCAGTTCTCCTCCCCCTCTCCCCCTCTGCTCCCTCCTAGATTAGGCGCTGTGTTGAATTCATTGGCGTTTTTCTGTTGCGTCTGCGCTCCCCAGAAGAATTCACAGTAATTGGGCTGCTTAATTTATTTACTGGGCGCAGTTCACAGCACATTAGAGAACGGAGATAATTGAACAAGAATTGTCAAGTGTCTTCTGATATCAGGCACATTACAGAAGGGAACGCGCATAAAAACTCCATTTCTATGCAACCATTGTTTATGGTAATTAAGTACACAGATTTATTCCTTGGTTGCCTTCCAAGCTTATGGCAAGCGCTATTGTTGTCCTCTATTAATATGTAATCAGTAAATAGTTTAATTTTCTAATCTGCAGTTGGAGAATTCACTTTCTAACAACTCTTAATTACGACGGTGCCCTAATGATGCGGGCGCCAGTGGACCCGGGCTACTGTAAATGTAGGGGCGGCTCCAGGGGAGCGGCTGCACCCCCCACTTAATGAACTTGTTATTCTTACACCAGAGGGAGCAGTGTCCTTCACACCCGCCCCCCCCAAAAACCCTAAAATTTCCCAACAGCCAACAATATATAATCACCACTAGGACAGACATACTCTTTCTGGTTTAACATAACATCTAACTGTTTAACCACTTACACTTTTCAGTTGTTCAGTTTAAGGCTAATTCAGTAATTCTATTTTTTCAGTTAAAATTTTTCAGTATCTTTTCAGTAACTTCAGTATCTTTCTCTAGAACAGTTTTAATTCTAATGTGGATCCTAATACAGATCTTTTGTGTGCAATCCCTTGGCCTACTATTTAAATTATTTTTAAGGTGATTTTCACTTTTTTTTTTTAGTCTCTGGGTTGTAATTCAGGTTTGGCTTGATGTGAAAATTGTCATTGTGCAGAAACATACTAACTCAGATATTCACAGTGGCCGTTAATGGTTAATACAGGTCTCGTTTTCAGCAGAAATGTAGCAATTTTATTTATTCTGAGCCCATCATGTGTCCTCTGATTGTTTATGTGGAATGCTGATGATGATATTAAAATACGGAATCTACGCTAAATCACTATGGCGATATGACTATCACCACAAGGTGCCCCTCCACCATGAATCGGTTTAACTTTAGGACAAAAGCTTCTCCAAACTCTGGGTAAAATGTCTCCGGCATCGGTCATCATCTTCATAATCTTTTTATGTAAGAACTTTTTGTGAGGGAGCCAGATGTCTGGTTCCATTCACCACCATTGTGACCAGTTCTCACTTTGCCAGCTTCTGTGGAACAGAGCGTTTCTTACCAACCCCACTCTGAATGACCTTATTTACATCTTCCCCACTGAACGATGTGGAAATGCTGAAAAATCGATGAAATTTACCTTTAATCGTAAGACGTCTATGCAATTTCGTATCTATTATGGCGCTAATGTGGAAGTTCTGTATCAATGAGAGTGGGGAATTGAAGTGTGCGGCCCCCTCGAGTTTATGGGGTTAAACGTTATTATTGTTATTCAAATTTTTTAAATAAACATGTCAGTTTTGAATAAAATGAAGCTTGTGGAGAAATGAAAGATCTGTTCACTCCATAACAGTCAATCTGTCGAACCACAATGTTGTATTGAAATCGTCCCCGCAGTCGTATTGAAGCGTTATCACCTCCACTTTTGATATCCGGCCGCATCTCCGCTATTTATGCATTCATGCAACACATATGATTTTCAAATTGCCTTATAACCCGCAACAATGAACGCAATTATGAAAATAATGGCATTTAAAGGCGCTCTAAGAAGCTCACACCTACAGAGCTGCTTGATAAGACAGATAAAAAAACAGAAAAGGAAAAATAAAACTGAAAAGGAAAACGAACGAGTTTTAGGTGAGATTAACATATGTTTAAAAATTGCACTTGAGCCTGATAAGACTGACACAGGTTTTATTGCACTCTAATCCCTCTCTCTCTCTCTCTCTCTCTCTCTTTCTTTCTGTCTGTCTCTCTCTCTCTCTCCCCCCACCTTTTTTTCTGTATTCGTCTCAGTCACAGGAATTCATACAAGACTGATATCTGCGGCTTAATGTAGTCAGTCCAAGGCCCTTCTCACTTCGCCTCACAATAACAGGTCTCGCCGATCATGACTTTCAGCAGACGGACGTGTGTTTACGGACGTTCACACGTTTTCTTATTTCTCTCTCTCTCTTTCTCTCTGCAGCTTTAATTCTGTTTGTCCTCATTTTGGGGGCCGTTGCGATGGCCGTGCGGAAATAATTGCGAGCGCTCATACTTCTGAGCTCCTCAGAGAGTCCGCAACACGATTGCTGGTGTGCGGCGGCGTATGCGGGCGGGCGGGCGCGGGCGTGCGTGCGCCCGTAGCCGTCCCCCCTTTAGTTTGACTAAAGATTTAAGCTCGGCTACGTGAGCAGCATGGGGATTCGTCTCTGAGCTCCTGCAACACAAACAGCTAGCGCAGCTTTAAGTATATTATCAGGCAAGTTCTTTCAGAAACGTATTGCTAAAGAAGCTTAACATTAATTATTGTAACTTTGGGAAGATTACATCCACGGCAGCCTTGTAAGCGGTGGCATACTCCTCTTGACCTCCTATGCATGAGCTTAAAGACACAAGAATGGCATTTCCCCAGCATTAATGGGATAACCAGTATAATCTTTCAACAGTAAGAGAGGAAAAAGTGTTTAGAGCATAATACCCGCCGTTCTGAGGAAGAGACTGTTTTGCCATGTCTGTTGTAATCAGCGCACTCCAGTTTACATCACTGTATTATTGCAAAGTCTCTCTCATACACTCTCATTCTCTCTCGCTCACTCTCGCCCACTCGCGCTGGACTTTGCATGCTGGTTTGGTACCTTGTCCACTCTAATTTCAAAGACCAAAGACTTCATTTAGCCTCCCTGCCAAGCCTGCGCGCCGAGCGGCAGTAAGTAAAGCCTGGAGACAAACGCAGGAATTTGCCTCATAAAGCCGGCCTTTGGGAGAAGCCGGCAAAGGCCAGCAGCAGATCAGGAGGCGACTACCTCTTCAGATTTTAATGCCAGACTTTGTCCCCCCCCCTTACATTCACTTCAAGGGGCGGTTAACATCAGAATAGTCCGTTTTTAAACTGTGGCTATTTTTCAATTTTCAATTCCACAGTTTTTCTTTTTATCTTTTTATTCTTTTTTTTTTTCTTACACCGATATATTTACTCGCGCCTGCTTTTCAGCCTCGTTAATGACGTTTTCTGCTTTTTCGTCCGCCTTATGTAATCTCCAAGGCTGGGCCTGTATGTCGAAGCAGCAAAAACAATTTAATTAGTAAAGTTGCACTGACTTTGCCCCTCACCCCCACCCGCTTCGCTCTCCCAACACCATCATCAGCTTTTCCCACATGTGAGGAAGGGCTACCCCCCCTCTTCTCCTCTTTTTCTCCTTTCGGTCTGGTGTCAGCCTTTCAAACATTCTTTAACAGTTGGATGAAAGGGGATTTTTAGGAAGATTAGGGAACGGGATCCTCCAGGCATTGTCTGAAAATTCTAAGATAAAACGCGCGGGGTGGATGGAGTTGGTGGGAGGGGTGAAGGGAAAGGGGGAGGAGGGGGGGGGTGTTTTTTGGTCGCAGGGGATGGGCTTCTACATTAAGAAAAGTGTCATTTTGGGTTTTTTTTTTCTCAATCTTGCAAAAATGTATGACCCTCCTGTTTTTTCTTCCATCCTGTCTCATCATACTCTTTTCTGTCACACATTCTGTCTCACTGCTTGTCCTTCTCTCACCCCTCCCATGTGGTTCAGCGGCCTTGCTGTTCTTTAAATTGTTAGTGTGAAGTTAAGTTAAATGCTGCAGCGCAGGCAGCCAGTGATAGGCCTGATTATCACCCCCACCACCACCACCAAAAAATAGTTGGGGGGGGCAACAATGCTTATCATAATCTCTCTTTTATTGAAGCATCTCGAGGCCTTTTCATCGCCGGCTGCTATTCCAGTAGCACTCAGCCAAAGCTTCCAGTGTCTCGCCCCGCAAAGCTGCTCTGGCACCCGCAAGCAGACACACAGACCCGCTCGTCGCCAAAACTCCACTGATCCGGACCCTTTTTTCTCTCTCTTTTCTCTAATGCTTTTCTGTATATTTCTAACATGGAGTCGCCTTCACTACTGCAGCCAGTGCTGGTTTGTGCGGCCGCAGAAGCTTGTTGTAAATTAGATTTAATTAAATGATATTTTTCTGTGCTTTCTGCTCAGCCCAAATAGAGACCTTAACCACCCCGCACCCTTCACCCAAAAAAAATGGCTGTGTTGCACAGGAGCTAGTTTGCATAATTGATCATTATTTGGTTTACAAATCGTCCGCTGACAACGTAATTGAATTCTAGAAATGCGGTCAATTAATGGAGCTTTTCATATGGTAACTGATTAAGACACACTTCACAATTAAGTGTAATGACGCAGGGGGTTGGCCTGTAATTAGGGCTTTCACGTGCTAACAGCCCTGCTATGCTAGCCCAGTTGTTGTTCATTTGCCTTTGTATGGGCCTCTCTGGGGCTGCGCATTCCTGGTGGCTCGCTCTGTCACCTTTATCATCTCAGCCCCTCTACCTCTGCATCCCAAAGCAAGCGAGCCCAACCAGCTCATTTCGGGCTAATGGAAATGACAATTTAAACGCCATTGTTCTGCTGTTAGCTTGCTAAGTAGGGAGAGATTGAGAGATAGGGAGGGAATTGAGTTTCTGTACTTACAGTAGGGAGGAGACTCATTATCAATGTGTCCTTAAGCAAACCTGAGAGAGCGAGGGAGGAGGAGGAGGAGGAGGTGGGCTGGTAAGGGAGGGGCAGAACAGTGGGGGTTGAGGGGTAGAATCCACAGTGCAGATGTGGAAAGGGAGGCTAATAGTGTTAGCACATCCATTACTCCCTCAGCTTAATTCATTAAGCAAATTGGGCGGTAACCATGTTGGCCCTGTTGAAATGCGTGCAATATGACACTGCTCAAATTTGTTCTAACACATGGCCTGGGGGGGAAGGTCCCGCCATGCTAACGCAGGGGGAGGGGACAATTATGCAAAGAGTAACCCAGGAGGGGGAAAACGACAATGTACACACACTGGAGGCACCTCCATACTGAGTTATCTTATCCTGTTCCCTTTATTAGTCGTGGACCACCGCCGTTTGCTTTTCCTTTTCTGGAGGCTATTCCTGCACTTTCTCATATGATTTTTCACACCGTATTCATACAGAACCATTTCTGATTGTTTAGGGCGGTCTTCTCTACAAAGAGTCAGCGCAGCTTCTGGCCTTCATTCCAGGCTCTCGTCATGAACTATCTGCTTCCTCATCAAGAGATACTTTTTCTAACTCTTCTCTCACTTTTCGAGTGTTATTTAATCATAAGATACATGTTTTGGGAACTGGAGTTCCAGAGGTGGGACAAACATGCAAGTCTCAGGTCTTAACCTTCAAGGCAAGTTTAATTTGTAGCACATTATCATACACAAGGGCCAATCAATATGCTCTACAGAGCTAAATTACAGGAAATAAAAATAGATTAAAACTTTGAAGATTGAGTCATTGCTCAGATCAAGCAAGTCACATATCTCATAATACTAATATTTTTCCCCGTTTCAACATCTACATCAATGATCATTGGCACAGAATTAGTTATTTTAAAGAATAAACCCCATTCATTAATGGGTTAATTAACACTTAACGCATTAACACTTAATGGCATTGCATGGTCGTCATTAAGGAGTCCCAACAAACAACAATCTATTGAAATTATAATATAGCTGTATGTTAACCATAATGCATTCAAAGCTCCAGTCATTTGAATATCTTCCATAAAATTAATATAAATAGAAAATGTAATTAAATGTACATAAAAATCCAATAAAATGTGACCTGAGAGCACATCATTCATCCATGTTATTCACAACTGGATGTAACTTTGTTAACTTTGTAGATTATAGCACAAAAAATAGGAAATATTTAATTAAAACAGAAAAAAAAGAATAAATTTAACTGTCCATGGTGGTGGGATCATTGAAGAAAAACGACCAATTCATCAAATCAGATAATCAGACCTCTCCACTCATATGAACAGCTCGTAGGAGTGTTTGGAGTCCTGAGATGGACTGATGGGACTTTGCGTGGGAGAAATCCTGAGGAATAGTCCTGAGCACACTGCTGTTTTAGCTTTTAACATGTCTGCGTAGTGGAACTGGTTATATAGTCCTGAATCAGGTCCCGGGAAAGTATTTTACGTTGGGATGTAAGAGGATTAAGTTGAACGTTGGCGAGATTGTAGTGAAGAGGCACAGCTCATAAATCATACAAAGTGTGATTATTTTGGACCAAACATTCGTTCTAATATTTTTAAATATTTAATAGAAAAGTCCTTTCAAGTAATCGTCCTTCTAAAGTGGTCATGAAAACCAAGTCCAAGCCAAGTTGTCTGTTTTATCAGCATTAGTCAAGCAAGTCCTCAAATCTGCAACTCCGTCTGACTCGAGTCAGGTCATGTGACTCGGGTCCCCCACCTCTTCTGTGTGAGGATTAGGGAGGCATTTGAGATTCAGCCTCTCAAACAACTGATTAGTTATACGTGGTGAGCTCCTGCATGGTTGAGATGAAAACCTGCAGCCCCACAGACCTTTTGCAGATGAGACCAGTGACCCCTGCTTTAGTTGGGTGCAAAAGTTTGGGTGAATGACTTGTAAATAACTCTGCATCTTCTCTGTAGAATCCAATTTAATGCACAATTTAGTGTCTATTTGCTGAATTTAACTTACTGGGGTGAAAAACATATAAAATTATTCTTTTAAAATTCATACGATAAACAAAAACAGTAATTATAAATGACACAATGTCTTATATTCACATTAACAAGCGGTTATTGTTAATATGACTGTACACACAGTGTATTGAAATGCCATTTCACACAGTCCCCCACCATGGGGCATATGTACGAAGGTAAAGTATATAAAGGATAGAATACACTTAAATACATGTCTAAGAGTAAATTAAACTAATTAAACATCTCTTGACTGCATGTGACTATGGATATCGTCCCCTCAACTGAAACGCCGTCATAAGGAAGCTAATGATCCTGTGTACCAGCCGCATCATGAAGTTAGTCCATTGACGGATTGCAAACATGGGTCCAGAGCACAGATAACGTTCGGATGTTGAGTGAGTTTATTAGCTCTGCTGGTTGTCACAGGTGGCTGGTTTAACATCTTTAGTGTGAGTAAACATCTGTCCCAAACGACAACCTCATGCAGTGTAAATGCTGCACACTGAGCAGACAGGACTGTAATTTAGCCAATTCACCCAGTTCGTATTGTGATTCGCGCTGATAGTTAGTTAAATCTGCCTCCCATTCAGAACAGCAGGAGATCCTGCACGTCAGGGTGAAGAAATAAACAGACTGACCAATTGTCCACTGAGAATGCAGAATTAACTGCTCACTTTGAGGAAAAACTTCTCTCACATTTAGCAGGTGCACAAGCACCATCACAAGAAGAGTTCCTTATGATTGTGCTCCTAAATATTACAGTTGTTACATTTAATTCATATTAAATAATGTATTTAACAGTATTCTTGTTACTACTATTACTAATAATGGTGTGTTATATGTATAATATATACTGTGTGTGTATATATATATATATATATATATATATATATATATATATATGTATGTATGTATATGTGTGTGTGTGTGCGTGTGTAAATATATATATATATGTATTTATATGTATGTGTGTGTATGTATATATATATATATATATAATATGAAGCTGCTACTTTTCAACCATACCTATTAAAAAACAATAGTAATAATAAGAAAAGTTATTTAAAGTTGCATTTAGGCCATGTCATTAAATATAAAAACAGTAAAGTTATAAACAAACTTTGGGTTCAGCCAAATTTATTTACTGAGAAATGTGTGGAATGTTCAGAATAAAATGACATCCATCATTACATCCTGACCATTCTTACATGAAGTGTCATGAAGAAGCTGAAATAAAGTTATTTACACTTAAGAATATATTCATGTCAAATTTGCCTGGTACTTTTGTTAGGCCTGGCAGCCATGTTTGGCAGAGTTGGGCTTAATTACTGTAAGCGTAACGGTGGGTCCAGCTGAACTGCTTCCATTTGCCTGTGTGCAATTTTTTTCTTCTTTGGTGACTTCATCCAAACTCAGATACATATGCATATCTTCCTTCCCCTGTCCTGGGGGGCTCTCTTTTACATGCACCCCCCACCCCCCATGCCAACAGGGCTGTTCTCTGTCAACTAATCAGTGCCTCAGATAGATGCATTGTGGCCCTATGCAAATCTATTTACATTGGAATAGGGCACTCGGGGGATGCTAAACCCAGGCACCGGAGTTTGAAGAAAGAGAATACCCAAGGCCAACAAATAAATGAAAGTTTGCCCAAATCCGTGAGATAATGGGCACTGTGTTCAGACTAACCACGGAGGAGAGATAAACGTGGGGATTACTTGGGGGTTTTGCATCAGTTGCTTTCTGCTGGGTGGCCTCACTTGTCAAAAAGGGTGGAAAGGGGGGAGGAAAAAGAGAAGGAGAAGGTAAAAGAAAGAAAAGAAGAAGGAAAAAAAACGTTTAACACAAGGACATTCACATGGCACATTGAGAAAAGGAGTACAGCTAATTCCATCAAAGCTGGAGAAATCAAGTATTAATTTATGCCGTGCTCCCCTCCCCCATCCCCCCAAGTAGCCATTGTGGCTTCAATTGTTGATCACTTCGGTAACATCTGGTCTTGGTCACTTTTGAGGGGCTGGCTGGCATCAAGCCTACTAAAGGCTCAAATCCAGAGCCACAGAATCGCTCAGATCTGTAGCAATGACGCTTTTCAATGGATAGACACACAGAAATGTTAGTAACCGTTTATTAATGGCCAAAGAATCAGAATGCGAGAATTTGATATGTTCACTAGCAGCACTATGGGTTTATTGCTGCTGTAGGTTGCAGTCAGTGCTTGTACATTGATAAACATGTGCAGGGGTCTTCAGAATGATTGTCTTTTTTGACAATTGTAAAATATATAATCAGCCTAATCGTACATTCAAAAATGAGCAAAATCTTCTATAAGACTGAGGAATATGAAGGATCATCAAATTACCATTGCTGGAAAATACAGTAAACATTTTTTAGGGGTTTTTTTGCAGGTGGGCTTTAAAACTGCTTAAGGAAGCAACACTGATCAGATCACAAAAAATCTGATTTGTTAGCTTGATGCTTTGCGAGCAAACGTGAATTCCCGGCTCTCTTGTGCGGCAGTGTTTGGCAGGCCCTGCGTGGCCCGAGTCTTGAGAAAGTGTCTGGAGAGATGCTGAGATGTGCTGTTTGAATGGACGGCTTTGAGGGGCAGCAGATTATGACTTGCATGGCGTCTTCGCCCAGCTCGGGGGGAAATGAGCTGTTGACATTCTTTGGGGTCATCATCCAAGATAGCAGGCCAACCACCAGGATTTACCCCGATAAACCCATCCAACTAGACCTTTATCCATTTCACTACAACTAGGGAAAGGTTGCAGCGAGATGGAGACTGTTAGCACCAACAACCCCTCCATACCTAAGCCAATGGCTGGGGGTGGAGTGGGTGTGCTGAAATTATATTTGCACTCTCTCTGAGCAAACGTATGTCAACACATTTTCAGACAGCTATTAAAGACCCAATCAGGACCAGTGTGGAGCTACTGTGGGATTAGCACAGTCTTTACAGCCAGCATGGTAAACGTGACTGCTGCTGTTTGCTATTGGAAATCTGCTGCTGTCGTTGAACTGCTGACAAGGACTAATAGAGTGGTAGTTCAGCCATAAATAAATAAATAAATAAAAATCTCAAAATATGAGTTTGCTTTTTAAGGTTTTAACCCAGGAGCTAACAGGCTAATTTAGCTAAGTAACAGAATCGCTACTGTGGGATTAGCACAGTCTTTACAGGCAGCATGGTAAACGTGACTGCTGCTGTTGTACTGAAATCAGTCGTTGAACTGCTGACAAGGACTAATAGAGTGGTACTTCAGCCATAAATAAATAAATAAATAAATAAATAAAAATCTCAGTTTGCTTTTTAAAGATTTAACCCAGGAGCTAACAGGCTAATTTAGCTAAGTAACAGAATCGCTACTGTGGGATTAGCACAGTCTTTACAGGCAGCATGGTAAACGTGACTGCTGCTGTTTGCTATTAGAAATCTGCTGCTGCTGTTGTACTGAAATCCAGTCTTTGAACTGCTGACAAGGACTAATAGAGTGGTAGTTCAGCCATAAATAAATAAATAAATAAATAAAAATCTCAAAATATGAGTTTGCTTTTTAAAGTGTTAGCCCAGGAGCTAATAGGCTAATTTAGCTAAGTAACAGAATCATGACTAAATGTTCACACACTCACCTCAGGGCATCCAGAGGTGTTCACAAACTTCTAATAGAATAGTACAACACAGTAAACATGATCTAGATTGGACAAAAATGAGGCTACAGGGGTTTTTTTTGTCTGAAGAGAAGTTTAGCTGTTATAGTTATTGTGTATCATCAACGCTTTTGCCATTTATATGCTAGCATGTAAATGTGAGGTAGAAGTAGCTATGTGAAGTCTTCATTTGATGACGTCTTGAAAGTCCTTTCCATCTTATTCGAAAAAAATAGATATATTTTCCCATAATTCTCTTGTGTAACCTGGGGCTAGCATAGTCCCCCCGCTGTGCGGTAGACCCGGCGGAAAGACAAAAGCACAATGAAACAGAGAGCTTACCACCAACCGCTCACACTGGAGCTCTAGAGTAGGCCGGCTATACATCCTGGCCTCTCCAATTCTGTCCCAATGCTAATGAGCCGGCTCTGATCTTTCCTCTGCTTCCCGTGTTTTCAACATCTTCAAGGACCACATGGCGCTAGCAAAATAAAGACAACTAAATGAGAATTTTTAACGCTTTTTGTGTCGGCTACTCTGAGCCTTTCAGCCCGCTCACTCATTTAATCTTCCCTCCGAGGAAGAAAGGAGGGAAAAATGGAAGAAAAGAGAAAAAAAGGTAAAATGTGCAACAAGGAGTTGGAGATGGAGAAAAGGGGAGGGGCTTTAGTAATGTGTGGGGTGGGTAGGTGTTGCTAACTTCGCTTTTTGGATATAGGTGAGCACTGAAATGGCATCTAAATGGCAGATATAACATTGAAGTCCTTTATAATGGTGCATAATTATTGGTAATAATAATAATAATTTGAGAATTAAAACGTTTGGAAACTTTTGTCACTGCTCAATAATATCACTGACACATCCCGCACACCGTCCACTTGAAAGGTCCCAAACAAGGGTGAGAGATAAAGGGTGAAAGAAGGCTGGGGCTTTGCCTGGATCCCCCGCCGGCCGCTCAGCCTCTCTCTTTAATAGCGGTGTTCTCTATAAAAGCCACTGGGAAGTACCTCACATTAGCTCTGAGGATCACTAGTTAATAGGATGATGTCTTTTAGCTTTTGTTATGAGATTATTAACCGGGATAGGTTTCTGTTCTCGTCCCAGCCACGACTTGGAGAGCCTGTTGAGCACAAGTGCTAAAATACGGTGTCCCCCACATTGTCCCAGGCCCTGCATTGTCCAGGTCTCTTTAATGAAACACCTATTTCTGAGGGCTTCACCAGGTGATCCTTCTTTTACCCCTCTCTCATCTGCCACTCGTGTAATATTAATTACCTGAAGTGTCCTGCTCTTTCCAAAGGCCCTTCAGTTCAGGGCGCTTCGTGTTTAACTCGGGCTTCAAAAGTGAACGGGAGAATGAAATGATAGTAATAGTCAACACAAGAATGAGGACAGAAGAATAGGATCTGTGTTCCAGCCCAAACCCCGAAGAGGGTCATTTTAGAGACCCATGATTTATGGCCTGGTTTTGTTGGCGCCTGGTTTTGTTCAATTTTACTCAGTGAAATATTGAATTTTGTCTTTGTCTGGTGCAGTAAATGAGGTAATATTTATGAGAAGTGTCCAAAAATTGCTCTGATTTCAAATGGAAATATCTGCAAATGTGAAGACACTCTTAAAATGTCATTTTGAACCAGCCGTTCATCGTGGGATGTTACCATGATTTAAAATGCGACTGGCACTTTTCTGATATTGTGTAGGGGAAGAAAAACCACACGATTTTGCCCTGACGATATAGTAGATATTGGTCCTTCGCTTTTTATTTCTGATCCACCAGAGTCTGAGGCGCTCCACCCTCGCAGTATATTTAGCAGTCTGGAGTTAAACCCATTTTAAAGCGTCCTCCCAAGCATCCTCGTGTATCGTGCCTTGCATCCATGTTCTCCTGTCCATCGCTTGCTCTGCATCTCCTTAAATATTTGGCCTACGTGGTGTTGGAGTGAGGAGCGTAAACGCGGGTTTTGTAATGTAAACTGCTATCCAGGCCGTTGTGCTCGTAGCCAGGGTGAGATAGTGGCCAGGCTGCCCAGGGATTAAGGCTAGAGGTGCAGCCCCAGCTAGCCGATAGTCTGTCAGGCCGTGATAATGTTTATTGATTAAAAAATACGCGGTTTAATAGAGTGGGGGGTTGTGGACAGAGATGGACGTATTTGTGATTGCTGGAGGTTGACGGACAGAGCTGGACTAAAATTCATATTGCCTCTGCTCCGCGTCCAATATAGAACATCACTGCTGTTTTTAGGAAACCTTGTATCTCTGACACAGTAACTTGTAGAAAAAGGAGAAGGCCTTCTATAATACATGGTAATGTAGGAAGATTTTCTACCTCATTTTGGACCTTTTGTGTTGGGACTTTTGTCCAAATCTAGATGGTGGGGTACTTGTGTGTATAATTGTGTGTGTATATATATAAATGTGTGTGTATGTCATTATGTCTCATATATATATATATATGTGTGTGTGTGTGTGTGTGTGTGTATACATATCTATTTGTGTGTGTGTGTGTGTGTGTATATATATATGTTTGTGTGTGTGTGTGTGTGTGTATATACATATATATGTGTGTGTGTGTGTGTGTGTGTATATATATTTATATATGTTTGTGTGTGTGTGTGTGTGTGTATATATATATATATATATAATGTGTGTGTATACGTGTGTGTGTGTGTGTGTGTTTGTATATATGTATGTATATGTGTGTGTGTGTGTGTATATATATATATAAAAAACATTTATGTTTATACTTATATATGTACGTATGTATATTTTTATATTATCTGTATATAAATGTACATTGAATGTTGTTAATATTATTGCTCTCTCCTATAAAGTTCCTTTTTCGAGATGCAAAGTTTTACTCCTACAGCAACAATATAAGTGCCAACAATAAAATTAACATTTCAATCCCAATCTTGGAGCAATCTTTAAAGGATTCCAGGTGGAGCAGTAAGAAATACGGCAGGTGAATTGGACTGAAAATTAACGCTAAACGTTCGGGGAGAAGAAAAAGAGAGAGAGAGAAATCTATTATCAGCGAGCTGTTTGTTTTACCCCTCCCACCGCGGGCCTTGAGTGTGAGGCATCTTGGCTGGTTAGCTGGGCTGTTTGCAGAGGGTGTGTTTGCGTTCTCTGCAGCTCCGGGACGGATGAGAGCGGCCTATATTAGAGCAGACCCCTATCTTCACTCACTCTCTCCCCTACACACACGTTCAAACAATTACATGAAAGGATGGCACGATAACTGTGTATGTATAGCTCAGACTTTCCTCTCATTAAAAGCGACTTTGCCGAGCCCGGTGTCTGCCGCTAGCGTCTCCCGCCACAGTTTAAGGGCGCTTATAGTTATGAATTCTTTCTCTTAAGCCGCAGAGCAAGCAACCGCGGGTCAATAATACCAGCAGCAATTGAAATCTTTGTCGTGGGGGATTGGAGCCTTAGTCAGGAATTAAATGGTAAGCGCTCCATCCGTGGACACATTCAGTTAGTGCAGATATGTCAGCATGTTGTAATCCAGCCAAAACTTCTGCACCGGAGCCAGACGTACAACTGCTAATACCTGGAGATCCATGTGGAGCTATTTTGGCTGAAATTATATGATGGAATCATGTCCCAAGTTGGTTTTGGGGCCCAATGATAATGATTAGGACAACGGGGGAATTGTGGGCTGATGTCCGATATTTTCCATATGCGTTTCTAACAGAGGCCGATGTGCATTCCCACTGTGTAGAAATATAAACGTGTTAGAGATGCATTTCTGCAGAGTTACACATGCATTCAAAAAAGAAAAAAACTGATTATTTACCACAGGAAGTGTTCTGAACCTCTTGAAATATAATTTAGCCAAATATCAATCATATTTTTGCTCCAGTATTCCAGTATTATACATCATTAATAATAACAGCAGCAATATTATTAGGTTTATTATTCTTACCATTATAAAAATATTAGATTTATTTTTGTAGTATTGTTTTATCAATGCCAAGTGTGTATTTATTGTTCAATTTTATTCTGTGTGTGAAGATATTATTATTAGATTTTTTATGAAATGTTCACTGATAATAAATTTTTTTTACAATAGCAGGATTTTTATTTTTAAAGAAATTGGCAGATATTTCTTTAAAATTTTATATTTCCATAACATTTAAATTTTGTGCCATTACTTTTTTTTTTTTTTTTTTTAAACGAAAGCACAGGCCTTCTCCTTTTATTTCCTAAAGCGATGATATGCCTTGTTGCTTTCTTGCTCTCAGCGGTCACTTTAAAAGAGGCCGATCCCCCTGATCAATAGCACGGAGAGTAAGAGGTTCGCGGTTAACCAGTTTGGCATAAATAAGGGAAAATGTGTTGCGTCCATTTCGAAGCTGGTGACGGGCCTCCTCGGCAACAATGGGTCGAGCTTTATCCCGAGATTAGGTATTGTGCCTAAAGCAAAACTACCTTCCTTCAGGCCGCCACAAGGCTAGTGCGGCCCTTTCATTTCACGCTAACAAGACTGCTTCATGCCGCACAGCCACTCCAAGTAATTAAATAAATCCTTTTGTACTTACCGCTCTCTCTCTCCCTCTCTCTCTCTCTCTCTCTCTCTCTCTCTCTCTCTCTCTC
>JBBIGC010000001.1:38248320-38262674 GCA_037576955.1 Lepidarchus adonis
CTCCCCCTCTCTCCCTCTCTCTCTCTCTCTCTCTCTCTCTCCCTCTCTCTCTCTCTTTCTCTCTCTCTCTCTCTCTCTCTCTCTCTCTGTTTGCAGGTGTCCCTCCATCAGCCGGACTGTGGAGCGCGCGGTGTCCGTCTGCAGCGCGCGCCACTTTTATGCATCATCGTTTTAATAAGCGCCGACCACATCCGCTCCGCGACCTGCTCCAATCCCGCCGCTAAAAGACACCAAACTTTTACCCCCTCCACCTCCTCCTCCTCCTCCTCCTCCACCTCCACCTCCTTCTCCTCTAATCCCGAGCTTTACGAGCTCAGCGCTGAGGAAGCGCGGTGCACTTCGGGATTTAGACAAAAATACTCTTTTTAGAGCAGAGAGAGGAGCTTTCTCCCGCTCCGCGCTCGCGCGAGCTCCGTCTCGAGGAGGCGCGAGACTCCATTATTATATTACATCACTGATCATTATTACAGCAGATTACTGGAGGGTTATTGTGTTGCTTCCTGCGAAATGACTGGAATTATCTAATATAAGTCTCTCTCTCTCTCTCTCTCTCTCTCTCTCTCTCTCTCTCTCTCTCTCTCTCTCTCTCTCTCTCTCTCTCTCTCTTCCCGCGCAGACCGGGGAAAGTGAGTGAGACCCCCGCGCTGTTTGATGGGTCATGTTGTTAAAAATGTAATTTGCTCTGAGTGACTGCGATGCGGTCACTTGCTTTGAACATTTAGGTCGCTTTCAGCTCGCGCTCGCGCTCCGAATGAGTGTGATTGCGCGCGGGGCCCCGAACAAAAGGGGCCCGAACGAGAGCGCGGCCGCATCGCACACAAGAGTTAAGGAAACACCCTCCTTCACATGGGCCGCTCTCCTCTCTTCTTTTACTGCTCTCTCTCTTTCTTTCCTTCGTGTTTCCCTCCTTCAGCGTCTCTGAAACTTTACACACTCGTGTGGAAATGGAATTGTGTGTGTGTGTGTGTGTGTTGGGTGGGGGGATTAGTCAGGTATTAATATTCATGAGGTGGGTTTACAATGGAAGTGAATATAAAGTTGATAAACTTTATTTTTTTCTTTTAACATTTTTCTTTTTTCCCTTTTTTATTATTTTTTGTGGATGTGGAGTAATAATTGTGTGTGAGCTTTCAGCTGCTCTCCAACGGGTGTGTGTGTGTGTGAGAGAGAGAGATCTCACTCTCTATTAAGATACCGAAAAGTTTATTATTAATACCGAAAAGTTTTTCCCTTTTTCTCCTTTTTTTTTGCAGATTTTTCACTGATTATTTCTCATTTCTCGCTCTGACTCGAGGCTTTTGAGTTTTACTCGCTTGCTTTTACCTGAGTTCCTTTACTTTTACCTTCTAACTTCTCATAGCAGTTTATATCAAATCTAAACATTTATTCTGTGTTCATTTTATTCTGTTTCTTTTTTTATTTGGTTAAAGCGCGCGCGCCCGTGTAGTGTGCTGTAAATAAACGAAGCAGGACCCGCGTCTGTGATTGGTGCTCGTTTCCCTCCGTTTGAAAAATGTAAAATCAGTACGAATTTAATGGCTGACATTTTTAAGACATTTCCTCCTCCATTTCCTACATCGAAATGTGTCTGTTTTAGCGCGTAAACTCTATTACATCTCGTCAAACTACGCGACGTGTGTTTCACTCATTTTCTCGGAGCTTTTCTCCTCTCGCCGCCGCAGGTTCGCGTCGCTGTCCTCCTGTCACGTGATGCACAGAGTGGGGGAGGCGGGAGCAGCGTGTGTAGGGGGCGGGGCTTCGAGTGCCGTTCCGCGCTGCTGAGTGGCTGTAGCTGGCGTCAGTCAGGCGTCGCGCCCGCGCTGATTGGCTGCGGGGGGCGGACCTGCAGGTGTCCCTCGCTCTTAGAGAGGCAGGGCTGCAAGGAGAAGGTGATCAATCTCCATCCGTCTACATTTAGCAATCAGTGAGTGACGCGAGGGCGCGAGCGAGGAAAACGCATATGACTTTCTGATTTTTTTAACCTCACACTTTTTTGGTGTGTTTTTTTTTTTAACGAAAACAGGAAAAAGTGGAACAACAACAACAACCACCAAACAGCAGCGGTCGATTCAGCGCCGAGGAGAAGTTTGTTTGTTTGTTTGTTTGTTTGTTTGCTTCGCCTCTCCGCCACTGGTTGGATATTTTATTGCGGGTCCTCGGCGTTTCCGGCGTCCGTGTCGTGCGGAGGGAGAGCGGGGAGACAGGTGAGCAGACTGGGCGCCGGGAGATGTTCGTTAAAGCGCCGAATTGCGCAAATATGCATCACGCGCAGGTTTCGGTGCAGACCTGGATGTAGGGGGAGGTCAGGCATTAACCCCCCAGTCTTTGTGTAACTGACTTATTATTATTATTATTATTGTTATTATTGTTATTATTATTATTAATGTAAAATGTTGGGGGGACTTTTATCGGGCCTTGTTCCCCCTGACGCCCCTGAGGTGGGGGTAATTGAGGAGGCGTGTTTGCTTGTTTTCCGTGTGAACGCGTCGGGTCCTCAGGCCGCTGCCGGAGCGCTGATCTGCGCCGGGTCCCGGAGTAAAGTCAGAACCGCTCACCCGTACAGGCGCGTGGATGTGGCTCGAGGCAGGTGAGAGTCCGGAGCTGCTGCGGAACCGGGAGCGACAGTTTCCGGTTAAATCGTGCTGTTGTGTTTGATCTCCAGCCCCGCGGAGGAACGGGCTCCGGTTCCGCGCGCCGCTCAGCTCCGAACTTTCCTCTTTCAGGAAACGGCGTCAAACAGAAATAATCCGTTTCGCTCAAATTTAGCAAAACTATTCCCAACTGACCCCGATCCTCACACACACACACACACACATTAAAGTGCTAATAATAAAATAATATTAACAAACTAAACTAACGAACTTTAACAAAAAATTAATACCTCACATTTAGTTCAGGAGAAAATGTTTTTACACCAGTTTCAGCTTTTTAGATCAGGACACGTTTTACAGTGAAGTCTGTCGATCTACTGCGCGATTATTATTATTATTATTGTTGTTGTTGTTGTTGTTTCTCGGTGCGAAGGCCTGATGAGTTTCTCCCTCTGGAAACAATTTTATACACACACACACACACACACACACACACACACACTTTGTGTAAACGAGAGCAGAGCTCAACATGATCAGATCTTCATTAAGACTCAGAATGAGAGAAATTATTAGTAGTATTGGTAGTGTTAGTAGTATTAATGTATTAGTGCTATTTTTATTAGTAGTGTTAGTAGTATTGGTAGTTTTTTTATTAGTAGTAGTATTGGTGGTGTTAGTAGTGTTAATGTGTTAGTATTAGTATTTTTATTAGTACTGTTAGTAGTATTTTTTTGTAGTAGTAGTGTTAGTAGTATAGTGTGTTAGTATTTTATTAGTCGTAATTTAATAGTAGTTAGTAGTATTTTTTATCAGTAGTGTTAGTATCGTATTATTAGTACTAGTGTTAGTTGTATTAATGTATTAGTATTTTATTAGTCGTAATTTAATAGTAGTTAGTAGTATTTTTTATCAGTAGTGTTAGTATCGTATTATTAGTACTAGTGTTAGTTGTATTAATGTATTAGTATTTTATTAGTCGTAATTTAATAGCAGTTATTAGTATTTTTATTAGTAGTGTTAGTAATATTAGTAGTAGTACTAGTGTTAGTTGTATTAATGTATGTGTTTTATTAGTAGTAAATTAATAGTAGTAGTAGTAGTAATAGTTTTTTAAATTAGTATCAGTAGTGTTCGTAGTATTAATGTATTAGTTTTATTAGTAGTATATTAAGTCGTTTTTTAGTAGCAGTATTAGTAGTGTTAGTAGTATTAATGTATTATTGTTTTATTAGTAGTAAATTAATAATAGTATAAGTAGTTTTTTATTAGTAGTAGTGTTAGTAGTATTAATGTATTGTTTTATTAGTAGTAAATTAATAATAGTATTAGTAGTTTTTTATTAGTAGCAGTATTAGTAGTGTTAGTAGTATTAATGTATTATTGTTTTATTAGTAGTAAATTAATAATAGTATTAGTTTTTTATTAGTAGTAGTGTTAGTAGTGTTAGTAGTATGATGTATTAGTTAGAATTAATTCATTTAATTTATCACTAGTATTTTGATTAATATTGTTGTAATAATTGTAGTAATAATTGTTAGTATCATTTATTATGATTAGTATTATTATTAGTATATTAGTGCCTCAGGAGGAAATTGTTTTATTGTAGCGTGTGTGTTTTCTTCAGTGTGTGTGTGCGCGCGCGCACTGATTTCAGTTCTGCTCTCTGTTCATTTCAGTCGCTTCGTTTTCGGCTCCGTCCTCCGTCAAAGTGCAGCATCGAGCCGCGGCCGCGTGCTGGTCAGACCTGGGGGGACCCGGCACCGCCTCTAGCATGATGTCTTACCTCAAACAGCCCCCGTACGCCATGAACGGCCTGGGGCTCAGCGGCGCCGCCATGGACCTGCTGCATCCCTCCGTGGGCTACCCGGGTACACACACACACACACACACACACACACACACCCTGTTTTATTCACTTCTCATTTTAATCACAGTTATGTATTATTGCTCTATAATTTGTTTTTATCTGAACAATGGGCGCGCGCTCGTTTTAAAATTAATTTTAACACGTATTTTTTTCCATTTATATTTCTCTTTTAATGTTCGTTTTTGAATTTAACACAACTTATATTAATTCATTCATTTCTTCATGCTTTCATTTCTGTAACGAATTGTTCTTGTTTGTTTGTTTGTTGATGAACAGCCACGCCCAGAAAGCAGCGGCGGGAGAGGACGACGTTCACGCGCTCGCAGCTGGACATTCTGGAGGCGCTCTTCGCCAAAACGCGCTACCCGGACATCTTCATGCGCGAGGAGGTGGCGCTGAAGATCAACCTGCCCGAGTCCAGAGTACAGGTACGACTCCACTCCACACCCGCGCGCCCCGCGCACGCGCATTATTACACACACACACTGGCTTCTCTACGCCACCTGCGGGGCTCGTGCGTGTCAGCGCCCCCTGCCGGTGCGCAAAATATTTTCTTCCTGTTTTGTGTTAGAAATGTGGTTGTTGTTGTTGTTGTTGTTGTTGTTTTTATGGTGGGAATTCCAGAGCAGCGCTGCTGGATCTTGATTGGCTGCTTTCGGACGCTGAACTGTTTAGTAGCACGAGATCTCGGAGCCTCAATGTGAACAAGGCCCCTGACCAAGGCCCCGGGCAGGGCTGGTGCTGGGGTGGGTGGTGTTGGAGGTGGGTAGTGTTAGGGTGGGTGGTGTTGGAGGTGGGTGGTGTTGGAGGTGGGTGGTGCTGGGGTGGGTGGTGCTGGGGTGGGTGGTGGTGCAGCTCTACTTTGTTTGATCACTTTAGTTTTTCTGTCTCTAGAAAAGAAAAGCTTTTCATTCTTTTCTCCCGAACTAGTTTTATTTGCAATTAAGTGTGAGTGAGTGAGGGAATGAAATAAACCGCTCTGGATGGACAGACCCTCCTCAAGCTATTGAATTACCAGCTCTGGTGAGAAACTCAATAGCTACTATCTCCTGCCACCTCCATGTGCGGTAATGAGATCCACGGCCGAGCGCAGAGCGGCTCCATGCAAATGAGTGCGACTAACAGCCAATAACGAGCAGTGATCTTGTACGATGGTTCTCCAGCTCGTCCTTCAGACGCTCGGAACGTCTCTTTAATCATGTAATGGGGCTCTGGGGTTGTTTTTCCAAACGCGGTGTGTGGATTATGAGGGTCTTTGGTTCCGCCCTGTGTTCACCTGGGGGTGGGTGTGGTTTCTCTCCTCCAGGTGTGGTTCAAGAACCGCCGGGCGAAGTGCAGGCAGCAGCAGCAGAGCGGAGGGAGCAGCGCCAAAGCTCGGCCGGTCAAGAAGAAGTCGTCCCCCACGCGAGAGAGCACCGGCTCGGAGAGCAGCGGTCAGTTCACCCCTCCGGCCGTGTCCAGCACGGGCTCTTCATCCTCCTCCTCCTCCTCATCCACCGCCAACAACAACAACAGCAGCAGCAGCAACACGGGCATCAGCAGCACCTCTACCTCCATCAGCACAGTCTCCTCCATCTGGAGCCCGGCCATCTCCCCTGGTTCCGCACCTCCCGCCGCGTCCCTCCCGGACCCCATGCCTCCCTCCAACACCTCCTGCATGCAGCGCTCGGTCTCCGGCTCGGCCGGTTCCTCCTATCCCATGTCCTACAACCAGACGGCGGGTTACGGTCAAGGCTATCCCACCCCGTCCAGCTCCTACTTCAGTGGGGTGGACTGTGGCTCCTACCTGACCCCCATGCACTCGCACCCCCACCACCCCCACCAGCTCAGCCCCATGACGCCGTCGTCCATGTCCACGCACCCGCACCACCACATCAGCCAGTCTTCAGGTCACCACCACCATCACCACCACCACCACCAGGCCTACAGCGGCGCCGGCCTGAGCTTCAACTCCTCCGACTGCCTGGATTACAAGGACCAGACGGCTTCCTCCTGGAAGATCAACTTCAACGCCACAGACTGTTTGGACTACAAAGACCAGGCGTCCTGGAGGTTCCAAGTTTTGTGATCATCTTCTCCTTGTTTATCCCCTTCCTCCTCCTACTCCCTCCGGGGGTTTTTCCTTCGTTTTTTCCCCATCACTCCCCCCCCCCCCCCCACCAAACCACTCCATCTTTCCCGTACTCTGTTTTAATAGTGTGCTGAGTTTATTAAAAATAAAATAAAAAAAGTTATAAGGACTTACAGAGTTAACAAAAATAGTTAGATGTTCAACGTTTCCTAAAAGAAAAAAGCGCCACAGTTCCTGAGCGAAATGGACGAGGAGAAAAAGGAAGAAGGGCAAGAAGGAGAGGAGACGGAAGACTCCCAACCATGTGGACGGTGTTTACCCGAAAGCTCTGGATTATTTCCCCTCATCTTCAGACTCCACCCGCCCCCACCTCCACCTCCACCTCCCGGCCCCTGTACAGCCCTCTCCTTCCACGGTTCCGACAGCGTTCTAGTCAGTTCCACCGAGCTGAATCTGTACATATGTATTTGGGTCAGTTACAGTGACCATGTTTAGTTGGTGTTGCTGGATTTGAAAACGGTTTAATGAGACTTTATGTAAATCCTCCCCGAAAAAAAGAAAAACAAAAAAAACAAAAATAGCCCAAAGATCAATGAGAAATGGCCACTGGACTTTGATTTGGTGCTGATTTGGTTTCGTTGCCCTGGAGCGTAAAAGCAGGAGAAGCAGAGCCGTGCGTCTAGAGTAGCTCCAGTTTGGCTGTGATTGGTGTTTTTTTTTTCCAGGAGAATCAGAATTTCAACCAAAATTCACTAGCAGAGGATAAAAATCTGGGTTAATGAAGCTGAATTTGGATTTTAATTTAATTTAATTTAGTTCTGTTCTTCCCTGAGGCGCGGCGCTGATGTTGGAGGCGTTTGACGGCACTTGACTGATTTGTGGTGGAGGTCTGTTGGAGATGTGGATGTGACTCTTTTTCCTCCAAAACGCCGGTGAAATGTTGAATGTACTTCAGGCGCAGGCCTTTACATTCCTGTCCAATAATAAAGAACAGTTAACTACCCACTGCCTTACTGTGTGTGTGTGTGTCACGGTTCATGGTGGAGGACGGGGTGGAGGACGGGTGGCATTTTTGGGGTTAAAGACTCGTCCTGAGCAGTAGAAACTGCCCCAAATTTTGATTAAGCTTTTGATGGAGCCACTAATTGAATGCGCATGCGTAATCGCGTCCCATTTCACCTAAATCCGCCCCGGAGCCAAATGGGCGCTCCTGATTGGGTAATTATGAGGGCGGGTGCCCAAGGTTAATGGGTCAGAGAGGAGGGGCGCTGCTGGGTTTAGGCCATGACGTAAAAACAAATACATCATTAAGCAATGGCTATATGACGTCACTCCCTCAGAACAACCGGGAATAAGACACAAACATCTTACTGGGTTCATTTAATTTCTCATCATTATTCAGAATTAATTTATGTAGTATACATGTTTATATATATATTATATATAAGCAACATGTTCGTATAAATGATTTCTCGCGATAGGAAGCGTGAACGGTGCTGGTGGAGGCGCGCGCGCTAAGTATGAAGCAGCTGAATAAACATTTCACTCTGGGGAAAATTAACAATCTTTACACCGCGGAGGCTCGCGCGCACACATCTGTCATTTAAATAATTAATCACTAATAAAGTTAATAACGGAGCCGTGACGAGCATAGACCTGTGCGCGCGCGCGTCTACATATAATTATATAAGCGTCTTTCTATATTACTGTGTTGTGTGCGCGCGCGCGTGTGTTCGCTCGAATTTCAGCACTTTACATGCTGACGTCACAGACATTAAGGCGACATTAGCCTGTGGCCTCGCGCAACTAAAGTGATGTTTTAAAGCCTCTGTGTGTGTGTGTGCGCGCGCGCGCGCGTGCAGATGGTCCCGCTGTAAACTAGTGTAAAGTGCGCGCGCGCGGGCGGGCGGAGGGTCGCGGAGCTGGACTGAGACTGCGGGGATTAAACGAGACTAAAGCGGGTGATTTTGGAGGATTTGCCCGCGAGGCTAATGGGCGTTTATCACACCACCCACCCCCACAGCAGCGCGCGCGCGCGCGCAGGACCAGCGCACCTCTCAGTCTGAGCCGAACTCCACCCCCACCTCCTCACCTACTACACCTCAACACACTGCTGCTGTCTGAACACCACCACCTCCACCTCCATCACCTCACATTACATTCCAATAACATTATTAGCGCTAATAATAATAATAATAATAATAATGTCATCTTTATTATAACACTTTAACTTAGTATATATAATTATATATTATAATATTGTATATTATGTAGTATAATATACAATAGTATAATATATATTTATTAACTTTAATTAATACCTACATACGTTCAATCTGGACTGATTTAATATTATTAAAATAATTATACAATTACACATTAATTTTCAAACAATTATCCATCATTAATAATCATATTAATCACTAGAATCACACTACTTTAGCTACTGCTAATAACACTAAAAATCATTTAATAATTTTGTTCTCGATTAAACATGTTGCAAAATACAGAAAAGTCAGATTTTGCCCATTTGTAAAGGTTCTTTTTCCTTCGGTACTAGATAATGATATAAAACATGAAATAAATAAAGTAATGGAACGTCCACTTTAATTCGGGAGCCCAGACTCTGAGAAAGAGCAGCAGCTGCACCATCAAAAACAAAGTGCTGCTTATATTATACTGCTATTGCTCAGAATAAGCGGTGTTCTATAATAATAATAATAATAATAATAATAATAATAATAATAATAATAATAATAATGTATTTATATAGCGCATTTAACAAACCCAAGGCTCAACTGCAGCATCACTGACTTTATTTACAAATGTATTATTATTATTATTTAAACAGGAAAATCACCCCCCAGCTCCTGCGTCCACACTGGACGGTACTGGACATTATCACTCCTCCTCCATCAGGTGAGGGGTCAGAGTGGTCCTGGGCCTGGAGTCCTGCTGCTGTTCCTCCTGGAATCTGCAGAGGTGGGCGATGTTTCACTGTTATCGTGATAAATTACATTACGATATTTTTCATGAGCGTATCCCAATACAGTCGGGACAAAGAGCAGCGCCTCAGTTTTGACAATATTTCATAAATGTGGCTTCTCGCCCAATCCCAGCGCTGCTACACGGTTCTCATCCCTTTTATTTGGGGTGCGGTTAGTGTGAGTTTCTAGGTGGAGAAGGCGACGCTCCAGCTGAGGCGGCGCTGACGGCTCGGCTCCGTCTCCCACTTACAGCGCATTATTACGTGTGAAAACTCGAGAAGAGATTAGCAGCCAACTCCATTACGGGAGAATATGGCGGAGTGATGAGCAGAGGCGGCTTGCTGAGATGAGGACGAGGACGAGGAAGAGGAGGATGATGGGGAAATGCTGAGGACGGGGGAAAGCTCACGGCGCTGGGATTTATTTCAGCAGTGTGTGTGTTTAAGTCCTGACAGCGGTTACGTTATGACCCCTGGAAAGGACGGCCTGTGGTCAGTGGCCGACAAAGTAAGGAAGCAGTTAGGCCTCATCGATAGCGGCGTGATTGTCCAGATCTTTGTGGATCTGCTTTTCCTCGGCCGTGTTTACTGCACACATGGTGAATGTTAAACTGCAGCATTCCTCCTTCACACACTGCAACCTGATGCCACACTGACATAATGGCTCTTAACGGCCCTAATTACAGCAGCCAGAACAGTTTGGTGCGCTTATTTTTCTCGGCTCAGGTGACCACACCACACCTCTTTACCTGAAGACTGAACTTCTGACCTGCTGAGTCTGAGTAGAGCAGGTTTCTGCTTCCTCCTCACTTAGGTCTTTGCATCTTGTTCCTAAAAGTCCGGGGGGTTAATTCAAGAGCAGGTAACCAAGTATAACAGTGGCTCAATGGCAGGAAAGACCTTCATTCACCCCTGTTGGGTCAATTGACCCAGTCTTCCGGGTGCCCATATCTGGCCACTTTGGTAGTCCCCATCTTCTCACACTGGGACCAGTTCTAAATTAAACAGGGAAATCACCAAAATGTGCTGGACATCAGTCCTTCTAGGTCATGGCAATCGTTGAGGACGTACCAAGTGGCGAAAAGTCCTTCAATATTAACCACACTATGAGAAACAACACCTCATCCAAAAGTCTACAAATACACAGTGAAGGGGACATTCACGTTTCAAGAAACCGGAACCTGATTGGTTATGGAAAGAAGCAGGGGATAAAAAATACAACACAAATAGAAACGGATCCCCTGGATACAAGAAACAACGTGCTCGTTTGAACCCGTTTTTAAACACATGCTTATACAATTGATTGTCAGACAAAAAGACCAACTCTGCTATTGTCCCACAGGTGGATGACTGTTGGAAGGTCAGACTGTGACTCCGTTGTAATTGGCACTGTGTGTCTTTCTTTGGTGTGGAGACTGAGGACCTTATGCTTCATTGCAGCAAAGTCTATTAAACCATCTGCTTTAACAGGGACGTCTTTCCCTGTTTGTAAACAAAGCACTCGTTACGCCCAGTAGTCCTGTTTACTGACCTCAGTCCAGTCCATCAGCCATGGGCTAGCAACTCAGTCGCAGCTTGTTAGCAAATTCAACATCAGAAACCCTGCAGTATGATTTTACAAAGGGGGAAAAAAAGCGGACCTAACACAAAGCCTTGGGGAACTCCCCATCGTTCCACTTGGTTCACTTTTACAAGAGATGTAACGTGGTCTGTGCTGACCGCAGAAACAACCACATGAATAAATTCCTTTATGTTCTGCAGAACAGCAGAGATGTGAAGTATTTATTTTAGTTTAAACTAAACCAACAGCCAATGAGCAAGCGCCGTCTGAGTGTCTCGTGTTCAAAGTTGTGTGCATTGACTTCTGACTGAGGTGCTGAGGGTAAATTTGTAGCATGGAAGCTGAAACGTGGCAGTTTTATCAGTAATGGTGCTCAAGCGGCCTTTCAGTTCAGACCTGCCGCTCCCGAGAGAGAATTCCTGAACCAAACTGTCTGTGACCTCTCCTGTAAAACATCTTTACTCACATAAACAAGTAGAAAATGTCGAAACGTGCACGGTTATGTATCAGAAAGCCATGCTTGTATGCACACTTAACGTTAATGTACTTATGTTACCAAGCAAACCACGTAATACACTCGCTGCGTTTCACTTCCAAGAATTAAACAGTAAAAAGCGGCATAAACCGATTTCCCTTCAGAAAAAAAGAAAACGAACAAAACCAGAACGAAAAAAAGGCCCTCGCCGATTCTGTGTCCGTTTCCAGCATCACTTCATGTGTATTTTTTTCTCCTTTCTTTAAAAAATGGGGGAAAAAAAAGAAAATCCTCTTAGAATGCAGAGTAAACTGATTACGATACAGTGGGGGATTATGGGTGGCTGGGTGCCGTCAGATTAAGTTTTGGGGAAAAGCAGAGCAGCGACAGCTCTGACACGGGCACAGCCGCACGGCATTATGGGCAGAAACGCCGGCGTCCTCTTTAAAGAAGAAGACGGCGACGACGGTCTGCCTCTGCTTTATAACTCCTGTGTGTAATCTCTCCCTCTTTCTCTCCCTCTTTTACACACACACACACACACACACACACACACACACACACACACACCAAACACAGCCACAATAAAAAACAGCCGCCTACAACACACGGCGCGTCATGCCAATCCACAATGGTGGACAGGAAAACCGGCCTGTACCTGCAGCTGCCTCTCTGTGAAGAAAGAGTGAGGAACTGAAGCTTTAGGATAAAAAAACACCAAGAATAAACAGGGCGTCTAGACTTTGTACAGATGCCCACACTGGCCTATATGCTTGAAATCGTCTCGGAAAGAACGAGTCTCGTTGGCTTTGTGGTCAGGACTTGGCTCTTGGGATCAGAAGGTCGCCCAGGCACCACTGAGGAACCGTCCTGTCCCACTGCTGCTCCACGTGTGGGTGGGGGAACGCAGACGTCACACACATGAACATTAATACAGTGGTTGGTGCGGAGAGTGTGGTCAGAAAGAAGAACAGGTTCGGTTCCTGATCTTCTCGTTCTCCAACAATCCCATAATTCTTATTTTCATGAACGGCTCCTTATGTTCTGATGAGATAAACCAGGGACGGGAACTGTAAACACCGGCTCCTCCAGCAAACAATGTACTGATGCTTGATTTGTATTTAATGTGAACAAATAAAATCTTCACTGAGCAAACAAACAGCGTCCAGTCTCCTCCTCCGTTTCACACCACTGTACATTAACACATGAAATCAACAATTAAAAACCACAAAAAATGGCACGTAATTGGTTTTTGGCCACTTTAACACATCCTGAGAGAAATACAGCCGACAAACACAAAAATATTCATATAAAAATCATATAAAAATCCTCATGACAGCAGTGTCCCAAAATCAGCTGGAATTAAATATTGTTACACTGATATTAAATTCCTAATATTCGCTTCTTCGTCTCCTATACAGTTTCTCATTTGGAGATAAGAGGGTTTGTTACTAAATGCAAAAAAAAAAGTTCATACTAGGCCTAAATGTATAACCTTGAGTTTCCCAGTATTTTCAGAGGCCTGCAGGAGAACAGAGAGAGAAAAACATTAAGAAACTGGTAGAAGATCCAAAATAATATAATATCATAGAACAGTGATGTCACTTTCATTTCCTGTATGTAAATGCAACAAATGAACAAACTTGAATCTTGTGATAAATTATGATATTATGTTAATTATGTTAAGTGTGAGGATTTTTAGCCGAAATCAACAGTCATCAGTTACTCTCTGGTATAAATATGCAGAATAACGTGGTTGGATAATTTGCTGGGTCATTTATTGTACAGTATCACTCCCTTAGTGCTTTGGTGTTTTGACATCAACTTTAACGCTTCAGATTGTAGGCGACACTTATTCCATGTATGTAATTTTTCTGTTCTTTTATGCTGATGTTTGAGTAATTTGCAGTGTTTTAGTTAAATAAACACGGTTGATTTTCTACTGTAAAAAAGGAACAAATAAACAATATAAAAAAAAATTAAAAAATACAAATTAAATAAATAAATATATTTATAAAAAAAATAAATACAATAAAAAATATATTTGTGTGTATATATATATTTATTACACACTAGGGGTGGAAATCACAGGGTGTGTCACTGTATGCGCATGATAAAAATAATATTGTGATACAGCGATTCTGCAATAATCTTTATATCACACAACAATGACATAGCAATATATCACAGAAACACGCAAGTGTTATTCATTTACATAAGTAACAACAACATTGTTGCGAATGTTTATTAATTTAAATATCAATATCACGTCAGCGTATCGTTATCGTATCGCATGAGAAAAGACGATGATATATCGACATTTGGATATTTTGTCACACCCTTATTATACACTACTGCGCAAAAGTTTTAGAACGTGTCATTTTACAGTTTCACTAGAAATATAAGCAGCTCTGTTAAAATGAACAACCTCACATGTTACAGTTAAAAATGTTTTACAAAAATGTATATTTGATGGACATTTTTCAGGATTGAATGCCCTGCTTAACTTACAGTTTTCCTGAAGCAGAGGAAGTAAATGACGCTCTACAACTTAATGCAAAGAATTCCTTGAGGTGCAATAGGTTTACAGCTTTACTGTTGCACCATTTGGTCCCGTTCATCCCACATCAGCTGAATGGAGGCAAAGTCTGTAACTGAGCTGCTACTGAATCTACTGTTGAGATCTTTTCTTCTAATGTTCTTCTCATTCTCTCACTGTGTCTTTATTTCTGTCTTTTCCTCCACATTGTGATCTCCATATACAGTACTACTTCCTGCTCTACAGTACTGTACTAATACTGCA
>JBBIGC010000001.1:38313815-38316315 GCA_037576955.1 Lepidarchus adonis
ACACACACACACACACACACACACACACACACACACACACACACACACACACACACACACACACACACACTTACTAATGATGTTTACTATGAGAGGAAGTGAGAAAGAGACATAAAGAGAAATGAAATCAGACACTCCTCTTTAAAGGCTTCTGCTTTGCTACTGTAAGCGCACTGTTGAACAGGTTTGCATTGTTTTGAGTCTGGGATGAATTAATCCTTCTAAACAATAAACAATAGAAATTATTTATTCCTTTCCCTTTCTGTTGGAAGAAGGCTTAAACTACTTGAAAGAAGCATCAAAGCCTTTGTGATTTTTTAAAAGGTGAAAACAGGACGTTATCATAAACGAAACACCACATTTTACCCTCCAAACTGAACAAAACGCATGAAAGTGTGAAAATATTGTGGTGAGGTAAACTAATAAAGCCTCACTCCTGAGATCACACATCTAAACACACAACCAACAGGTACCGTCATGTGAAAAGTTAGGACACCCCATTACATATTCAATTCTTTATAATGAAATGTTAACATATCAATGTCTAATCTTGTTTTTATTAATCTCTGGAAAGTGATTTAATTGCAGGTAAACAACAAATTCTTGAATTATTCATTATACAAATCGTATTAACAGAAATGTGTATTCTAACTGAAGAAAAAGTTAGGACATCTTACCCCCTAAAACTTGTGTTACTCGCTTTGGCTAAAATAACCACAGTGCCCCCGCACCTCAGTGCAGAATTCTGTAAGCTGTGAGATGTTTGAGGGGTTTCTTGCACATGCAGCCTGTTTCAAGTCACCCCACAACTCTCCAGTCAGTCTTTGGTGTGTTTTGGGTCATTGTCATGTTGCAGAGTCCAGTTCCACTTCAGCTTTAACATTCCTCAAGCTCCCTCTGATAAACAGTACAATTCATGGTAGATTCTATGATGGTGAACTGGCCAGTTCCTGTTGCAGCAAAGCAGCAAAGCTACCCCAAACCATGACACTCCCTCCACCATGCTTCACAGTTGACATTAAGTTCTTTTTAATGGAATGTTGTATTTGGTTTTCCACTTTTCTAGTCTCCAAATAATTACATTTTAGACTCATCTGTCCAAAGAACATCATTACAGAAGTCCAGGTCTTAGTCTATGTTCTCACTGGCAAACTTCATTCTGGCCTTAACTTAGAGAGCAAAGGTTTCCTCCTTGCTTACCTCCCATGCCAGTTAAAGTTGTGGAGTCACTTTCACATCAACAATAGCTGCTACCTATGTGCAGTAGGTCCCATAATGACATTTTAGAGGTTTTGGAGGCTTCTTTTAGCATCCTATAGTCTGCTCTTTAGTCTGGATTTGCTTGAATGGCCAGACCGGGGCATGTTGGCAGTTGTTTTGGAAGTCCTGCACCTGTAGACTATTTTTGAACAGTGGTTGATTGCTAATTCTGTTTAGATCTTTATAAATCCCTTACCAGAATTAAAAGCTGCAACAATCTTTTTTCTGAACATCAGACAGCTCTTTTGATCCCACCATGGTGTTCACTCTCACCTCAACAGTCAGGTGCACAACAAACTAAATGTCTGAGGTTCAAATAGGGCAAACTTCTGTCAATATGCTGAGTAACAGTGTTCTAATCATGTGCACCTGATGTGCTACACCTGTGTGTGATTTGATCCATTTTAATTGTTTATGTATTACATGAATCTCCCAGTATTGATAAAATAGAGATAAAATATCTATAACACACAGGCTTTAGATGGTGTCCTAACTTTTTGACATGACCGTATATCAGAGCAGGCGGGACATGTGTGTTTATGTTTCTGGGTCAGAGTTGCAGTGATGCTTTCAAAAAATGGTGTTTTAGAGGCGGGGCCAAAGTGTACGATATGGACAAAACCTCAGTATTGTGATTACAGGGGTTCCTCGTATAGCACCACCGCTCCGCTCGCCAGCTAGTTCCCACGCGACCTTTGTTTTTATGTCGCAAACGGCGTAAAAAAGGCAGCCAGCAATGTAACCATGAATGTCCGTTTGTGGAGTGTGACGTCACACGAGGACCCTGTATACTAGATACATATTTGGTCATGTGATGCGTTTCAAAACATAATAAAGGGCCTATCATCACTGTACTGCAATTAAAACAGCTTGAAATATATACAATTTTTAAGTTTCAATATCTACATCCACTCAATGGAAACAAAAAACATTTTTAAATCATAGTCACAAAACCAGCACATTCACATATCTCCTTATTCAGCCTACAACAGCTTAGTCTTCGCACTGACGTTATAAGGAGTGTTTCAGCCCCATGCTGCCAAGTAGGTTTCGTCTGCTGTTTGTTTCTGAGCTTGTTTTTCTGTGTTGATATGTGCTAGATTAGATTAAATTACATTATTATTATTAGATTATTTCCTCTGATTCGGACAAAGGCAAAGTAACAAGTATAAACAAAGAAGGAAAAATTGTTATCTAAGTATAAAATATGCTGAATTGTTTGGTGAACAAGCACACACAA
>JBBIGC010000001.1:38321315-38326239 GCA_037576955.1 Lepidarchus adonis
TATGGAGGGATGACCATGTAGATGGTAATTAAGAAGAAAGGGCAGGAGGAAAAAGGTGGAATAAGGAAAAAAAGAGAATCCAACGAACGATAAATTTAATCTAAGGCCTGATTAAATAAATGAAAAAAAAAAAGTACCGACGTCTCTTCGGGGGGTCGACCACTGGGCAGGCGGAGAGAGAGAGAGATTGCGCGATGGATTCGTCTCCTCCTTTGCCAGCATACTAATGGAGAGAGCGAGGTGTACGGAAGGTGGAAAAAGGTGTGATGGGGAGAGTAAGGTAAAGGGGTAAAGAGAGAGAGAGCGTAGAACTGATAAGAGTTTGATAAAGACTCGATTTCCCAAGGCTTTAATTACGTTACCTTTTAAATCTTAGCAGGAGCTGCAGCTGAAGGCCAGAATCGCTCTGTCCTTGTTCTAAAATGCCCTCAAATGTTTGATTAAACCTGCTTTTGCTCTGTGGAGCTGCGGGTGATGAGGATTTCGGATATAGTTTTTATGAACACATTGGCTTTTTACATACAGGACGGCTCTGGAACCCTCAGAGAAAGTATTCAGTTCTTACACCGTCCACAGATGTCCACCAGTAATACAACAGGTCAGATCTAGAGCAATGGCTAAGCTTCTACACTGATCTGCTACAACAGTCACAGTCAGTTCTTGAAGTTAATATGCTAGAAGCAGGATCGTAAGGCCTGAGCCACTTTGCCGAGGGTCTTATTTTGACAGCTAAACGACTAAGAACATCTCCAGAACAGCCCATGACCCTGACACTGGGAATCCCCCACAATGCCATACGCTCACCCAGTTGTCCAACTTCCAGAACTCACTATATCCCAGCCCTTGGTAACAAAATGTACTTGCTTCACACTAGTTTTAATGTTGTGGATGATTGGTGAACATCAACGCAACAGAAGAGCATCAGGTGGAGCTCCAGGCAGCATTGTTAATTGGGTGTCCAGCTCTGGTCCTGAAGGCCTGAGTCCAGCACAGTTTAGTGATTTCCCTGATCAAGCACACCTGAGAATTTCCAGGTTCAGTAAGCATGTTGTTTAATTGACTGTGTTGGACACCAGATCTCCATGACCGATTTTGGTTTAGGTTCTTGTAGTGGAGATGGGGTATAGTACTCGACTCTTACCCTTAACAGACTCAGATTTCAAATATGACCTTTCTCTGCTGGGGTCCATCACGGTTCAGTGTTCAATCGCCAGATGCATTGCCAAGTTTAGTGATTCTACCAAACTGTGCTCCATGACTGTGTTGGGCACCCCACCCTACTGTGTTGGGCTATTAGGTCTTGTTTCCTCAAGGTCTTTAAATGCGAAATACAGAAAAAGAGCATTGAGGTAGATGTAGGAATGATAAGATATTGGTTGGGCTTAATTAAGGAAAGCAGCTTGAGCCCTGGATACATGCTCATGAAAACCCATTGGATGATCCAAGCCTGATTAGAGCAGATAAAACACAGAAAGAAGGTTGTAGAATGGCTTGGTGACTTCCATGCTAGATTCAACTCAGCAGATGCAGTAGATGCAATTGAGCAGGAATTTCTAGCGTTTGGCAACAACAGGAAAAGAATATTTGCATTGCGTTTCGAACTGTCAGTTGCAGTAAACCGTACATTTAAAATCAACTAATAATTTGGGGATGTTGTTTTTTTGTACTGAATTATACTTTTAGTTAAAGTGTTTTCATGTTTTTAGATAGGACGCCCCATTTAAGCAAGACACACCCAATAACCAGGCTGGACAGAGTCAGTCTGAAGGAAGCATTGGTGACAGTGCAGCTCTGTGCAACTGAAAATGTGCTAGAGCAGTGGTAACCGATCAACGGGCCACAGACCAGTACCAGGCTGTGAATAGTTTTGTATTGGACGACATCTTTTTCCTGCACTTGTGACATAAAGCTTCTTTGAAAAAGGGGGAAAGTCCCAACACTGCAACAGCATAGAATTGTGTTCCCACCAATATCTAGTGATTGCTAAACCGTACTCACCAGTAATTTCACCTCCCACACACACATCACCAATGTGATTGGTCAGGACAACATGCATGGTTCGGAGGTGGGCCTCTTAATCACACATTGCCAATGTGATTGGTCAGGACACAATGTATGGTGTAGAGGTGGGCCTCTTAATCTCACATCACTAATGTGATTGGTCAGGACACCATGCATGGTTCGAAGGTGGGCCTCTTAATCACACATTGCCAATGTGATTGGTCAGGGCATGGTCCATGGTTCAGAGGTGTGATTGGTCAGGGCATGGTGCATGGTTCAGAGGTGTGATTGGTCAGGGCATGGTGCATGGTTCGAAGGTGGGCCTCTTAATCACACATTGCCAATGTGATTGGCTTTTGCTGTTTCCTCCTGGTGTATTACTGTCATTTATTGTTAGCACCAAAAAGATGCAAATTGAGAAAGATACTGTACTTATTTAGCTATTTTTATTTGTATATTTTGTTCAATATTTTATTATATGACTTGGTTGGTTATGTTGACTATAACACCCGGTTACATCTTCCAGTTCCCCCTCCATCTTATTTTTATATTAAAGTATTAAAGTTTAAACTTTTAGTCATTAGTTACCTTCAACATTAAAATTCATTAAATAACATGGTAATCAGGATGGATTTAAAACATTGTGAGTTTTTAAATATAGCACTGAAAATTTGTCAGAAGCAACATGGTGTCAAATAGGTTGGGGGCCACTGAGCTAGAGGACGGCGAATATAAACTAGGCTTCAACAGATGGGCTACGGTCTGGAACTGTACACCAGCAAGGTGGCGCTACGAGGGCGGGGTTGGTACTGTGTTGATCATTGGCGATTTGAGTCATTCTGGAGAAGACGCACCTCTCCCTTTAAAACTGGAACACACTTGTGTCCTGGAGGAGCAGTGGGGGAGGAATGGGCTGGTCCCGTCTCGTTGGGACAGGTTCAGCCGTGGGGTCAGATGCTGATGGTGAGACAGGAGAACCAGGTATGCCCCAGGAGGAGGATTACCAGTCTGACAGCTGTTAAAACGGAAAAGCCCCAGCTAGCCTCTTAAATGCTTCTGCCCTCAGCTACTGCCCCTCTTCTAATAGTTAACCCTTTCATATCCAGCAGGGTGTTGACTTGCTCTGGCTTAGGGTTAAAAACCCAAATGCATTTTTGATACACTTTTAATCATTGCTTATACAGGGCGTGAACATGACATCACTCAGTGGTAGAGAGGCCACTGAGTGGCTCTGTCCAAACAGAGACAAGTATTTTTGAAAACTATTTTTGATGGATGATTTTTTTAATCCTGTCCACATGAGCACAGTTTTATAAATACCTCTCTCCACGTGTAAACACAAAAAACGATGTAAAATATTGTCAAAGCAGCAGGTGGTGATATAAGATATCAAAATATATTAAAAATTTACCGTATTTGCCCCACGATAGGCCGTCCCATTCTATAAGCCGCAGAAAATGCTCAATCGTGTTTTAAAACTCTAAGATAAGCCGCAGTGTTACTGAATTTACAGATCTGACGTAAAAGCTTCTAATTTGACCCCAGACTATATACTGATAGTGATATAATACTGTAGCTGAATTATTAAATGGATAGAAATTTGAACTTACCGATATCATGCCACAATGCAAGAACTACGCTGCAGAATTTAAGCTCCAGGTCATTGATTTCATGAAGCAAAGTCAACAATATCGGAGAGTGATACCAGTAACAATAGCGTTTCTGAAATCAGAGACAGCAAAGCAGCACAAATCAAGTTGTTTGGCAACTGTCAGTTGCAGTAAACCGTACATTTAAATTCAACTAATAATTTGGGGATGTTAGTTTTTTTGTACTGAATTATACTTTTAGCGAAAGTGTTTTCATGTTTTTAGATAGGACGCCCCATTTAAGCAAGACACACCCAATAACCAGGTTTGCAAAATTAATGTATAAGGCGCGGCCTATCGTTGGGGAAATACAGTAGCAATGTTGGCCAATCAGAGGCCTTGGCTGGGGAAGTCATTACTGTTTCCTTTAAGTGGATTTAAACAAACATGGTGCACAATGTGACGTCAAAGGAGATGAAGTCGCACAGTTATGACAGAGTTTTCAGAAATATCAGTTTTCAGTGACTGAAAACAGTACAGACATTTGTGATCCTTACAACTTACCAAAGAGGTGAGTTGACCATGTGGTGACCAGTGGACCATGGACATTGACCAGGATTTACATTTATTGTTTGTTTGCCTTCGGGTTTGGTTTCATGCATTTCCTCACCATTGAAATCAAGTGTGAAATGTAAGAAAAGACTAATGAGGTTGGAAATGTGGGAGAAACATGGGAGAATATTTAACGGGAGGACAGTGGGAAAGAAGAAAGCTTCACCAATTCTTTGGCAGTGAGTGAGGAGAAGAGAAAGGTGTAATTAGTGTGTGTGTGTGGGAGGACTGTCCTGCACATTTCCCATGCCTTAACACACCCTCTTCAGCTCAGTGGGGGGTGTTAATGAGCTGGTTAATTGGATCAGGTGTGTTGGGAACAGGGAAAACCCTGAAATGGACACAGCAATGAGCCTCCAGGAGCAACACTGGCCTACAATGTGGGAGAAACCTAGAAAATCCAGGAGGGTTGATGGGTCTGGGCATAGGACTGGAGTGCCTTAATTGTGCTGCACTGAGGTGTGTGTGTGTGTGTGTGTGTGTGTGTGTGTGTGTGTGTGTGTGTGTGTGTGTGTGTTTCTTGCAGAATTGCTCATCCTGAAAGCCATGATTATGTCAGAAATGACATTGTTGAACTTTTGAGCATCAATTGCTAATAATTTAGGTAGTTTGCTGCTTATTAAGTTAAATATTTGCCAATATATTTGTGTGTGTGTGTGTGTGTGTGTGTGTGTATGTGTATGTGTGTGTGTGTGTGTGTGTGTGTGTGTGTGTGTGTGTGT
>JBBIGC010000001.1:38354203-38367896 GCA_037576955.1 Lepidarchus adonis
TTGATGCTGCGATGGAACCAGTGTAGAGAACGAAGCAGCGGCGTCACATGGGCGTGTTTCTCCTGGTTGAAGATCAGGCGAGCTGCTGCATTCTGGATCCTCTGCAGTGGCTTGATTGTAGTTTTGCAGCAGAGAACTTCCAGACTCTTCCAGGCCAGAGTTGGGCACCCCCGATGTAGACCATGGAACTGCTTATGGCAGAAGCTGCTGCTGTATTTATTATATATGTGTTTGTGCTGATTCAGGATAATCAGTCCTACAGCTGAGGGGGTCTTTACACACCAGCTTGGACAAGAACAATAATGAGACGATCCCTCATTACATTCTGCTGGTGGATCTCTGAATCTGCACTAATGTGGTATGAATATGAAGAAGACCAGTAGCACAAGTTAACGAGATAAGAACAGTCAACTTTGATTTCAGGGTCAAGAAATAATGAGATGAAGAAGTAGTACCCAATACTTCAGTTTTATGATTCAAAAATGACACATTTTTACATCGGCATGCTTCAAGTTCCAGACACGCACTCACCATTTCACCAATCGGCACATTCCATTCTTCAGCTGAATGAAATAATACGCAATGTTTGATTAAAAATAAAGACATTCACTGGGGAAGAGGTATGTAGTCACTCAAACAAGGCAAATACAATCAAGATACAGAGACCCTTATATCCCAGAGCACAAATGACCAGTAGTACAAAACAGCACTGGCTCATGGAGTGTAGATGTGTGTGTAGTAGTCCAATGAGGGAGTGTGTGTGTTTAGAAAACAGAATAATGTAAAATTCATGTACCTTTTCAAAGTTTGTGTTTGGAGAGTGTGTGTGTGTGTGTGTGTGCACGCGCTTTTGGCACAGGTTATTAGCTTCCTTCCAACAGTCAGGCACAGTGTGTGTTGATACGTCAATGTTCCAATGCTTCATTGTTTCCTCTTCGCCTCCAGAAGGTACGTTATACTATACTGGCTGTTCTGTGCCCAACTGAAGAGGCTGAAAAAACAAGGCCAGAACCTTTAATTCCCCGTCAGTGTTCTGATTTCCATTTCCTCATAGAGGGACAGAGCGCTGATTATAGGATCATTTTCAGCCTTCGTTTCTACCATCATGCAGAACGAAAGAAGCTGGTTCTACATTAGCACTCTTATTTGAGGAGATTGATAAATGAGTACCGGACGCAGATTCATGAAAGCTTTCCAAAGAACATGGCATAAAAATCCAAAGAGAAATATTTAGGAATACACTGTGTACACTGAATACAAATGCCGTTCACAAATTTTTACATTTTCTACCCGTTTTATGGGCTTCCCGTGTCAAGAAAATGTTTTAGGAAATTTTTTGCAAATTTTTTTTAACACTGTTGCCATTGTTTCCACAAAAATAAACATTTTTAAAAATTAGCTTCTTTTAGGTCCAAGAGCGGCCAGAAGTGTCCTGTGAACGGCGGCCACACCTTTTGCTGCATCTACTCTGCTCATTGAGTGGCCGAATTTTATTTGAACCTTTATTTTAATTGAACTTTGTCTGAATAACATGAAAGAAAACGAAGACGCTTTCATGAATCTGATCTTATGCTGTTAGTGCTTCGATTTCTAATGTTTCCAACCGTTTTGAGGTCTGTGGCTCAGTGTGGACAATGTGATGCAGAACTTTCTCATCCAATGTGGTTAATGTGTGTTGAGAGTTTCCATGTAGTAGAAAGTGGCTCCCAAAGCCCAGCTAGTCTCCACGTCCTTGATTTTTCTGGCCAGCTGCAAAGCAGACACAAAACAACTGCAGTCGGTTACTGTTTCAGGCGCATTTGTGGACATTGTGAGATTTAGGCACGTGGTGTCCCAGCTGATAATTGGTGGGGTATAAGATTCTATTACCTCTTAGCTACATTAGCCTTTTAGCTCCAGTGCTACAACTACAGACAAACATTTTTGGGCTGATCAACTGCATTTATGGAAAAACAAAAAAATATTTAAAACAAATTATCTCCCAAGATCAAGTAGGAATGCCTTCATGTCACTTTTTTTCCACCTGTATTTGCCCCCATGCTGCACCATTCAGTGGATGCTACCTTTAGTGGTGGAAACTGGGACTGTGAACCTTACAACTTCCCAAAGAACCAGTGGGTCATGATCACGAACATTATTAGAAATAGGCTTTGATCTTGATATATTCCCCATTTCTATGACAAGGCACTACACAAAACAAAGCCTGAAGGCACACACACAGTAAAATGTCATTCCACAAGATCACAATAATGATTTTTGGAGCAAATTGTGATATTACCAGTACTTAAAAAGTAGTACTTTTGTGCTTTCGTGTTATTTCAGAGAGCATCATTACTCTTTAAAAGAACTGCGGTGTGAGAAACACTGAATAAAAATCATTTGTGGTCATTTCCGTCTTATATCAGTCTACTGTGACTTCACGTGCACACGCTCTTGTGGAGACAGGTGTATGTGTGTGTTGTGCACCTTAAATTCTTTGTCCAGAGGGAAACCCAGCTCCTGCAGAAGCACTGAGATATAGGTGAGGTCCAGACAGAGGAACGGGTTTTCTCCAGCACCAGCCTCCATGTTCCTACACACTACAAAGACACATTGTTTACATGCATTGTACATCTCTTCAACATTACAGAAGTCCTTCACTATTTGCATTCATACAACTTTGTACTGTTTTTTCCCTCAATTTCATCATCAGCCAAGACTGGAAAGAAGCTGGATGTTTTAACAAGATAACACCACCCAAAAAGGTGTAGATGATTACGTAACCTAGTCAATGTCTTTTTTTTGAAAATGTATTGAGAATTTTAAAACTGTGGGAATGTCATAACTTGGCAAACTGAAGCTGGTGTGTATGAAGAATGAGCCAATACTATAATAAAATTACTGAAGGCTTCTTGAAGCTGCAACTAGAACTACTTTGCAACTACATTAATTTTTCAATTACAGCAGAAACAAATGGTTTACCGGTTTTGGCGCCCTCAATGTAGTTGCTCACTTTGACGGAGCCTCCAGTCTTATCATCTGAGTCAGAGAGACAGAAGTGAGTGAGACAAACAAGCTGTAAAATATTTAAAATGATACTATATATAGAAATACTTCACATGAAAAGATATGTACGATGAAAAAAAATTGCAGGATGACAGTAGTTAGGCTGCAGGGAGTAGAGGTGGCGAAGGTGGAGGAGTCCAGAGAAACAGGGATTGTGAAAGAGAGGTGAAGAAGAGTGCAGGCAGGGTGGAGAGGAGTTGTAGGAGTGATCTGTGATACAGGGAGGTTTACAGGGTGGTGTGACACCAGCTATGTTGAACAAGGGTGGAGACGGTAACACTGATGGAAAGTCCTACAGCACAGGTGAGGGTGCAGAGTTAAAGATGTTGAGGTGTTGGGAATGAGGACGGACAGGAGATGAGCAGATCAGAGGAACAGCTCAGGTTGGAAAGTTTGGAGACACAGAAGTGAGTTTGCGTTGGTTTGGACGTGTGAGTGAAGGAGAGAGAGGATTACGGATGTGGTGAGAGAGGAAGATGCAGATGACCCATAAAGGGAGCAGCAAAAAGATGATTTTTTGAAGAATTTTTGTTGTGTGTTTAACTACTAGTGTGATAAATTACACTTTTACACACATTTACACATATTTTTAACAAAATAAGAAATGGATCAACTCTGTCGTATACTACTTGCAGTCTTGTGATTAATATAAAATATTAATTTTTATAATAACCCCCTCCCCCACCACCGATCTGAGAGATAGGTATGTACCGATGAGGCCCAGGTCCACGGCACGATCGTAGTAGTAGGAAAAAGCATAAAACTCCATTTTTTCCCCCTCCTCTGCTTTCCGCACTTTTTTATAGATCATTTTTTCCACCTTGCTCAAACACGACTCATAGATGGGCTCTCCTGAAACAAAGTGGAAAGCAAATCTGTTTATGCAGCACAATTATTAGAGAAAAAGGTTTAAATGGCAGTAAACTGAATATTAACTAAATGGAAGATCAAGATTTCAGCAACTTACATTCATTTCATTAATCAAATATTGTGATAATTAAAGTGGAACTGCAGTCCAGCTGCAGCAATAGGCCAGTGAAAGACAGGAGCGATGCCAAACTGGCACAAGGCCACTAGAGGGAGCCGTGTACATACCTGCTTTCTGGCCCCTTAGTTGGTACATGACCTCAGCATGCTCCCACTTCCCAGTGTAATCTGGAGCCAAACACGGACTGACCAGCTCCTCACTGCTCGCTACAGGAGGAAAATGCACAATAGCTTTGTAGTTTTTCTGCCAATTTATTCTTCAGTCAATTACTAATGATCATACCTTTTATTTAAACTAGCATTTGACTGATATTGCTTCATATGACATGTCATACAGTATCAGAAACTGCATTGGGATCAAACTAAAGCAGCTAACATCCTCTTATTGAATATATTTCAGAATCAGAATCTCTTTATTGATTCTGTTGGAAATTGCTTATTTTACTACTGCACATGGAGACAGACATACAGACATAAATAAAAATAAAAGTATTATAAAGTAGTATAGAGTAAAAAGTTAAGGATAATTTTATCTAAGGATAAAACTAAAGTATAATCTAAATAAATCAATAAAACAATAAAATAAATAAATAAGAAACCGAAATACTAAACAAGCACAGCAGATAAGGAACTGAGTAGAAGGCAGTAGTGGCTCCAACTGTATTGCACATTATATGAAGATAAATAAAATGTGACCTAATTGCACAGTATAACAGCAGCAGTATCACACAGTAAGTGCAATATTCAGATTAAAGAAACAAAACGTTCTTCATCAAAGCCAACTATAGTCATTTACACCGAGCAGCAGCTATAAAGTGGCAGAATACTGCCCCCTGTGTTTATTATTAGTCATTTACAGCGACCGCTCCACAGTGCCATCTAGTGACCAATGCACATACATACTGTATAACTACAGACAATCAGAAGCGTGACATAACAAACAAATAAAATAATAATAATAATAATAAGCAAGACAATCTGATTAAAAACTCAAGTGTATAAAATGCAAATCCCAGCAGTGACCTGCATGTCCAGAGACGACGGTTTCTCTTTGAGCCCAAGCCCTTTGCTAAATCAGTGCAACAGCTGGCCTCCAAGGAATTAATCTTCAGTGTTATTAAGAGATTAGATAATGGCTTATTTATCGGGGGAAATGAGGTCTTTAAAAGCCAAAGATGAGCGGAGATTGAAGAGCACATACCAGGCTGTCCCTCAATCCCTCCGAGCACTGCAAGTCTTGCGGACATCAAACCCAGACCAAGGTAGCTAGAAATAAAAGGGAAGGCCAGGGGGAAAGTAAGAGAAAGAAAGAAAAAGAGAGAGAGAGAGAAAGAGAGAGTGAGAGTGAGAATACAAATCTGGTTTCTTATTCAGTTCAACATTTTAAAGCAAAAAAAAAAAAAAAAAAAATCATCAAAAAAGTTTCCCAAAAGTAATGGTAGTGCAGCACAAAGAGACTCAATACTGATTAAGTAATACACTAATTTTGCAATTATTCAGGCAAAAAATAAGAAAAATATATACTTAACTCATGTGTATAGTTTTTCAAAAGATCCTTAAATATTTTATTGTAAAAAGTGCGTGGGGTGCTAGGGGTTGGGTGAGGGTATTGCTACATCTCACACTTAATGTTACAACTGAAATGTCAACGTTGCATTTGCACAACTTTAAAGGACTTTTAATTTGAAGTGAAGCACAAAGGAAGTAGAATCATGAGACCCCAAGTACCCCAGATGGAGGCATAGTGACAAAAAACTTTAATTTATTAAGTTTGAATCGAAAAGGTGTAAAATTAATAAGTGTAGCCTTTTAAGCTAAAAAAAATCAAACACTGTATTAGAGGACATGGTGTATTATTTTGATGCTTCTCAGCCTATCTCTACAACTACGCCATGTACTGATATTTTGTATATTTTCATCATTTTAAACATTTATTCATAATTTTGACAACAAGATTGTTTCAAATGAAACCGAAACAGCCTCCAAGCATGTTTAGCTGTTCAATTATGTTGCACAAGTGGGAGTTTGTTGGTTATATTGTGGGATAGGGTAAGTCTTCACTAGTGGTTGGACCTGGACGTGATTAAATTGAGCAGAAAATTTGAGGGGAAAAAAACAAACACAAAAGTAACTCATTTACATTCACAAGACATGTTCATCACTGATAATTACTGACTTAAGGGTCAAACCAAACCTAGAAACAAGATGAAACTACAGACATCCTAGAGGCCAAATGCTCGGATACAGGGATGTGCATAAGTACACTTAATTTAAGGAGTAGAGCCTTATTGAAATACTCCACACGACGAGGGATCATTAGAAGCCAGCCCTGTGAACGGCAGTAATCTAGTAATCTAAGGTTCTGCTCAGACACACTAATTGGAAGCTTGAGCGCTTCTGCTCTAATCATGAGAGAAAGCTCGGATACACACACACTCGCTCTCACACCCGCATGCACACACAAGGCCGTATTGAGGAACTAAGTTATCCGGTTTAATGACGGAGTTCATAGATCCGTCTGGTGGTGGAGAAGCAAGGCCCGGGATCAAGCCCTAATCAGGAGACTCTGCTAGGACGGAAATGTATCCCCCCACAACCCCCACCCGTATTCACACCAAGCTGCCCGAGATGGAGGATTCTCGGTGGGGTGTCATTTCAACTTCTCTAAAATAAGTTACAGAGCTTTATTATTTAGAACTGGAGTAACTGTTAGCAGGTCAGCACTGAGATCAAAATGGATCCATTCAGAATTCCATGAAATCCATGATCTCTATAAAGATGGGCAACGTGATTATTGTGATAAATTACATCCCAATAGCTCTTCATGCTATGAAAAGCATTGGTACACACACACACACAGGTGCTCAAAATTGAACTACATTCACAAAATCCCTCAAACATGAATAAACCTTTGCATGCAGGAGTGGTGAAATTTTTCAGCAAGAACATATTAGTTATTGGTGGGCAATTATGCAAAACACCAACAAGACAGGAGTTCGGTTACGTAGACAGTCCGGTTACGTAGCACCACACTGTGAACAGTCTCTTCCCTGCTGGTTATTGGGACAGAACCGGAAACTTTCCTGTCACTCTCCAAGTCCTGTCAAGTCCTACTCTCCATTCTCCAATTATTATTATTATTATTTTTAAGTATTATTATTAAAGGGGCAATACCAGTTTCTGAAACCAAAGGTCTACTTTGTCCACAAAATAATATTATCTGTTGATATTTTGTAGACGAAATAATTTTTTTTTTTCCAAGTACAGTATTGTTAATAGAGCCACTGCCCCTTTGAATAGCTGAACATCACTGGTGGAGGCATTACAAATGATAGAGAACAAATCGACTCCAGACTGTAATTGTAAACTACAAAATGCACTTATGTGGAGTGCAGCTGATAAGATTGGCAAAGGTTAAAGGGAGAGTTGGGCAATACGATGATTATCATCATTTAATTGTGGCCTCAACATGATTTTCTGAGCATATTAAACTTCATGCTTCATTTCTAATAGAGCATCATTAGTCTCAGTGAATTTAAATTCAAATTTTATACACAGTACGATATGCAGTGAAATGCTTTGACGACCACGAGATATAAAACACCATTTTAAAGCAATTTTAAGATGTAAAATAAACAAAAAATTGAGAAATATTTAAAAATCTCTGATTATTTACTGTAATGTGGTGTGAGAAACATCATTTGGAGTCATAATACTTTGATATTTTTACAAATATGTCTCTTTAATTTGTTTCATCTTAATAAAGGATGAAAAAATACATATCCATAATCATGGTCTGATATTTTGCTGTATCGCCCACCTCTATTTGAGTGTGATGGAGATCACAACCACAATCGCGTCTTGGTGAGAACACATTTACCTGTGTGAGTAGAGGGAGTGGCTAATGTTGAACATCTGAAACGATGTCACGTAATCGATTGGAGATGTCTGAATTGTTTTCTGTGAAGAGAGAGAAAAAAACAAGCCGCAGTTTTTCAAAACAGCCTTGAAACAACACACATTTGGTGATGAGCTGTTAAGGATTGATTTGTGCAGTTGTGTACAGTTGTGTCTGAAGATTGGGTGACTGTCTGCAGGACATATTTTCTAATTCCAACTGCTTGTCCAACATGCTTCCACAATGCCATTTAGTTTGTACTAAACCATGTAACAAAAAAAGATCTGATGGACAACAGTAAGAAGAAAATCCCGAGCAAGTTGCAACCCGCAAAACCAATTTCGCTGGTCCAGTTGTCACGCGGCCTGTCTGTGGAAGCGAGAGGATGGATAATGACATGATAAATTGGTCCTCAATCCCTCATCTACATGCTCTGACCTAGTTAAAGAACAAGAATATCACCCTGCCTCCCTCTCTCTATGTCCAACAACCCTTATTTACCAGGCCTGCAGGATTAGCAGGGCATTTGCAGATTACAGTATAAGACAGGAGGCCATAGTTCGTGAAGTGAGACACGGATTCATTGCAAGGCGTTACTATTTGGGCAGTTTATGTGTCTGTTCAGCCAATGATGTAGACTCTGAAAATGTCCAGAGGGGATTTTTATTGTTTATTAGTGCCTTTTAAAGTTAACCCATTGAATTATTAATACCATTTTTCTATTCTGTTAGGGCATTTTCCTAGTTTGACCCTGTGAGTTGCCCACAGCAGTGCAGGCTGAAGAGCTGCTCATGTGCTGTTGCTGCAGCCCTGTCGTTCAAATGCAGAATTTAAATGGCGAGGTCCGCTCGTGGCTGGATGATCCATTTTGTATTTGGAATTGAGAACTCAAGTTTTTCGTCACTAAAATAAATATACAAGATAATTTATGAATTGCAAAATGTCCCACCTTTTCCAGTTACAAATCAAACTAACAAAATAAACTTTTTTTAGTTTTTTCCAATATGTTAAACAAATTAAGTTGTTTTTTCCCCTAATAAAAAGAAATTGTGCACAAAAATTTGCTAACAAATTCCTGAGAAAAGCATGGGAAATGTAAACATTTTTTAAATTATAATTTAAGCAAAAAAGACAAACTCACAACTAATAAAAGAAAATAAATGTAATTAACTGAATTAATGGAATACTTTGATCATTTGACAATGTGATGGTAAATGTATCTTCATTTTACAAACATGACTTCGTCAAAAACAGTCCAAAGTGTTGCATCTAACTGAGGTTTCTTTTTGATAAATAGACCTAGTTTTTAATATTAAAGTTAATTGCAAAACAGTTCAGAAAGCATAGAAATGCTTCTGTTGTTCTAGCTGCATCATTAAAGAGGCGGCGCTTAATGCAAAGGAACTGAAGAAGGCAAGAACCAGAATGTCCTGTGTGTAGTTTTTCAACTGTGCAGTTCAGTACAGAATAATAAAACACAAACCTTTTATTCATGCACACGGTCAATCAACAGAAATATCAATAATTATTTATAGATATACTGGTCTTTTGCTATTCACGTGTGTGTGTGTCTCTCACCTCGTCCTGCGGTGAGAAAGTGATCTGAGTCGAGCCTCCTCCTAAATCCAGCATTCCAACTGTTGGAGTTTCAGATCCATGAAGACCACCTGGAGGAGAAAAGAAGAAGGTAGTGATGAAATCAGAGGGGGAGAGAGAGGTTGCCCATACGGTGATGGTCACTGTGTTCCATGAACTCAAATCCAATAAGAATGAATTGTTGTCTGCTCTCTTGCTTGTGGTTTTTCCATTCATTGCTAGATATGCAATGATACTAGCAGAATATTTGAAAGTGAAAGTGATTTTTCTGTCATTGTGAACACACAGTCACCACAACGAAATTTGTCCTCTGCATTTAACCCATCACACGTGCACACGTGGAGCAGTGAGCAGCTATCAACAGCGCCCGGGCAGCAGTGAAGTGGGGACGGTACCTTGCTCAAGCGTTCCTCAGTGGTGCCCGGGCTGGGACTCGAACCTGCGACTTTCTGATCCCAAGGGCAATGTCCTAACCACTAGGCCTCCACTGCCCCAAAGACCACAATGATATTTTTGAAAGCAGACGGAGGGTTGTGTACATAAAGCTCTGCACCCATTTTGATGACTTTGACTTCCTTTCTGATATGAACAAAGTCTTCAGAAGTAATCAGAGTAATGTGTGAACAAAAGTGGACAAAAATGGATAAAAGTACAATGTTTTAGGAAGACAGCTGCCCTGAAGCTGCATGGGCAATGAAGTTGGTCAGCAAAGACATTGTGTCCAAATTCTGCTCTCTTGGTTTAGATTTGCAACTGCTAACCAGAACTTGTCAATAGTCACCCAAAAACCCCAAATCATTTCTGTTCAAAAGCAACGTCCTGTCAAACTGCATCCAACTCAATTCATTAAGATATATTCGTGTTGATGTAGATTAGGAAACAATATGACACTGTTTCTATAAAAAAAATGAACATCAGATGACAATGCTCAAATAATATTCACATTGGGAAGTATGTATCACCGTTATGCAGTTTGACTGCTAGCGTTCTATGGTAAAATTCTGATTTCAAACATGGCTGATCCACTTTATCTGGAGAATGATGGTGTCATTGTTAATATTGTGGTAGATTATAATGGATTCATGTATGCGTAACACCTGTTTATGTTTATAGATACACATGATGTCTACAAACCACTTAAGGAAGTCAGATTCATTGACATGTAGATGGAGGCAAGTGTAGGATGGTTTAGGGTTAAACTTGCACAATACTAATAAGCTTGCGTAACTTGTTAGAAACGTATGTTTGACTACATTTGGGATAAACCATCATTTAAAGCTGGTAAAACAGAGGAGCTGAAATAATGATGAATAGTAACTGTTGTTTCTTACCTAATAAGAAGTTGATTGTGATCCAAGCAGAGACACCTATGGAAAAAGGAAGTAAGCAATAGTATGGGTTTGCATCTTGCAAGCGAAGTTAAGTTAATTCGGTAGAATACCACCATTATAACTTCCATAAACTGTATATCCATACAGTCAAAACAACTTGTGCTACATTTTGCATGCATTAAGAGTGTTTTGAATATAAATATCCATCTGTTCTTAAGCGCAATGAAGGCTGCTTTACAAAGAGCCATAAGTGCATGGAGGGATCTTCTAAATCGCTAAGAAGTGATCTAAATTGACAACAAACATGGAAAGTTTGGGGCTTTGGAGCTTGGGGAAGGAGCAAACGGTCACTTAGTGGCCATAAACTCTTTCCATCTCTGAACTCACAAATACCACTTAGGCCCTGCATTAACAATAAGTCCGTATGATTCACAGAGACGCAGTAATCTGCCGGGATAAGCGGCAGTCTGGAGAGTCCACCATCTCACCCATAATCAGCCTGGAGGAAATCTGGTTAGAGACATAAAGCGAGTTTTGCCCTCAACCACCAATGACACCTCACACATTTTTGAAGGATACACTCCCAGAGAGGCAGCAGTGTTCAGTTAAAAACAGCGCTTTTATTTGCATATGAAAATTTCCCCCAATACAAAGACTACAGCCCCTTTTTTAGCTATGTGTCATTAAAGAAAACAACATTTGATGCTTGGCAAATTAATGGCAGATAATCCGTTTGTGGAGATTATGCAGGGACGTTATCCGCTGCACTCGTTACTGCACAGAACTACTTTAGAGGATTGGATTAAGGCCTTGTATATGCATTACATACTGCAGAATCTATACCATGGGAGCCATTATACAACAAATTTTCAGCTTATAACTTGAGGCTTCGTTTTGGACAGAGAAATGTGAGGAGGTCAGTGAAGGAAGTCTGGGGTCTCACAGGCAGTAATACCGGCTGAGGTGCAGAAAACAGATTGTCATTCTAGTTTTCTCCTACATTTACTGGCCACTTTATCAGAAACCCGACTTTGCAGGTGTACAGTTACACATTCCGGCCATCTGCTGATGCACAGTTTAAAACTGAAGTTTGTACAATGAAACAAGGCTGTTTTCCTAAATGGTAAGGCAGAAATATGGACAAAGGCAATCACACACCTACCTTCATCTGTACCATCCATTATTGATACACTATCTGACCCCTGGAGGAAAGGAGATTCACCAAACACCTCCTTAACCTAGAAAAGAGCCATTATAAAGCATTGTCATCAATGGTGCATATTGTACTATGTAGTAGAACCAAGTGATCAAAGTCATATCATGAAGAGCTTAACTCCTCATCAGTGAAATATTTTTAATTTAATTCTTTAAGGAACAAAATACACTGTGTAGTTACAAACAACTGTAAGAAAACTGACAGACACTCGATGACCAAATACTATATATCCTCGATGTCCATAATACAATATTATTAGGCCTTAGACATAATATACAATTCCAGAAAACCTGGGACATTTTGCTAAATGCACAAATTTGCAATTTGTATATTACATTGACTTGAAATTAATTTTTATTTAACCAACATATGTTAAAAAAATTATTTATAATATTCTTCTAATATTCAGCCAGCTTGATTGTGTTTTGTAAATATAAAAAAAAGAGTATATTTAATGCCTTAAAACATCAAAAAATGTCTGGATAAGACAAAGTGAGAGTGCAAAGTTTCTAGAATATTCAGGTTACAATATTTTGAAACATTCGACAATCAGCAGGTGAGCTGAAAACAGGTGAGGGGATTATTCCTTTATGAGAGAACAACAAAATCCTCAAAAAAACACAAAAAACCTCAAGATTACACAGAATTTAGGTTTTCCTCATCTACAGTACATAATATTGTGAAAAGATTCAGTGGACCCAGAGAAATCTCAGTCTGTTGCATGCCAGAAACCACTGCTCTGTGCATGATCTTTGAGCCCTCAGAAGACTTTGAACACAAACAGTGTCGCTTGAAAATCTGATGCTGCCTAAAGAAATGCAACCTGAATCTGTTCTATACTGAAACACTGCAAGTTTTCTAGCCCTGAGCTCATCTCAGATGAACCAAAAATCTGTGGAAACATATGCTGTGGTCAGAGGAATCCATCCTTCAGCTTGGTTTTAGACAAAAAAAAAAAAAACTAAGAAATGGACCATCTTGTTATCATTAAAAGGTAAAAAAGCCAACATCTGTTGTGCTATGGCCCAAGGGCATCATTGTCCACAATATGGATCCCACAGGTATGAAAGCATATTTTAATATTTTAGAAGGACATATGATGCAATTAAGATGAATCAGAAAATTGTGTATTTAATGCTGTTAGCACATCAGTCTGCTTAATAAGTTGTGTACTGGGGCTAGCAAGTAATATAAGTTAATGTCCCAATAATTGGCATTATACCAACCTAAATCATGTCTAAATAATCATACTAGCTGTTTCTGAACAAATCATCACTTTAAGACAACCTTACCAGGAGTAGAGAAATGGCCTATGGGAGTGTTGGTGTGAGATTTGTAATTATGCAGCTGACACAATTCAGGATAAACCTGTTCTACTCCATTGTTGCTATGTTTAGTTCGTTACTGCTATTCCACAAATGCTTGTATGCTTCAAGGTAAAAAGTGTGCAGAAGGAGGGGTGGGGGTGAGCTCAGTGGTCCAAAGTTCTCTTTTCAGATGAATGTAAATGTTGCATTTCATTTAGAAATCAAGATCCCAGAGGCTGGAGGAAGAGTGGAGAAGCACAGAATCCATGTTGCTTGAAGTCCAGTGTGAAGTTTCCACAGTCAGTGATGATTT
>JBBIGC010000001.1:38450487-38466570 GCA_037576955.1 Lepidarchus adonis
AAAATGGTGTTTCTTCTCATACATTATTAGTAATATCAAAGGGAACTTTTACTTATTTCATTAAAATTCAAAGCAAACTTATTGTGAGTAGTGTATAATATAATAATGCATATATATTGTTTTTTAAAATAAAAAATCAGCATTACCAATTTATAAAACAGAAGCTTCTCTTTGACATACACAGATTCATCAGTTGTCATTTCTAGGATCACTTTTGGTAGCAACTGCTGCAGACATGAACTCTTCACAAGACCTGTTGGTCTAAAGAAGCTCAAACTCAATCCTCTAGACCAGGGGTCAGCAACCTTTACCATCAAAAGAGCCATTCTGCCCACTCTTCAGCTAAAGACAGAAACACAACACAGCTTAAAAACTTCTAAAAGTGTAAATCTCTTTTATTTTACCCCTTACTACTGAATGTGACAAACAGAAGTGCAGTGTGCAGGTGAAGGTCCAAAATCGCTCTCTTTTGCCATCTTTCCGTAGTAATTCCGAAATCGCTCTTTTGCCATCTTTCCGTAATTATTCCGAAATCGCTCTTTTGCCATCTTTCCGTAGTAGTTCCGAAATCGCTCTCTTTCGACATCTTTCCGTAGTAGTTCCCGAAATCGCTCTTTTGCCATCTTTCCGTAGTAATTCCGAAATCGCTCTCTTTCGACATCTTTCCGTAGTAGTTCTGAAATCGCTCTCTTTCGACATCTTTCCGTAGTAGTTCTGAAATCGCTCTCTTTCGACATCTTTCCGTAGTAGTTCCGAAATCGCTCTTTTGCCATCTTTCCGTAGTAGTTCCGAAATCGCTCTTTTGCCATCTTTCCGTAGTAGTTCCCGAAATCGCTCTTTTGCCATCTTTCCGTAGTAGTTCCGAAATCGCTCTTTTGCCATCTTTCCGTAGTAATTCCAAAATCGCTCTTTAGCCATCTTTCCGTAGTAGTTCCGAAATCGCTCTTTTGCCATCTTTTGTAGTTCCGAAATCGCTCTTTTGCCATCTTTCCTTAGTAATTCCGAAATCGCTCTTTTGCCATCTTTCCGTAGTAGTTCCGAAATCGCTCTTTTGCCATCTTTCCGTAGTAGTTCAGAAATCGCTCTTTTGCCATCTTTCCGTAGTAGTTCCGAAATCACTCTTTTGCCATCTTTCCGTAGTAATTCCAAAATCGCTCTTTAGCCATCTTTCCGTAGTAGTTCCGAAATCGCTCTTTTGCCATCTTTTGTAGTTCCGAAATCGCTCTTTTGCCATCTTTCCTTAGTAATTCCGAAATCGCTCTTTTGCCATCTTTCCGTAGTAGTTCCGAAATCGCTCTTTTGCCATCTTTCCGTAGTAGTTCCGAAATCGCTCTCTTTTGCCATCTTTCCGTAGTAGTTCCGAAATCGCTCTTTTGCCATCTTTCCGTAGTAGTTCCGAAATCGCTCTTATTTGCCATCTTTTCGTAGTAGTTCCGAAATCGCTCTGTTTCGTCATCTTTCCGTAGTAGTTCCGAAATCGCTCTCTTTCGCTGTATTTAGTTCGGCATCTTTCAGAAATTGCTGAGTGCTTGTTTTGAACATGTTAATCAACATTACATGTTGTTGTTTGCTATTTTCTCACCAAATATCAAACACACAGATAAGCAGTGTAGTTGGCAGTGAAGGCAAAGAGATTTTTTCTCAGGGATTCACTCACTGCCGGAGTCACACGTCTGCAGGCAAAGGCGAGAGCTATAGATGTGGATGTGACGCATTTTTAATTAGACAAATTTTAAACTTTTTTAAAAATTCAATGTAAATGTATCACCTCAAACTCCAACTTAACTGTATAACAAAATAAAGAAAAATTAATAATATATAAATGAAAATATTATTATTTAATCATTATTAAACTGTTTTCTATGCTTTTGTCAAAGCCAAACAGAGCCACAGAAAGAAGCCTGAAAAGCTGCATGCGGCTCCGGAGCCGTGGGTCGCAGACATATTTACATTCATGGCATTTGGCAGATGCTCCAATCCAGAGTGGCGTTCAGGGCGAGCAGTTGGGGGTTAGGTGCTTTGATCTGCAGGTTGGTTCTGGGAATCTCCCAGAAACTAACACAGTCATCTCCAATTCCAAACACGTGCAAGGACTTTGCCAGTAAACGATACCACCCACATGAACGAGCATCTACAGAGGAGGAAGAAGTATGGGCCACGCTACTCACGGCCTCTCACAGCTTAAGAACCACAGAGCATCAAACCTTCCGACGGCATCGCCAAAGCTGCTGTGCCACTCTGGAGCCCATGCAACATGTGGTACGATCCTGAAGTAAATAATTTCTCTCAAAAAGATTTCATCCAAAACTTCAATCCAAAAACGTTTGACATCAAACGTTACTTACAGTGGTTATAATACGGCCACTCAAGTTGTGCTAGAACAGTAGCCACCCCACACTCGAACATCTCACTGACCACCTGCTCATTAGTGGTCTTCCATGATTGCCATTGCAGGAAAAAGAAAATATCAGAGCAGCCCTGGACGACTCTGATGTCACTTCTCTAGCACAGGTGTTAATCAGGTTTGACAAGGGAATGAAAAGGTCCCATGAATTCTGCATGTTCACACTTGGGTCGCTTTGCCAAAAACCAGATCTGCATCCAGTTCAGGACCACATGTTTAAGTGGCCCATATTCAGAACTGAAAAAATCTGATTCCATACTGTTCCTAGTAAAATATGTGCAGGGTTAGGTAATTTGATTGCTGGCTGGTTCAACACTGGTTTTGTCCGATGAAGCCTTCACCTGACTGGTCCAATTCTGAATACAGGGTCCTCGACTTACACCGACGTTTAAATAAGCACTAATGTGTGTACTACCATGGGGCCATTCCTCTGCCAGTCCACCAGAGGGAGACATTCTGAGGCTCTGTTATGCCTTTTCTGAGCGTTTTATTCTCTCTGCTTTCACATTTTTAAAAGGGGTAGTAGTGACATAACTGTGAGGACCCCTTGTAGTTCTGTCAATCAAAAAAACAAGAAAACCCAGTTTTTGTACAAGCTTTTAATTGTATCAAGGTTAATTTTGTTCAACAGTACCGTATATCACACTTGTTGCTGTTGGTACATTTTTGTTTATGACAGTGACCGTTAAGTTGAGGGCATTTGCTTTGTCTTCCTCCTCCTTCCTCAGTTCTGCTCCAGAGCTATAAGGTGGGGAGGACAGAAAGAAGACATGGAGGAGCAGCCCATGCCTGCTGAGATCAGTTTTGACCTCTCAAGACTGTCTTGAAAATTCAGACTACCGAAATAGACCAATGTTCCCAAGGAATTTTAGATGCTCTAAATGAGAATTTCCCCAGTTGTTGCAGTGGACTCCACATTTTAGTGCATTTCTGTTTCATCAAACCAATATTAGCCTCATGAGGAGTTTGGTCATGTAGCTTATGGTCGATCAGTGCAGGCAATACTTTCAACTGAGCCAATGCATCAAAACCCATAGACGGAAGCACGTTCGCAATAGTTTCTGGTGTTTAATGTTCTTTGTTCATTTCTAGTCACAGCCTATAGAAACAAAAAATAGACAAGACAAGGCTGAAAAATGCTGGATTAAGATTTTAAAGTCTTTCATAGTGGGTTTGGTTTGAAATGCTCCATTGTAGAGAAATTTGCCAAGTCAGAAATGCCCCTAAAACGCATCACAAGCTTTAGTTCCGATCACAACTGTGGAGAAATCTGTATATTTCAAAACAATTTCACATCAAATCACTGTCAAAGATTGTGTACATAGGAACCACTGAATAATGTACAATTATTAAGCTAAAGGCCTTTCCAGTAGGAGAAATGCTAAGTGACATTACTATTATTCAATTCTCATTTTCAGGCAATGAGGATTTTCTGTTGGCTAACTACTAGCTAATGGTTTGTTATTGGGCTAAATGAGAAATTGCACTTTGTGAAACACTCCGTAAACTAGTATGTGCAAGAAAATCTGCTTTGATGACCACTATCTAAGCCATCTCTGCTCAAACCCAACTCTTAGAATAGTACTTTAACGAACAATGCTAACATGGCTAATCAAACCAAGAAAAACATGGCTAAAATGAATGCTAACGGACACCAACAGCCTCCATTGACTACATATTGGTGTTGAGTTCCAGCATTTTTTAGCTTGCCAGTGACAAAATAGACTATATCGCTATGATTTTGAGGAGATCTAATTGGCTGCTGGAGGCATGCACATCTTATTGTTGAAGGCAACAGCATCTTTTTGTTGTTATGGCAGTAGTGGCCTTTGCAACACTGCTAGTTGGCAACATGCAAATGAGCCCTCTAACCAATTAGTGCTGTGGGCATCCTGACAAAACCCCAAATGAGCATTTCTGAAGGTGTTGTGTTTATGTGATCCAAAAAAAAGACAAACATTATTTTGAGTTAAAACAATACAAGCCAATCCTGCCACATTGGTTCAAAATATGCATCGCAATATGCAGCAATATAAATGGAGTGCTATTGCTTTGGCCATACAGGGTAGTTTTATCTCATTCTACTAATGGGGCTGCAGACACCATGTGCCATGCCGTTTGGCCAAAAAATCTCTTCAACAGATACAAGAGAAAGCGCGAAACTGACCTCAGATCGGCATAAAAGAGCAACTTTCACCAACACCAATTCACACACACTCACACTGCACTCTTTCAGCTTTATACACACATGCAAGTGGCAACAAGTGCTGTCCAAGATTGTTACTCCCCTGCCTTACGCTTCTCTACACGCTGTGGTTAACAGCCTTAAATGGGTTTTACACAAACAAACAAACAAGATTAACCTGCAGTAGGTTCTCCCACATCACATGTGCTATCCAGGGCACTTCCCATTTCCCTCAGTCCCTTCCGGTGCATTCCCTCTGACAGCTGTAGTATTTACACCAGTTTACGCAGTCGATTAAAAAAAACAATCTCCCAAATCCAAATTAGGATATAGTTTCAGCTCTTTAGTTAAGTACATTTTAGTTGTCAAAGCAAACCTCACGTTTTAGGCAAATGAAGGAAGCAGGGCTGGGAAGTGCTGGACAGCAAAATAAAGAAAAAAAAAGTGGTGATGGGAGGCGAGGGTGCGTTGTCTGTGCTTCCCATAATCATCTCTTCCATTCTAAAGCAAAAGATGTGACGATCTCTGAGTGTTAACGGCGTGTGTGAGCCCAAATCAAGACGTGGCCACTTTTCAAACCAACTCTGACACTAAAACTTCAAAGTCCAGTTTTTTTTCTCATCTGGTCCGTCCCAAGCCGCCATGTTCTCATCCGCTTCAGCAGTGGCCCAGTGAAGGATGGCCTGGTTGTTGGTGGTTTGTAGCCTAGCCTAGCTTGTGGTGTTGCGTGGCGCATGCATTAAGGCTGGACAGGAGGGTGCTGAGATGAGCCGGAGTGGATTCCCGGCTGTGCTGGAGGAGGGGGAGGAGGGTGAGGGTGTTGTGCTCCGGAGTGTGTGTTTGGGGAGGGAGGAGGAGTGGGGCGCTTGAACTTGTCTGGACTGTTGCTTCTCCTTGGGGACGGCCTCTGTGGGGAGGGAAACGGAGGAGGAGAGATTCAATTACAATCCTTCAGAAAAATAACTCGGTACATCAAGAAATGACTGAATATTGGCATTTCAATAAAAATATTTTTTATTTAAAAAATAAATAAAAATACACCCGAGTGCAAAAACAATATACCAAGCACTTATCCTTCTTATTTATATTTATTTTATATTTATATTTAAAACTGAGTAAATTACAATTGATAATTATCACTGCTTTTATGTAGAAGTGAAACGAGTTTTTCTTTGCACCTCTCTGATGCTTAGGCAGATGACTAGGGGATAATGGGAGAAGCGGTCAAGCATGGTACATTTCATCATGAGACATACAGTACTGTGCAAAATCTTAGACCCAAACACAAATGATTTAAAGCCATTTATCTCAGCACTGAGCATCTTTCTGCAGCAAGAACACAAGTCAAATTAGAGTAAAAGCAACATTAAAGCAGTAAAAAGTGTCAAGAGTTAAATGTGTTGATATTTGTAAAAGTCATTGATCAGTTGTGAGCTGGTTAGAAGAACAGGTTTGGTTCTAGATCTTCTCTCCAGGCCTCCAGTCATTGCATGTATGTGTGAACCTCCAGCAGAACCTGATTTAATGGAAGGAAGGACTGATTGAGACCAAACCAGGGATTTGAGAGCGACTACAAGTAACACTGGGCTTCCATGAGAAGAGGTTTGGAAATGGTGACAGTCAGTTTACTGTGTTACTGTTCTTTAACATTATACTAATGTTTTGGAAAAATGCCTCCTCATGCGCAAATTCAACCGATTAATTAACGGAACTCTCCTCCTCTTTCACAGTTCCAAAAATTAATCTCAGTTGCTTTTTTTGTGCATGTGTTTATTTTCACATGTGTGTTTTTAGTTTAACTTGCATACAACATGAAATTTCATCAAAACTACTGTTTAGGCAAATGTGATGCAGTAAAAGTAATAAGCTGTTAAGAGAACTTGTGTTATTTTTTTGACATTATTCAAAATGTATCGTGATGTGTATTGTATTGCTGCCCCTGTATCGGAATACATATCGTTTGGTAAGGTTGTCTGCAATAATCAGCCCTAACCTGCGATCAAATTACACACTGTTCATTTCTAAACAAAATAATATTAAGCTAAAATTAGGCTTTTCACACCATTGTAATACAAAATAGAAATATTCTGCATTAACATTGAAAAAGAAAATAGCAGATTTTAAAAGAAAGCCATTTGAGAAAAAATATATAAAAATTAAAAAAATTTAATAAATTACAGTGGGGCCTACGTGAAATTTACAGTATATTTTTAAATATGCTGTTTTTACTAACATGCTAAACTCTTCTGCTCCTTCCTTGCAGTTGGCCAAGCAGTAGATGTCAGTAGCCTATGTTCAGATTTTCATCAGCATGTGTAATAAATACACAAATGTCTCAATATGAATAAGACTGCTGTCTACTCAAATGTAATGTTATACACTTATCAGACCTTTTCTCATTTGTGTTTCATCTCTGCTCAGAACAGGCCAGAATTATCTCAACATTTAGACTGGACAGCTAGACTTGCTTACATTTTAGGGACACTGTGTGGTGTTAGGTTTGCAAGGTAAACGGTTTGCTTCACTATAATGCAAACGCTCCTTTCTTTGATCCCCCCGCTTTAGTTGTCTCCAATTTCACCCACTAGCTAGGATAAACACCTGATACCACCAACACTGAATGCATACGCATGCACTTGCTTCCTGGGTGACAGGAAATGCCACTGTATCTTTCTGAACTCCCACTGGATAGTGGGGGAGAGGGAGGGCGAGTTTACCCACTCCGAGGTTGTTGTGCTGGAACAGCACCAACAATCAAAATCTCATGATAATAGGAACTCACACAGCACTTTTACACTGGTGATTAAAACCAAATAGGGAGAATATTTATGTAAAAAAAGAGGAAAAAAGAAGAAAAAAGAGGGTTCTCTGCGTACAGAGTGGACGCACATGAGAGTATGAGAGATGCCAGCTCCTCTGTTGTTCTGGCTTATCCGTGAGAAGGGACAGAACCCAGTGCACTACAGAACATCAAAAGAGCTGGACCTTCTGTCCCCAAAAAATTATCCCTTGACAACCACACAGTCGCCATAACAACCAGCATCACTCGGAGTATTAAAAATGACAAAGCTCTTAACACCAAGAAAACGCAAACGAGAATAATCCAAAAAGGGCAGACTACAGAGATAGGAAAATCACTCACACAAATGTAATAATCTTTTCCCTTTAACATTCATTGAAATGTCTTGGCACATTTTGTAGCAAAGGGCTTGTTCTTCATGTAAGAAACTTTATTCTTTTCCAACTGTTGTCCTAAAGGATATTTGGATTGTTTGCTGAAGTAAAACAGGAGAACACGTCTGCACACATTCAAATAGATAGAGGCTGCTTCTTAAATTAGATGTAATCAGTTAGCCAATAAAAAGCCGGATCCTGCAGAACTAAAAATATGATCATAACGGCAGCTACAGGAATACAGAATTATTTTATGCGACCTGTGTGAAACAGCATTTTACATTTTACATCTGTTAGTGTTTCCAAATGATTACTCAAAATAACTCATAAAAGAATAAATATAAAATAAATAGATGTATTTACAGTCTTGTAAAATGCAAAAATATGGACACCCCTCGATAAATAAAATATTTTGGTGATTTTGACATTGAAAAGATGTTACCACAGTCTCTGTAGAACATGAAAAAAATACAAAATATTTTCTGCAAACATTGATGCATACAAAAAATAAATAAATAAAAACATTATTTTGGCACCGTGCAGAAGTTTGGGCACCCGACAATATCAGTACTTACTAAAACCTATTTTATGGCTTGGAAAAGCTTTTTAGAGTCTTTCAATTATTGTACTTGGGATTGTCTCCCATTCTTCCTTGCAAAAGCCGTCTAGGTCTTTAATATTCTTTGGTTGTTTTGCATGCACAACTTTTTAACATCTACTCACAAATGTTCAACGATGTTTAAACCAGTGATGTCCTGTTGTAGACGCTCATCCTCTTTTCAGCTTTATCTTTTTTACAGATGGTGTGATGTTTGCTTCCAGAATTTGCTGGTATTTAGTGGAATCCATTCTTCCCTCCACCTGTGCAATGTTTCCTGTACCATTGGCAGTAACACAACCCCAAAGCCTGATAGATCCACCTCAAGATGTTCTTTTCATGAAATGCTGCTCCTTTTTTTTCCCAAACATGCCTTTACTGATCGTGGCCAAAGATTATTTTTAACTTCATCAGTCCACAGCACTTGTTTCCTAAATACATCAGGCTTCTGTAGATGTTCTGTTGCTTACTTCTGCCGATGGATTTTACAATGGGGACGCAGGTGAGGTTTTCTTCCATGACGAACAGTGGAACGACGCACCACCACTCCGGAGTCTGATAAATCTTCCTGCTGTTTTTTTGCAGTCAAATGGGGATTTTGATTCGTCTTTCTGACCAGCATACGAGCAGCTTTCTCTGAGATTTTTCTTGGTCTTCCAGATCTCATCTTGATCTCCACAGTTCCTTTGAACTGCCATCTCTTAATTACAATTCTCACTGTGGAAACTGCAAGCTGACAACACTTTGCTATCTTCTTGTATATTTTTGTTCAATTTATGGCATAAAAAGTACCTATGCATCAATGTTTGCTGAAAATATTTTTTCCATGTCCTAGAGCGACTGTATCTTTTCAATTACAAAATCACCAAATGAAATAAATAAGAATTGCCATCATCATAATTTTTATTAAATGAATTAAATAAAGTTTATTTTCTATGCAAAGGTGACTTGGATGTTGGTTTATTTTAGTTTTTTGTACCAAAAGGAAGAATTTAAGGTCCATGTTGATAAAGTATGTTTAAATAACAAACGAGTCAAATAATTTTTAAAAAAAGATTTCCCAGCTCAACTCGACTCAGTCAGGCCTAATCATGCGACCCTGATCTTTACAGACGGCCCTCCTGATAAAATTCCCCAATCTGAACAGGGATTGAAAAAGGAACAAGTCTTTAACATGTACCACACTTGGGAGGCATCAGTACCTGAACTCCATGGGAGGGTCCTGGATGAATGTGCAGTCCTGGGGGAGTGTAGTGGGGGAGGGGGGCCCGGCTGAGTGTTGCAGGAGGCGTGAAACCAACCGTGTGACTGGCATATGACAAACCTGCACAACAGAGAGGTCAAAATGTCACAAGCAACCCCAAATAACAGCAAATCAACAGAGATCAACATTTTCAAACGAGACAGAGACATTTACCTACTTAAGATTTATCATTAAATGAATTAAAACTGTTCATTAAAGGAGAAGTCTGGTATGATCACCCAAGAAATGACTGCTATTTGTGTTTTGCAGGTATGTCACGTGGAATGTTGTATGTGTATGTCACACAAAGTGACAAAAGTCACGTTGGCAGGTCTACTGACCATTGTGTGTGTATGTCTGTATGAGGGCTAGGCGATATGGAGGAAAATTTATATTTATTATATCAACTACGATATACCATTAATATCCCAGTATTTTCTTTCAGTTCAATTTAAAGTCAAAGGCAATTTTTACACAAAGAAATGACCCAGGTAATGCGGCTGTCATCCATACCATGTCCTGGACTGTAAAATGGAAAAATATATTTGAAATAATTTCCTTCACTTTAATTCAGTATTAATATATATATATATATAATATATAACCCTTAAGTGTGAAGGGTTATATATTATCATTGCTGCGTTCAGGCCTAAATTATTGCAACTATAAATAAAGCAGGACATTAATTTTCTATTGTTTTAGCTAGATTAAAGTAATTGAAACTGTTTTGTACAGGAATGCATTTATTCATTCAATCTTTTAAATGTACTTGTTTTGTTGACCTACATATTATGCATTTAATTCATAACAATATTTTATTAAACTGTTATTGCATTGCAATCCATTGTAAAAATAATGAGTTTTTAAAACTGTAATGGAAGACAAAATATTACTTTTATTTAAATAGAAATTGAAATATTGCATGATGAGCACAAAAGGCTACATGTCAATTCTTTCAACACTGCACTCACCAACAGCCAGATGAAGATGATGACCAAAGCACTGCATTTTTAGCCGCCCGTTAAGTTCTATTGCTTTAACAATGTTGGTTCTATTGTCTATTGTAACAGTGTCAGTCCGAAAGGTATCACGTTAGCAAGTCGGTCAGTACGTATCTTTTGGATAATCGTGTACATTTCTGGTATTTTTAAAAATATTTGCATGTGGGCCAAACGTTTTTAGTAGCTTTTTAAAGCAGTCTTGCTCCACAATCATCTTTAGCACGGTGCTACGCTACAGTGTTTGTTACTACGCTGCACTTTGCATTTCTTTTCTCATAAGGTTCACCGTGGCTAAATGCAGCTTTGTGTCGAAGTAGAAGTCATGGAGTTTCTAGTACAGAAACAGACCGAAGTTCAACACATTCTTCATACTGTTGGTGCCTTTAGTTGGTGGTGCTGTTGTACGTAAATGGTGATGGTGCCTTTAGATTTGGATGCAACTTCCTTGTGGCATACAATGTTTTTCTACTGGTCATCTGTTCTTCTAAATCCAAACCACCTCCAAACAATTGAGAACTGATGCTTTTTTTTTTTAAAAAACAATCCAGATCTTGGTTCTCATGTGTGTCAGTGGGAGCTGGGAGTTTTTCCATGCTGCTGACTGCGACAGGCCGCATGCGCAGTGGGGGCGAGGTGTAGGAGTGTGTGAGATGAGACCCTGGTTTTAGAAACTTTGCTATTAATGATCTAAGTGCGAGCACGGTATAAACAGTATCTCAAAATACGGTGTTGCATGTAAAAATATATATTATATAATTTAATATATTGATATACCGCCCAGCCCTAGTGTGTGTGTGTGTGTGTGTGTGTGTGTGTGGACAGTTTGTCGCTCTCTCATCATAAACACATAACAAAATTTGACCTCTGCATTAACCAATCACACATGGAGCAGTGGGCAGCTACCAACATCCTGGGGGAGCAGTGTAACTGGACGATACCTTGCTCAAGGGTACCTAAGTGGTACCTGGATGGGTTTTGAACCTCTGACCTTCCTATTACAAGGGAAAACAAAGACTATAAATGGTTGCTATCAGCAGAGGACAGTTAACAATTTTCCCACCTCTCCCGGCCTTGTTTCTAAAGCAAATCTTTTTATTCTTTTCAATTCGCTGGTTTGTGTTGCTGCAATTTCTGGAAATCCCTGCACTGCAAACCGTTTTATGCAACATTAAATCCAGCACAGCCTGTTGATGCTGCATCTATTCTGCTCTGGCTCCAAGTCAGCCTGATTGGAAAATGTAAATATTGTGCAAGGAAAGGAGATCCCATCAACATCTCAATGCAGAAGCTGGGACGAATGTAAACAGGCCATGTCTGGAATGGATGACGGTCCAGATCACAGGGATTGAATGTTCATGCCAAGTGTAAATAGGGCTTTAGAGTTACTTAATACTCTGAGGTAAGTATGTTTAAGAATTTGTTAAATGCTGTATAGTATACATTGAACTACATCAGTCATGAAGTCATCAAAAAAGTGGAGTAAAAAGCAATGTGGAATTCACGTTTGTGTAGTGGGGTACAAGCCCAAACCCAGAAGTTTATTGGCTAGCTCAAAATAATTCAGATTATTGCGTCAGACTTGCTTGGGTTGAATACTCTGTGCTACTTTTGAAATGTCAGTCACATGCAGACCGAATTTCCCAGGCAAAGTTCCAACAGCACATTTATGTTCCTGTACCTGGAAGCGTCAGCCAAATGAATAAATGTAAATGTAATCATCAGCTTACTTCTGCATCACTCCTGATCCTGGTCCTGGTCCGAGTGGAAAGTCTGAATAAGCAATGAATCCTTTGCCTCCATGATATCAGATCACTCATGACATAAGATATGGGAGTATATGTCTAATTCCAATTTCGGTCTACAATGCCATGCGATTACGCAATATCACTGGCAATGGAAAGGTGAATGTTAGCAAGTTCTTTCTACAAGTCACATGAAGCAAGACACTGCAGCTTTTCAAACTGCTGCAGTTGCAGGACTGATATCACTGGACGGTGCTACCGCACTTGGAAGAGAAGGCTGCCAGTTCTGCTACATCAACTAACAGACCCTGGCTAGCATTACCACTTTGAGTAAATGGGGCAAGAGAGGGTCATCCTACACTCCTAGAGGAAGCAAAGCCAAATGTGCTCTATTGAACTCCCAGCCAAAGATGCCTGCAGCAACACCAGGGTTTGAATTTGCAATCTCTTGATGACGGGGCCAACACTTACATAAATGCAGCAACTGGGACCTATTTTTTTCTAAACAGTGAATGTTTGAGACGTTGTAGTTAAATTATTTTGCTGTCAATCCAGTAAGATATTAACTTTCAATAGCTTGATACACAAAGTGGTGCTGTATGTATTTTACAGAGGAGTGAAGTCATCTAGCCATTCACTACCAACCGCACACACCAGCAACAAAGTTACAAAGCTATTTTAAGCACTAAAGTGTTTGCAAATGACAAGACTGTAGGTCTCAGCCCAAGACCATATTGTGGAAGGCAACCTCTTCAGTTCCCAGATATCAGATGTTATACATCCCCTTTTGTTTACCTTAATGTTGAAAATATTACACAGACATATTGGTAGATCCACTATAACTAATTTTACAGAAGTATCTATATCAAACAATAGGGGAAAAGGAAGATTTTAGACCCTAGGGGGTTTTATCAATATCAGAATGTCCACAGAGATCCACTAAGTTTACAACTACAATTCATGAAGACAAACACGACATATCTGGGGTGAAGTTAGGTGATACAGGGCTGTTATGGAAACGTACCTGGGGAGATAGGGCGGCTAGAGGAGGGTGAGGGGGTGTAGGGTATTGGACTGGACACAGTGCGAGCTCTCAACCCCTGAGCAGACATCTCATTGAAATACCTAGAGAGACACAGACAGAGATTTAAAAGGAAGTCACCATTCAGCAAACTTACACTACAGATCACTTTTTCCTTGCTTTTAATACTTAACCCTAAACTGAGTAGCGTTTCAGCACAATACAACAAATATTACTCACTGCTGCCCTCTAAAGGTGTTTCAGGTCCAAGTCTGAACAGCACTAACTGTAGAGGTTTCACTTGCACGTGTGCTACTCTTCCCAATCGCTAAAAAGTCCTATTCACATTTGAAAAATACGATCTCAAGCCGTAGAATCTAAGTGTTCGAGACATCAACTTTGCCCGTATTCTGGATAAAACTCATGGCAGAAAACCCTGAGATTGCCACAACAGCACCGAAAACCCTGCTGCCATTTCCGAAAACATATCTGTGTGAGGGTTTTCTGTCGTCACAGTAACCGAAACCAAATGACGGCGCAAACTGAGCAGAAGTAACACACTTTAGGTGTCATTGTCTCCCATTATGCCTAGATGGGACGTCCTAGTGCAGAGAAACAAGCTCAGGACTCTCATTGATTTAGCTTTATGGGGAGTTATATATTTTCATCTACTTTATATTTGTTTTATATTAGTGTCTCTTATTTTGAAAGGAAAGTTTATGCTTTACCATAGCAACCAATGAGCATTAGGGGGCAGTGAGGAGGATGTTACTCTCAGTGTTGTTGGCGCATTTCAGGAGGACGCTGCTAAAAAAGTTACATAATTACACAGTGGATTCACGATTATTATTATATTTACAAAATACCACCGTTTGTGTTGCTCTTATCATTTCATTTTGTTGTATTTATCCGCTACGGTCTGTGAAAATATAGTCGGACATTAAACCGGTCTGTGGTGCAAAAACCACTGGTGTAAAACACACCACAGTCCATGTACAGAAACAAAACTGCAAATTCAGCATGTCTTGATTTCACGATTTTTGTAACGTCACAAAAACCAAAGCATTGAGCCACTTATTCAGCAGTTTAACCAAAATTCGTGTTGCGGGTATAAAATAAATATATGTTTCAGCCCATGCCTTTTTAAAGGTAGAAAAAATATAGCACAACCAATGAGAATGGAGCTAACTTATTTATATCAATTAAAAAGACACAGTAGCTTCACGCAAGTTGGTGTTGCATAAAAACCTAAAGTAAGTGAAAATAAAATGGCAGGAAAACATATCCATATATTAAGCAACATATTAATTGTATTTGCAGTTTATATATGTGACAGGCTTCCTATAAACTTCAAGGTATTTTTCTATTTTTATACTTTTCCAGACCTGCTGAATGACCCTGATTAAATAAAAGCAGTCAATGAATTTAAAGCTGGAAAAAACTGGTTAACAATAACAGTGATCCAGGGATCTGCAGAAGTAGTCCATCTTTGCTCTCTGTCTGCTGGTGGTACCTCTCATCATCCATTTCCAGGCTGCTCTCACTCTCACTGAGCTGCCTGCACAGTGCCTCTCTCCTCTCCATCTCTCTCTGCAGCTTCCTCTGCAGCCGCATGTTCTCCTCTCGCATCTGTCGCTCCTCCTCAATGTACTGAGCCCTCTTCTCTGTGTCTGAGAGAACAAAAGTAAGAACAGTGGTGCAGAATTACTTCACACAACACACATTTATTGCAACTCTTTACATGTTATTCCATTGCAGATGGCCCCCTCTACTGGCGGAGAACTGCAACACCCCACACTGAGAACAAATTATATATTACTCAATTCACATACACATATACTGTCAGTCAAACCTTTTATCTAGTTTTGTATGAACATGTTCTAAACATAAGATTTTCAGACAAGACCTAAAAATAGATAATGAAAACCTAGTTAAACAAATTAAATTAAAATGTATATATTTGGTCATGTATCTATTAAAATAATAAGATCCAATAATACGTGTGTGGCAAAAGTAAGTGAACTTCTTAGGATTATTGTATCATTTGGAAGGTTCTGATGTTACCAATAAATCTGACAAAAATCCGACGAGTGGGTGACCCTGTTTAAGCTAAAGAACAGGCTTCACACATACAACACATTTTCGGGTGTGTATCATGGCATAAAGGGGGCAAACAGATAATGCAGCGAATCATATATAGACATTTCTCTTAAGTCATTTTGTCCAAACCACTGGAAAATATGAAAAATATGGTCGTATCATCCTGCACCTGAACAAACTCCGTGAGTCATTCCCAGCACTTCTCAAACCAAACTGACACTCATGGATCCAAAGTAGGTGTACCTAATGAAGTGGCTTGCCAGTGTGTGCACTATATTTAGGTTTGTGGGAGTAACTCAGGTTGTTGTTTGCCAGTGTGTTCCTCACGCTGTAGCTCGGTTGTGCGCAGGCTGCGTTTGAGCCTCTCCACCTCGCTCTTCAGGAAGCGAATGTGTCGCATCATGTTCTCAGGAGAGTCGATCTCCATAGAAACCTCCCTTGGAGAAGGTGGAGCAGACACAGGCTGGTCAAGCTTCTCCTGCAAGATCCTGTCAGTCAGAAAGGTGGGGCCAATGTTAAACACAACAGAATAGCAAAGATAATAATAATAATAATAATAATGCATTTTATTTGTGGGCGCCTTTCTAAAACCCAAGGTCACCTTACAAAGCATAG
>JBBIGC010000001.1:38466670-38492689 GCA_037576955.1 Lepidarchus adonis
CATATCAACTCGCCTGTTAATGACCAGGTTTAGTGAGTGTGTTTGTGGCTAGGAGCCACACCAGGCCCGGGATTCACCCCCCCTGCCTACATGCTCACTCCGCCTTGCCTCTATGGGGTAATGGGGTCCACAAATCGAAACTTCTTCATTCACCAGCTCTGGTCAACACAACTAATTAAAAACTCCCCCAAGGATTAAGAATGACAGATTGTACTGGTCAGTCTTCCATATCCCTCAGCCCTTAATTGGCTAAAAAGAGAAAGTGAGTGTGTGTCATTGAGCACACGCCCAATCACACAACATGCACTTCAATGAAATGGGACCTTTGCATTTAACCCAGCAGTGGGCAGCAATCAGCTCTTACTGGGTTTCCTCAGTGGTGCCTGTGCCCATCATCTAATAAGTAGGGGTGTAAAATCACAAGTGTCCTCATGATTTTATTCTACTTTGATTATTTTAGCCATTTTTGACCAAATTTACCGCGATGTGATTTGGTTAGATACTAGGGACTGTGGTCAGTGTGACATACAATGAAATTTCACACAGTCTGATACATTTCTGTGACCTCACACATGCAAACAGATTATAATTGTAACATTTTATTAGAAATACCATATTTTCCCAACGATAGGCAGCAGCTTATAAATTGATTTTGTAAACCTGGTAATGGGTTTGGTTTGCTTAAACAGGGCAGCTTATCTAAAAACATGAAAACACATTCACTAAAAGAATAACTTAGTACAAAAAGACGACATTTGTTGCTAGGTTTAAATTCTGCCTCATAGTTCTTTTGTGCCATGATATCGGGACGTTCCAAATGTGATCAATTTCAATGGCTATGTCACTACTGGTATAGATTAGCAAAGGCCTCCAACCTGTCAGGTTAGATGATTCTACTTCAGATCGATAAATTCAGTAACACTACAGCTAATAACATGGTTATTAATATGGCTTACCTTAGAGTTTTAAAACATAAATGACCATATAGGCTTATAGAATGGGGCCTATAATGTAGGGAAAATGGTAATGCAGCCATGTAGTCAAAAGCAAAAGCAATTTACTGTTGAGTAACATTTACTGTGGAATGACCACACATCAATTTTCACGTATCAGATCGATACATTAGATCATGCACTATTTTGGCTGATGCATAAAGATTGATTAATTGTTACACCCCTAATAATAAGTAGCCTAATATTAGCCGTTCATCTAAAATCTTTGTTATTCATTCATCAGCCTTTTGTGTTATGTCAACATTTCATGACGAATCGATAAATAAAATGGTTCACATAATATTAAAGAGGAATTACACTGATTTGTTTTTTCAAATATATGCATTACCAGACAATTAAGACCTCCAGAAAAGTCCGATATAAAAAGGTTTTGAGAAATGTTCAACCTAAAAGAGATTTAGTTCATTTGCTGTGTTGTGAGGGAAAGAAAATGTCTGCAGTTCAGATGCACTATTTTCTCATTATCAATATTCTATATAAACACTCAGACATAAGTAGCTTCACTGGTGGAGAGTAAATGAAATCACTGTAGAGGTGTCAGACTCTACGTTTTGCTACAGTTATATTAATATAACGGTATAATCATATTTTACTCCAAAAACACTCAGATTGACTTTGTTTATATCTCGACCACTGAATTATGGGATTTTCGAATTGGGCGGAGCAGTAGTACAGGTGTCAATGATGTTGCCTCACAGCCTTGAAGTCCAGCTTCTGGCCAGCGGTGACCAAGGTCCTTCCTATGTTCATTCTACACGTTCTCCCTGTGTCCTTCTGGGTTCTGCCCAGAACTCTGGTTTCCTCCCACAGTCTGAAGATAGATGTCAGGCGAATTGAAGTTGCCTTTTGGTGTGATTGGGTTCTGTATGTACTGACAAGGAACTGTGAAAGTGTTGGGACACGCTGCTATGAGCTTGGTTGATGAATTCATTGAAATAACTCTACTTAGCTAAAGTTCAGCACTTTTTCCGTTTGTTACACTTAATTCTTCAAGATCCATGTAAACTTTTTCTCCCAAGCACTGTCTTCCAATGTGTGTTAGTTTTCTCTGCCTTCTGTATGTTCGTTCAGAGCTGATGGTGTCAGCAAAGCTTATACAGTGCCCTCCATAATGTTTGGGACAGACACTTTCTGCTCCATCTGCTCCAGTGTAAAATTTCAATTCAACAATTCAGATGAAGTGCACATTCCAGACTTTAATGAAAAAATTCAGTTTCACCATTTGCATTCACAGTCCCAAACATTACGGAGGGTACTGTAGTTCTAGCAGGTGATGAGCCAGGTGAGTTCTGCCAGCACACAAACTCATCTGACACATCTTAGTGGGCAGTGCCTCAAAATTGGTGTTGGAAATGGCTGCTTTGAACCTTGCGAGGCTCTAATCAATTACCGTTGCCCTAATTGGGCTTTTTCAGTTCTGCTCTGTGATTACTTTTCATCCGTTTAGTGCTGTCCATCACCCTGAGGAAGATTAAAAAAACAAACAGCTTCTTGCATATGCACTACAGAAACATTCCTTCAGGCCAGTAGTGATTCTGACCCTTGAAACACAGCAGCCGAGTGTATCTGACCGCTAATGAATATGCTAATCGATATGGAGAGGGTTGATTGGTTTTGGAGGAGAAAAAAAGGCCCGGGGCAGTTCTTTTGAGACGAGGCTGTAACAAGTTTGCGCCTCAGCTGGCATCCAATGGAAGCGAGTTCTCCAGTCCAGTGAATTTGCTTAGAGAACACTAAGTTTGACAATGAATAATGTATTGACTGCAGCGGCTGGTTCCTTTAGGTAATTGCTGTGAGTTCAGAGGAGCAGAACGTTGCTCACGCGAAAGATGAGCTCAGCATTCATAATCAGAAAGTATTATTATGCTAAAGGTAAAGTGAAAATCATGTTCATTAGTAGACTGCAGTCATTCATAATGGCCTGATGTACTTTTGATTACACAACACTAGTCAGAGGTTTGGATCCTGAAGACTGTGGGTGATGGAACCTTTTCTACCTGAGCTCTTACGCTCTGGAACTCTGTTCCTAGTCATATTCATCAGGAAATTTCCAAACAATCTTTTAAGAAACTCTTCAAAACATTTTAATCAATACTACATGCACCTGACTTTGTATTTTCTTGATGTAATTTATGCAGGTACTTTATTTTAATTCACTAGTTTAGTTATATTATTTGATTTTATTTTTAAACTACTCATTTTACATTTCTTTTGTAATTTTATTGTTTTATTAAATGATTTTGTTGTGTTCTATTTGAGTTGTATGCACTTTGAGAGGCTTGAAAAGCTCAATAGAAATAAAATGATTATTATCATTCTAATAATAGCAGACAGATAATTTAATATATGTGCATTCCAACAAGCATCAGTCATCATAACACTTCTTCAGTCCATTTTTTATAGATTTCTGTCCAATTCTGTTGTATCCTTCTCAACCCACTGGGTAGGACTTCCCCACCACACGATAGTATCAACAGGTGACGTGAGCATGGGCTTCCTCTGGGTGAAGTTAACCATCAGATCATTTCAAGGAGGGAAATGGCTTCGCTAACTGTAATCAATGGAGAATTCAGGTAAAGGAAAAAAAGGTTTTTCAAAGAAATCTGATGTAAAAGAAAAGAAGGGCTGTAAGTATGTACACTTACTGTAGGCAATTAGCCCAAAGCTTCATACCATCTTTCCTGGATACTGCATTAAAAATGACAGTGTGAAAAGCCTCCAAAATATCTGCTATAGGGCAATAAGAACAAATGGAAGAATCATGAAAGATTGATTAAAACTGAGATGTAAGTCTACACTGGCATAGCCTGAAGCTTTTTGCAAACTTTACGGTTTCTAGCTCCAAAGTTGTTAGCCCACATGCAAGCGAGAAGAACAGAAGAATAGCACATAAACTACACTTCCTATGCTGGTAGATGCTGGACATAGAAAAAGGTTCCATTGTAGTTCTCTAGACACATATATATTATATGTACATATAAACCGGAGCAGTTTTTGGATGTGATAATTTTGTACACTTTTTTAATGCTAAAATTGGTGTTTTTAACATATTGTGGTTATTATTTTGTTTGTCTTGTAAACCAGATTTCTGATATAGCCAGAAAGTGTTGTTTCAGCAAAAACCAAACCTGGTCCCAGAAGGTCATTTACATTTACATTTACAGCATTTAGCAGACGCTCTTCTCCAGAGCGACGTACATGGTGAGCGGTTGGGGGTTAGGTGCCTTACTCAAGGGCACTTCAGCTGCTGTCCGGTTCCGAGAATCGAACCTGCAACCCTTCGGTTACAAACTCATTGAGCTATAGCTGCCCCATAGTGACCCGATTCATCTCACCTGGTATCAGACTACGCTGGACACCCACCCTCCAGGACCAGTTTGGGTACCCCTGTCCTAAGTTAACAAGAAGAGGCTTGACATGTTGATTGACATGTACAGTGGTCAGTCACATATCACTGTGCTTGAGTAAAAGGAATTAGTCGTTACAAAAAACCACAAACAGAAACAAAGTAAAACAGGGAAAAATACTTTATAAGAATAGCACTATGCACTAATAAAATATTCCATGCCAGCTAATTAATCAGTCTTTAATGCTAAATGCTTGAGTATTTTTCAAAATTATGCCTCTAATGGTCTTTATTTGAATGGACACAATGAACTGTCAACTGGTGTGCACTAATTTGATCCCTCCCCTCCCATCATCTCATCTCAGCTGGAGGCTAATGAGGGGGTGTGGGTAATAAATTGCCATCCTCACCATCAGGTGACTGCCTTGGTTGCCTGTCCCTAAAAATGTCCCAGATATGGTCAGGACTTAAGCTATTGTGCCACTCTGGAGCCCATTTTTTTGTAAATACGTGAAGAAGGGGGATTGTATTACTTCTTCTAGTTTTTAGACATTATGACTTACCAGGATGTTGAAAACCCCAAATTCGTGTTTTCCCATACTCTTACATTTAAAATTAAGTGACTTTTATAGCCCACCTCTAAAATGTCTGCTTGGTTTTGATGATGTCATTGTGCGCATGCATCTGGAGAAAATGCTAATCACTGAGAACATGTTTCACTTCCACCTTTCACCTCCCCCTAACAAACTTTTAGAAGAAAGTTGTATTTTCATCAGAAATACTTCAAAGTATGGAAGCAGAGTGTGTTCTGATTTCCTTATTGGATTTGCATGAAAGTAAGCTCCAAAACTCTCAATCTATCTCATTTTCAAAAATCATTTAAATGAACTTCAATGAACCCAATCATTCAAAGACAGACTGAAGGTCATTATCTCCACTGAACTCATTAGATGGAGACATGATAAATTAAGACTTCATATAAAGTTGACATGTTTGATAGGGTAGCCTGGAGCTTCATAGCATATGGGGTTGTTTTACCTTAAACATCATAGGAGGAGGGGTAATTAAATGAATTACAGGCACCATGAAGTCAGTGGGGACAAATGAGAGAAGAAAATGATAGACATTGAGGTTTAATCTAGTGTGAAAAATAAAGACATTTTAGTGGATAGTAGAGTAGCCATACCTTAGCAGCTGCACCTTGGGATCTAAGTAGGCGTGATGGATCATAAAGGACCAAGAGTTCACTCAGATATTGTAGTGCAAGACCATTCAGTACTTGTATATTATATTGTATATTATAATAAGTGTGAAATTTGATCGGGAGCCAGGGCACATTAGATTAAATGTGATTGTGATTATATCTTCTGGTTCTAGTAAACACTCTTGTTGCTACATTTTGGACTAACTGGAGTTTGTTTATGAACCTACTGTTACATCCGGAGAGTAAAGCACTACAATAATCTAATCTAGAGGTAACAAAAGCATTAGCAATGTGATTACATAATATTCTTTATCTTAGCAATATTTCTGAGATGAAGGAAGGCAGTCCTAGTTATGTTATCTACATGGGCTTCAAATGAAAGACTGGGGTCAATAATTACATCAAGGTCTTTCACTGCTATGCAAGATGAGACAAAATGGCCTTCCAGAGTTACTGTGTAACTGGACAGCTTGATGCAAGTGGTCCTATTATGAGCACCAGTGTGCTATTATCTCCTTTATTTGACATGAGTGTGTGCCGTTATCTCCTTTGACGTCAGAATGTGCGTTATCTTCTTTGTGTGTTTAACCAAGTGAGCATAGCCATAAGCTCAGGGCCATGCAGAAACATTTAGAGTGGTAGGTGCCCAAATGTAAAACGTAAAATGTCAGCATGATGTCTTTCCTGGTTGCACAAAATAGTTGATTAGGCTCTTGCCAAGGCACCATGGTCTTCAGGGAAGAAGGAACACATGCCTAAGCCCCCAAAGAGCCCCCCTTCTGCACCGGTATACTTAATCAGTATTGCATTGGGTAAAATGGCTCCTTGATGCAAAGCTGCCATCTGTTGGGCAATGACTGAACGCTGGCATTATACTTGGTGTGTCTGCCTGGTTAGCCTGAAGAGCAAAGCTGTTAGTGGCTGTGAGGTTATGTTAAGTCTGTCATTTAATCCATAAAGACAACCTTTTCTAGGGCATTTCTTTTCTTTGGTCTTTCATTCACACAAACAGCATTTAGGTCACTGTAAAAGGATATTTTGCTAAATTTCTTCCAGGGTGAAAATATTCAAAACCCTAGTTTTTAGTATGGAAATGTAGACAGAGGAAAGAATTTGGGTTTTAAAGTAAATATGTCTGTTGTTATCTCCTTAGTTTGATACCAGAATGTGACCATTGTCTCTTTTGTTTGACACCAAAGTGTGGCCGTTATCTCCTTTGTTTGACACCAAAATGTGAGCATTATCTCCTTTGTTTGACACCAGAGTGTGACCAATAATGTTGTCATTATTGCCTTTATTTGCCTTTATCACCTTTATTTGACACCAGAGTGTGACCATTATCTCATTTGTTTGACACGTAAGTTTGACCGTTATCTCCTTTGTTTGACATCAGATTGCAACCATGACTTGCCACAGTTTTTGTTTTTGTTTAACACTAGAATGTGACTATTATCTGCCTTTATTTGCCGTTATTTGACTTGCCTTTATTGGGTGTAACCATTACCTCGTTTGTTTGATACCAGAGTGTGACCATCATCTCCTTTGTTTGTCACCAGAGTGTGACTTTTATCTCCTTTGTTTGACACCAGAGTGTGAGCATTATCTCCTTTGTTTGACACCAGAGTGTGAGCATTATCTCCTTTGTTTGACACCAGAGTGTGACTTTTATCTCCTTTGTTTGACACCAAAATGTGAGCATTATCTCCTTTGTTTGACACCAGAGTGTGACCATTATCTCATTTGTTTGACACCAGAGTGTGACCATTATTTGTTTTGTTTGACACCAGAATGTGACTATTATCATCTTTATTTGACACCAGAGTGTGACCATTATCTCATTTGTTTTCACCAGGTCATTTTGAGGCAGAACCATTTTAAAGACTTGTGATTGGCCAATTTGACTTTATCATTAGGGTTAATTCATCACCTTTTGGTTCTGACATGATCTCACAGCACTTGACAGTAGGTTTTTGCATTTTTCAGTTGGGATTTTTTTAAAAATAAAACAGGAATTTTTTTTAAAAAATGCTCATATACAAATGGGCAAGGCCCTACTGTCTCTTGGAACAGATATTATGTTTTATTAAGTGGCGTATTCAAAATAAACAAAGTTTTGGAGTGACCGATAATGTCCTGACTTGAACCTCACTGAGAAGCTGTGGCAAGTCATGGTACTAACATCTGCTCACAAGTGGAAAGTGTGACCTATAGACTTTAACATCTGGCATTTAAGAAACGCAACTCCAGCAGTGAGGCATGTCTCCCATGCATTTCCAGTAATCTCGTGTGATTAGATTCTATGAATAGAGGCCAGGTACAGCTTAGCGTCTCTTACTTGCATTGTGCTATCAGATACACAGTCACTTTTTTGTGATCTTATACATCTGCTTAAGTCTAATGTAATTAGCCCTGTCCATCTGATCACCCCAGGCCTCAGCTGAGAATAGTGCCTGTGTTTTCATGCATATTGAGATCAGATTCAGCAAGTGATCGTTGTACTTTACTAGTTTACAACTAGATTGTTTGATTTACTGCAAGTGGCCTGAAACTAGATATCTCTCACACACATCAAATTTCTGTGTCAACTTTCCCACCAAAATCCAGTGCCAACCAGCAAAGACTAAAGATGAAAGTCAGTCATGGTAAAAATCAGGATAGAACTTTTAAACGTAACCTTGTTTATTTGGGGGAAAGGGATGAGACGATGAAAATTAGGGCTAGAACTCAAAGTTGGCAACTGGTCAGAATTTGCAGAAGAGACTGATTCGTTCTAAAAAAACTCCCTAAACTTTGCTCCAACACACCTGGCTAAGCTTGAGAGCTAATTATCGTGCTCTCGATGAGATTAATCAGATATGTTAGAGCAGGAAAACACTGCACTTCAAAAGCGAGCCTTAATAAACATTGTTCAGTGAACTCTTGATGTTCCAGTTATTTAATGGACCAGGTCCAGGTTGTTATTATTTATCACTTTAAACCAGGCCCTTTCCTCAGAGCCGTGGGTGGGTGCTGGTATAAATAGAAAATCTGACTCGTACATCAACACTGCTGCACTTAGTTACTCAAGAGGTTTTATTGAATAATACCAAATCCTTTGAATCTGCATAGTCCAGAGTGACTGTCCAGTGCGACCTCCACTTTGGACAACAGTAGTGTAGAATGAAGACCTATGAAAAGAACACTTCATCAATTTTTAGGCCTACTTACTTCAGCCTATCGCTAATAGTTCTTAAGTTGAGGTGCCATTCAATGATGATACATTTTTATTCTATTCATTTAAGTCTAGGGATGTTCTCAGAAATCAGTATCGGGATGATTTTTCATTGATCGGGACCAGCCTAAACCCAATACTTTGTTTTACATCCGTTGTCACACAGGTGTAAAAGAGGTTTGCAGCAGCACACGTTTAAAATGTGGAACTATTTTAAAACAGAAATTGAAAGCAGTCCAGTGGCCACAATGCAAGTTTTTTGAAATTTTTTTGAAAAGTTTTTTGCATTTAATGCAACCAATTTGATATGGCACCTAAAAAGGAAACTCAATGGGATATTTTGAGTTCACTTGCGTAACTGCAACGAAGCAACACGCACTGGAGGATAATTGGAATACAACAGAAATTTCCTCAAGACAGTGAAAAGAGAAAAGGATTGCAGAGACGGTAACTGAATTCATTACTTTGGATGACAAGCCAATCAATGTGGTAGAGAATATCTTTTGGAGAAGCCCCAACCCTTCGACACTGCCCTACCAGAGCTTTACACCAATGTTCGCAATAACCTACGAGGCATTTTATCAGATATGACTGTGATATTTGGAGTTCTGACATTTTCTGATATCTGCTCACTGGATCGACCCGTTATTTAATTTGATGCATGGAGTATTGACGTGCTTCAGTTTTGCTGATCTCATACAGCAGAGAATGTAAAACAGGCAATCGAGGGTATGTGGGAAATAGACCAAAAACTAATCCATATCATTTTGCAGAACAATGTGAGAATTTAGTTGTCAAGTATATAAAACTGGATTTTAATAACTTGAATTTACTTGGAATAGGGTGTGGTGAAATTAGGAATAAGATTGGCTTGGGTCTCTGTATTGGCAGATATTCAATAATCAATGACTCAGATTGGACTCAGGAGCAGAAAAACGTGATCAGGAGATTCATAGTTTTTACAATTGTTGGGAAAAGGCCATTAACATGCCACATTTACCGAACACATCTTTGGTTAAACCTTTTGATAGTTTGTGTGTGGTTGTACATGCTTTACGTATATTAGCTTCCATTTTCTGTTCACTCAAGGGCAGAAGTCTTGTCATTGCAAAGTTTGAAGCATTCTATATTTTCAAGAGGTTTTCTCAAAATGTGACTGGCATTCTGCTGGGTGAATCAGCACAAACGAATGAGCAAATACAAGATCTTCGGTTAAACTGCTACCAAAAGAAGTGAAAATGCTTCAAACTGTGTGGGACATTGGATTGAAACTGCTTTTGATGTCAGATTCATTAAATCTTTCATTTTCTGAGCCTCTTATCCCAATTAGGGTCCTGCAGGTGCTGGAACCTATCCCAGTGCTCATATGGCAAAGGTGGTGAAACACTCAGGATGGGTCGCAAGTCCATCACAGTACATTTGATGAAATTATTTTTTTGTAATGTGACTCAAATTACATTGAACTGCAAGGTCAAGGTCACATGCCTATTGTACATATTGACTGTTTGACCAAGGGTCTTTTGCAGTAGATCCTCTTCACAATATCAGCAGACTTCCATTTCTTACCTCCACATGTTCAGAAAACTGCAGACGTCGCTCCATCTGTATCCGCTACATGGAACAATTCCCACATGGGAACATTCAGCTGCTCAAACATGCTCGGCCTCTCTGGGTGGAATGTCTTCTACAAGGCTCAGTAGGGTAACTAGGATCTTTTCTTACCCCAAAGCAAAAATAAATCTTCTTATTAATGATTATACAAGAATTAAATAATAAATATATGTTGCAGGCTGTCAAGGACAGATGGATGAGCAGCATTTTGAATAAGAGGGAGGTAATTAGCATCATGGTGTAGTATTGATGGAAGCTAACAAACATCCCTCAGATGTTGCTACTGATCGTTGGCCACCAAGATCCATCAAGATCCAGAGAGATGGAAGAAGCAGAGGCGATGTGAATGATCTGGAACCTTTATCCCCTCACTATTTATTGGCCATATTGGATTAACTGCTTACCACAACAGAAACAGTACTGCAAGTCCCTTTGGTCGACTGGGCTGGAATGAGCTAATTTCATGACATAGGTGATATTACTATGATCCTGTGAAACTGCCCGACTTTCATAAAACAAAGGGTGGTCATGGGAAAACAATTTACGTTGAGCCCTCAAATGCATCGTAAAATGGTCTTTATGCTTTCTATATGGGTAAAGTAGTTAAAGGGTTTATGGGCTAGAATCCCAGACCCACTTAATGGAAAGAAGTTTCAATGGCTTTTCAATGAGGAGTGACTAGTGGTATATTTTAGCTTAGGCCAAAGTCAGTAGAATAGTGGAAAATGCCATATATCCCAAATGCCATACTCTAAATAACCACTCAAAAAGTATTTGGTATGTTTTTCATATGAAGAATGGAATCTATACATATCATTTTGTAATTTCATGTACAACTTGTAGATTTTTCTATAGATTTTTTTGTGCCTTCCAACAGATTTCTCCTTTATTTCCAAATTCAGTCTTTTTGGGTTGGGAAGGCTCTTAATGTCTGTAATTGCTTATAGACACAGTACGAATGTCTTCTAAGGATGGACCCCTTACTACGCATGCATACATAAATCTACTGGGTAACATCTATATTTTGGCACAAAGATTTTATGTCACAAGCTGATTTACGGGAGTTCAACTGTATAAAAATGTTTCATGATCAGATCTTACAGAGTTCACTTCAGAGTTTGAAGACACCAAAGCAAACGTCACAGTAGATGATAAAGATCCCTCAGGTGTGATATCCCAGCCGTCCTTGGTCAGAAGGTCAAAACTGCCCTCAGCAAGGTTCCATCAGTAGCATCTCTTGAACTTGATGAGTTTATGGAAGGCCTGCTTGAACTCGTCATTGAAAGCAGTGTAGATTACAGGGTTGATGAGCGAGTTGAGATAGCCAAGCCAGGTGAAGAAGTCAAAGAGGATTGGGTGGAACCAGCACTCGTTGCAGATAGCCAGGACCAGGGTTACCACGAAAAAGGGAAGCCAGCAAACAATGAATGCCCCCAAGATGATGCCAAGGGTCTTTGTGGCTTTCTTCTCCCTCGCAGCACACAACCGTTTCCGTTCCAATACGCTGTCCGCTAGTTTCACCTTCACACTGTTCATGAAGAGTGGAGACCCTCCTCCACCTCCTGTTCCTCCTGGATGAAGATGCCCCTCCTGGTTGGATGTGGAGTTGAGGGAGCAGAGGGATGAGCCGGCAGATGTCTGGATCAACTGAGCCGTTGTGAAGCGCTTCCCACAAGATGCTGGGGTCTTGAAGATCCTGGATCGGGCAGCCACGTAGATGCGGCCATAGAGGATGACGAGGAGAACGGTAGGAACATAGAATGCCCCGAATGTTGAGTAGAGTGTGTACGAGATCTGGTCTGTGTTGACGAGGCACTCGGTCAGCTCCTCATGGGCCTTGGCCTGCCTCCAAAAAAGAGGTGGCATGGAGATAGAAATGGAGATGACCCATACCACTCCGATCATCAGTGCCGCTCGCCGCGTGGTCCTCCGCTTGGAGTACTCCAGGGCATCTGTGATGGCCCAATAGCGGTCCAACGCAATCACGCACAGGTGCAGGATGGACGCGGTGCAGAAGGTGATGTCTGAGGACAGCCAAATGTCACACATGATCTGACCCAGCGACCAAGTCTTGCTCACTGTGTAGACGATGCTGATGGGCATGACCAGGATGGACACCAGTAGGTCCGTCAGAGCCAAGGAGCCAATTAAGAAGTTAGCTGGTGTGTGCAGTTTGCGTGTCAGGAAAATAGTGGCAATGACAAAAGCGTTGGACAGAGTAGTGGCAAGGGTCACAATGGCCAGGAAGGCTGAGAGGGAGATCTGTAGGCCCAGAAGCGTTGTTTCATCCCATTCATCGGGGTCCTCTGAGCCTTCCGTGGTGTTGGGTAAGAAAAGCTCGCTGGTGCTGTTGAATGGATCCATTACAACCTACAACTGCTAGTCATCGCTAAGCTACACCATGGGATCCTTAACTGATCTGTGGTGGTGATTGGTCAGTTAGATATTCCATTGCAAAACAAGGATATTCTGCAGTTAGATATTCTGCAGCTCCTGACTGTTTCTCAGGTCTACAGGTTTAGTTAGTTAGTTAGTTTCACATACAGGTCTTGGGGTTTATCTGTATAAATATGTTGTGGGGTTGGGTCCTGGTACCAGTCAGACTGAAGTGCCCTTGACCAAGTTAGGACCCTTGGGCACCGCCACAGTGCTCTGGGTGTGTGTTCTCACTGCCTCAGATGAGCAAAATGCAGAGATGGATTTCCCCTCACTAATTAGTACTGTATAAATTACTATTACTGATAAAAAAACGGGATTAGTGTATTTCCAAGCCCATGGGGAACTGCGTCTTTTCTCTGGGTTTATCTTCCACTCTCTGGACAAAAAAGAGCAAACAGTTCTTCAGAGGCTGTTCAGATTAAACACTAAAAGTCATAGCGTTATCATTATCCCAGATTCACCATGAGTCAAGCCTCCCAGGTGGAGAAGAAGGAGCAGCTTGGCATCAGGGCTGATCTGTGGTGCTCGCTGCATGTGTGCGTTCTTCTCTGCTGCCGATGCCTAATCCTGACGGACGGTGCCAAGTGGCACGCGCAGCCGGGCTGGGATACGGCTTAGCTCGGAGGGAGGCTGGACATCGTGGTGAAGATCTAGACAAGAGAGAGGGAGAGAAACATAAGGACTTGGTGCAGATCCGGAGGCATGCATGAATAAGCTTTTGATAGCTTACATCTCTGTGTAATTGATGTGTCGTCGCTGGAGATGCAGCAGCCCATGAGGCACACGAGCCGCACAGGGAGCATTATAATGAGGGGCTTAACAAGGCAAACACTTTAATAAAATGCAAATTGCCTGCATTATCACCGTCCTTATTATCTGTCACTGCACAAGCGTATGCACATGCACATCAAGACACGGTATCATTCATCTTTTCCGGCCTCTTATGCTTCTCCATAGAGACCCAAGCAAACGCAAACACAATCACACACAAGCACAGGCTACAATCCACCCGCAATTCATTTCCATTTTCAGTTCCCAGCCATTTATCAGTGCCTGAGTAGTCCTCAGATTGATAACTTTGCCCATATGCAAAATGTAAAATGTTGAGGCAGCACAACCTACATACTGCCCACTGTCACTGCAAAGTCTAAGGCAGTGTTTGTTATATGAGCCATCCAATTACATTAAATACAAAGACCAACGCTGTTTAGTGCTGTACTCGCATATAAATCCCATTCATTACAAAACATTCTTACTCCTGGTGCATCAAATGGTGGTCCTACATATCTAGGTACCCCTCCAGCTCCAAGGGATAGAATAACAGAATAACTGAAAATTCCCACCCTCCCCATGCCAGAGGCCCTGCTTAAATTCTCAGCCCATGTGTTGGGAATTTTTTAAAACATTTTTCAACGCCTCTTGTTAGTTTTTATTTATTTATTATAACTGGCTTTTTTGTTTGTTGATTAAATCTTATCTATTTTTATATTCTCCTGCTTTTACAGGTGTCTGGATGCAAATAAGATGTTACTACCACCATAAGGTGCGGGTAATGCTACTAAAAGCTGTTTGCCAACTGCCATTAAGCAACAAATGAATGGTGTTACTATCAGCTGCCTGTAAAATGTGTGTTAATGTGAGACGAGCGGATACAGTTGAAACATGAGCAACATGTAAAACCAAAGACTAGTACCGTCATTAAGAAGTTATGTGTGGAATGCCTTCAGCAAAAGAAATGGAAAAGTCTACACACACACACACACCAAGGTTTTAATAGTTTTGCATTTTTCAATAGTTTTTATTTAATTTTGACTTCAGATTATCATATCTATTTTAGTTTTAATTAGTTTAGGTTAGTTTGAAAATGCTTAGTTTCAGTTTAGTTTTTATTAGTCTCAGTCTCAGTTAAAGTTTTAGTTTATTTTTTTGTAAAATGTTTTTTGTGAGGTTGTCTCTATAAATTCAGTTAGTTTTAGTTAATTTTGTGAACGCTCATTTACAGTTTCAGTTAGTTTTCAATTTTTGGCAAAGTCTCGTTTTATTTTGAATTTCCCTTTTACTTTTAGTTTTCGTTATTTGATTAGTTTTTGTTAATGATTATAACCTTGACGCGCACACACACACCATTTTGACAAAGGCCTTATTGTGATTTGCTAGAGGAGTCTAGAACAGCAGGTCTTGTGGAGTGTTCTAGGTCTGCGGTACCTATGAAAAGTGGTCCAAGAAAGGATAATCGGTGGCAGAGTCATGGACACCCAAGGCTCCCTGATGCAAGTGGGGAGTGAAGGCTGGTCTACCTGGTCTGACTCCACAGAAGAGCTTCTGTGCTTTAAGTGAAGGTAGCGTTTATAATTATTTATCCTTAATATGATTAATCTTAGGGATGCAAAATCAAAACCTTCAATCCACGCCCATTTTTATAAGGAAATATTATATCATGACACATTGATGGCAAAAAAGGACAGGCTGGCTAAAGGGGGAGGTGACTGAGCACCTAAAGATTCCTCCCTGCATGTTCATGTCCTTTTTATTTTGTCATGTTTATCCGAGATCGACAGAAGTCAGAAACGCAGACATTCTGTCGGATTATGGATCAAATGTTAATGTAATTGTTTATGTAACAAGGTGATAATTATGTAATTTCATCTGAACGGGGTATAACTTCACAGGGTTATAAAAATACCTCTCACCAGAGGCGTAGTCAGGGTTACAGTGGTCTCCACACCCTGACAATCAAAGTCCTATAATCCTGAACCACACCATACGGCAAAATGTGAGTCTCCGCTGAGTAATCGCTGGTAAAGCGTCTGTTCAGCAGCTGTAATCTTCTCTGCTGGGAATGTGTTTGGTAAGGTGCAGGAAAACAGCTGTGTGTGGCTAACCGGAGCAAACACACTCCACTTCGGGTGAGAAACGCAGTCCACACACATCTCATCTGTCAAAACACACACCTAGCACCTGTTTGCCATCACACATCACCTACGCTGACACACACAACACTTTGTGTGTGTGTGTGTAGGTGTGTGTGCACGTGTGAGTGTGCTGTCAAATTCAGACATTGATGGTGACAACTCTATTCCTCTCGAAAATGTTGTATGATCTTCATACAATCGGCCGCTTTCAGAGCAGAATCTATAAAAACATAGGGTCAGTCCAAAGCTTGGACATGCCCAATGGAATATATGTTTTTTCCCCAAAATTTTAATCAATTTAGTCATCTCCAATTCCACCCAGTAGCTAGGGCTCATCCAATCACACAATACCACCAACACTGGGAGGGTGGAGTTGAGCATGTGCAACTTCCCACATCTTCTCAAACTGCTGTCACTGGACAATGTGTTGCATTTGGAGGAGAGTGTTGATTGCAACTGGGATCTGTCAACTAGTTTTTTATTTACAATTTTAAACATGTGTGCATTACATGGTCAAGGAAAGTTGCTTGCGTTGTAGAAGGGCAACATGCAGAGTTGTCCACTAGAACTCCATATTTTTTATAGCTGCATGAATTTAAACATGAGCATGTTGGGAGATGAACATGTGTCCAGATGTTACTGAAATTGAGATGTCAGAAACACACACACACACAGACCTTGAGCTGAAACACTAAGAGTGATTAGGAATGAAAAAAGGAAAGGAATACATTTTTATACGTCATTTTTGTTAGTTAAACAATTAATGGAGGTTTCCATCCGTCCATCCATCCATCATCTAAACCACTTAATCCAGGGCTGCCCAATACATACATCACAATCTACTGGTCAATCGCTAAGGTATGCGAGTCGATCATGGAGCCCTGGCTTTCAAAATAAACTCTACGAATGTAAAAACGAGTGAACTACGAGTCACTAAAGACACTACAGTACAGGAAGTGTGGGGTGGATCGCATGTCATTAAAAAGGGTGTTAGCCTATCATTCATCCTTACTGTGGTGTTTGGGTTGATTGACATACAGTACAGCCAGTCTGAGATCTCGTCTTTTGTAACAAGCGTGAGCTACTGCAAAACTCCAGCCAACAAGTCAGACACAATCGCAAAACTGCCAGAATGTTACTGAAAAGTTTCTGCTTTAAAAGCAGCCTATTGGATTGCTCAATAGAAAAGGCAAAAAATTCCATGACACTAGCAGATGTCTGTGTTATACACCATCATGTTGAGTGATTGGGCGAGAGCCTTCACCAAAGAGAGCTAGGCCAGTTCTGCTGTATTGGATGCCATTTGTGATGTCTGGTTCCAACCACCACCACTGTAAGTTTCCATGAAATGAACTACTTCATACCAAATCCATTCTAGGCAGTGGTGGCCTAGTGGTCAGGACCTTGCCCCATCCAATTAAAAGCCCAGGTACCACTGAGGTACCCTTGAGAAACCAACCATCCCACTGTACTGCTCTCCAGGCACTGTTGATAGGTCCAGATCCACACCGGCAGAGGAGTCAACAAGATCAAAGTTCTCATTCATATAACTCCTATCTATTGAAACGATATTGTCTCTATTATAGAAGTCAAGTCACAAAGGGGTGAAAATAGTGACTTAAGCCTGATTGAAGTGGCTTTACTTTCCACCAGTAAGGTCTCAGAACATGTCATCATAAAAGATGTGGGCAAAGCTCCTGAGGTGGTTTCTGTTGAAAATACCAAGCACATGAGTACCCAACTACCATCCTGGAGGTCTGCTGTCCAGCACAGTTGCTCCCCTCCACAAACGCACTCACTAAACCTAGACCACAGGCCTCCAGGGCCGGGCTGGACACTCCAGGCCTACTGTGTGGCCTTGAATAAAGATGAGCAAACCGAAAACTACCATCATAAAAAGTGTCCAATCCAATTCCAATCCAAGAACGTCCCACATTTTCCATGAGAAACTGGCAGATTTTGTGAGCAAAGTGATTTGAAGGTGGAAACTTTAGTTTGCTCCAACCGGTATGAATTCTCCACTGCATTTCCCATTGGTATTTGTGCTGTAAGTGTCCCCGTGAGCCTGCAGTCATTGGCATTGTGAAGCTATGGTGACATTATTAGGACCCCTGTGGGAGAGAGGAGAAAACAGCAGCAGGTTGTCTACACGCTTTAATGAAGCCAAGATGCTGTGAGTATCGGGCTCCAAAGGTTAGCTAAATATTTCTGCTTCTGTTTTTGTTCGTTTCTGTGTAATTGGCTCTCACGAAGAAAAAAAAGACCAAAACAAGCAGACTAAAGATTCCAGTCATTAAATGTGAGCAGCATAGCACGAAGAAACGGTTCGTTTTCACTAGAATTACTCGTCCAAAACAGTATGTTTCCACCTGCTGCATCCAGACAACTCTGCTTAATCAGTTCCGCCCCGGCAGAACCTACGCTAAGCTTTTACATCGTTTTGGGGTCGCTTGTGTTTTGTTTTTTTTTAGTTGGATTTTATAATTAGGAATTATAATATACGATGCAACAATGTCACATATTACTAACTTATTATTATTATTATCATATAATGTGCAATACAGGCGGAGCCATTACTGCCTGCTACTCAGTGTTTGTTTATTTAATTGAATTGAATTGAATTGTATTTTATTCTATTCTACAGTATTTTGCATGTTTGTATCTATGTGCAGTTTCTTACAATAAAGATTTTCAGATTCTGATTCGTTTATTGTCATTTTAAAAATAATCTTTAGTTCTCATTGTTACACGTTCACAAAAATTTGCTGGAGACCAGGAGGCCCGATACTGATCCTAGGGGGTTGGTGTCCAGCACAATTTGGTAGTTCCCCTCTTTAAACACACTCACTAAATCTGATAATTAACAGGTGAGTTGAGCCAGGTGAACCTAAACAGGGAAATCGCCCAACTCTGCGGGACACTGAGCCTCCAGGACCGTAGCTGTGCACTCCTGCTCTAGACACAGGTTAATAAGGCAGATTTAAGATTTTGAAGTTTTTTTTCTTTACTTTTTCTTTTCTTTCTTCTCAAGTTGTTCCTACTCCTGCATATCTTCCTCATACTCGTTTAACCCTAATGAAGGGAACTAAATGGCCTTGGACAAAAATGGTGAAATGTCTAATCTGTTGGGGGCTATTCAAAAAGCTGGACCAACATTTATCAGGGAAGAACAAGACTAATTTGTGTTTCTCTGTTTGCAGTATCTGCTGGACATATTTATTGACATATTTATTTATTTATTTATTTATTTATTTATTTTAATCATCATTGCCCTGTGTGGGGAAAATAAACTGTCTATATTTTACCCATCCAAGGCGGTGAACATGGGCAGGCATTGTAGCGGTGCCCAGGGAGCAGCTTCAGCCTCCTTCTGGTTCTGGGAATCGAACCAGTGACCCTTTGGTCCCAAATCTGCTTCTCTAACCTTTCAGACACGGCTGCATTCTAACAGAAAGTTGTTCAATAAATTATTGTTGTACGCTATTATACTGATCACATTTTTGGCCACTTGACACTTCACCCTTCATGAGGCAGAGAAGCCCAATACGCATACAGTACCATATCTCTTCCAATAGTTCTGTTGTTTATTCAAAAAGTTATTCGGACAGCCCGGCGTTTAAAAGAGGAGACTGGCTATTATTCGCCTCAGAGACGGAACGGTGATGGGTATTTACAGCCACAAAATGTCAGCACTCAAAAATGTCATGCAGCTTCTTCGTCTGAATGTTCTTTTGCGTATGTTACCGCACAGAGTTTGAATACTAAATCAAAAGACCGTTTCCTTCCCATCGCTCACACTACATCACCCTGAGGAGATGAAAGGGCAAAATGTACACAAAGAAATTTTGTTTAGATTTTCTCCTTCCTCGATAGCATCCGACGACAAAACATTTTTTATATGAAAAAGTACTTACAGTATGAGTCACTGCAGGAGGACGGAGTCCAGGTGGTATGAAAAAAGGATTAGTGTACGAGAAATGCGGTGGGTCATTGGAGATCAGCGTTTACTATGGACCGGCGTTTAATACAGACTAGCGTTTAATACAGACTAGCGTTTAATACAGACCGGCGTTTAATACAGACCGGCGTTTGATACAGACCGGCGTTTGATACAGACCGGTGTTTGATACAAACCGGCGTTTGTTACAGACCAGCGTTTAATGCAGACCGGCGTTTAATACAGACCGGCGTTTAATACAGACCGGCGTTTGATACAGACCAGCATTTAATGCAGACCGGCGTTTAATGCAGACCGGCGTTTAATACAGACCGGCGTTTAATACAGACCAGCATTTAATACAGACCGGCTTCTATTACAGACCAGCGTTTAATACAGACCGGCGTTTAATACAGACAGGCGTTTAATACAGACCAGCGTTTAATACAGACCAGCATTTAATACAGACCAGCGTTTAATACAGACCAGCGTTTAATACAGACTGGCGTTTAATACAGACCGGCGTTTAATGCAGACCGGCGTTTAATGCAGACCGGCGTTTAATGCAGACCAGTGTTTAATACAGACCAGTGTTTACTACAGACCGCTGTTTAACACAGACCAGCGTTTAATACAGATAAGCATTTAATACAGACCGGCGTTAAATGCAGACTGGCATCTATTTATCGTGACATCTCTTCTAACCCTGCGTTTATTGGAAATAGGCTTCAATAAAAGATGAGCTATTATTAGAAGATCTACGTAGCTTCAGACACCAATTGGCCTGATAACCCAACAGAAAGCTTTGTTATCTGATTCACACCAAATGATCATCAGCATCAAAGATGACTCTGTCGTCACACTTACATAAAGGTTCTCAATCTACTATAGACCCAGACCGGCCACCTCACCCCAGGGACAGTGGGGTTAAAATGGGTTGTATGGATGTCAGACCCCATATAAAAACTCTGGTGTAAATCTGATACGTGTGCTCAGATTCTTCCACACACCTGCTTGGAACTGCTCTTTGGGAACCTCACTCTCTCTTTTTAACTTGTAAAGCTCTCTCTCTCTGTCTCTCTTTCTCTAATAAATCTTTAAAAATGAGTTTGGTGATCCAGCCTCTCTGAAGAAACACAACACTCACCAACACCAATACAGGAAAAAATGTGCAATAAAGTATTTATGTAGTTAATTACACAGTGAGTTACATACTTTAATTTCATTTGTAGGCTTTAGTGACGTTTGCACTTCATACCTTTGGTTTCGATGTCAAGAAACGACATTAATAAATTTTATAATAAATGTCAATAACAATTCATAAGAAACGACATTAGTAATAATTGGTGTGTGTTTTTTTTGTCCTGAATTTAGTTTGTTTTGAGTTTGCTCTGTATTCTTCATGTTCTTTCAGTTATGTGTCTTTGCCGTACTCTCAGCATTAGTATTGTTCCGTTTCAGGTTTCTAAGCTCCTCCCCTTTCCATCTTTATCCTGTGTATTTATCCCCTTGCGTTTGCGTGTGGTCTTGTGTGTCTGTTATAAAATTGTTGGATTACGATCTTGTTGATTCTGCCTGTTTGTAGACTGCTCAACTCACACTTACTTCCTGCCAACAGCCTGACAATAGTATTATGTATGTATTAAAAGTGTAGAATATATATTGTATGTTTTAATGTTTTAATAATTAATTATAATAATTCACCTATGATGAATGTCATGATCCCATATCAGTGGAGGGGATCCATTTAGAATTCACTCAGCTGCCCAAGGACGCTGAGATGCTGCCATTCTCTACCAATCAAAACCTGGTTCAGGTCCATCGATTCTTTGCACTGTCCACTTACACTATATTTACACACTGGATTTGCTGCTGCTCCAATTTATATGTACCTGTGCCTGCTTTCCCAAGGGCAACGGTGGTCGTGAGAGAGAGAGAGAAAGGGTGAGCAGGAGAGAGATTAGAAGGCATCTAAACGATAAAAAATGATGTCAATCCTTTAATCAGGATTGAAGGGCATTCGTGTGTTCAGCTCTTTCAAATTGCGGCAGCACACGGCCAAGCAACAGAATGTGATTAGCGCTCTGGCAGATGGGAACCTGGTCTAATTTAGCCAAAAGACCTACAGGTAATGTCGAAGGAGCCAGGCCGAGATGACTGACGTCCAGCTCACAGCTCGGCCTCATCCATTCCATACCATCCTCATCAAGGCCGGATTTCTGGCCTCTAGAATTAATCTCTTGTTAAGAAACAAGGGGCAGATGTTGCTTGTTAAGCCTTTTCACCATGTTGGATTTTAAGCACTCGTACTGCTCATCATCTTTAACTATGGAGGATCAACGTCCAGCACATTTTGATGATTTTCCTGCTTAAACACACTTGGTACAACTCGCCTTTTCATTGAGGAGGGGAACGACCAAACTTTGCTTGATCCTGGGCCTTCAGATCTGGATTTGTGGGCCTTGCCATGAGTGTTCTGAGTATATTGACCAACCCCAGCTTCAGGTGATGGTTTCCTATTGGTGTCCTGACGATACACAGGAATGATGTCTTCCAAATATAAGTTATTTAGGTCAAAATGACACAGGCCGGGATGGCTTGGTGCAGTGGTCAGTGCTGTTTGAAGGTCTACTCTGGCTACTCTACATTGCCCATAGGTGTAAGTGGGTGTGAATGGTGGTATCTGGGTTACCCTGCAATGGGTTGGCCTCCTGTCCAGGGTGAACCCTGGGCTGGCCTGTAGTAAGCTGGGATCGGCTCCAGCTTCCCCATGATCCAAAATGGATAAATGTTCACCAGATTGATGGAACAATACAGGCTAAAATTAAACCATGTCACAATATAAGCTCATACTGTTTGCTTCCTTTTCACAACAAGCAGTAATATCACCACAATAGTAGACTATGTAGCCCATAATGTGCAGCCCTAATAGTCAGGACTTTTGTTTGATTGTTTGATTGGACTGAAAGCACTCAGCAGGAGTTTGAAGGGCAGTCTTTGAAGTCACACAAGGATTTTGCAAAGCCATTTTCAATTACAGCAAATTCCTGCAATATTGCTTAGGATTCTTGAAGGTCTGCCTCTTAGATACTTCGTTTTTCACGTACTGAGCTTGTGTTCTAGTGTTCTAGCCCACTGGCTCCTAATAGCAGTTTTGATTCCATGCATTTATGTCATTGACCATGTCGCCCTTCTCTGTACCTGAAGTTTTGACCGACCCAAGGTCATTTGGTTACTGAAAATAATGAACGTTGAAATTGCATATAGTGCTGTCCGGTAGCAATGACATTGAACCAAGCTGTTTTTGTTACAGTGTATACACTTGATCCAGTTAATTACACCCTAAAATCATCCCCTACATGGGCTGCATATCGCTATACTTCACATTGATAGGTTTGTACGTAGGAATGCAGCAATTGATGTCTTCACCACTGTGTTTTATATTAAATGACTGTGTTTAATACTTTATCCTCTCAGAAAATAAGTTTGTATTTTTTCAATACAAGTTGAGCAGACTTCTGCTGTGTTCCAAACCATACACTCATACAGTACACTGCATTTTTAATGGCTTTACACTATTTTGCATACTATTTAGTGTGCAGTATGCTGGTTGGATTTCCTCTTCTCCTCTCACTTTGTGGCTCATTTTTTTTTTTACATCTTTTACATCTTTTTTCCTTAATGAGTGAAAAATGTCAGTCTCAACTTCCTGTATTTGGTCTGAAATTCGAAACCATTAAAAATTTTTCTACCCTGCAAATAAACTGAACCATGGTTCAGTTTGATCTGGACCAAGGCCACCAATTTGATTTTGATCAAATTTTGGGCTGGACTGTGATTCAAGGCACCTTTCATATTTGCTACAGACCAAACTAAAAAGTCTGAAGGTCCTGACTAAACAAAGTGTTAAAATAACCTCAGCTAGTTTTTGGGCAACAGAAAGTCCTGTCTATGGCCACCACTTTTAGTGGTCACAGTTCTCAACAGTTCACACTCAATGTTGGCCTCTTAGAGGAAACATTTCTGGATTATCGACTCATGGCGTTATTTTTTTTTTAATCATGTAGTACATTTATTGATATGAATAACAATTTTTCACTTAAATATGCTATTTTGTTCAACTGTACTGAATTTCCCCAATGATAGGGGCCGACCCACATTATAGGCCCCATTCTATAAGCAGAAAATGCTCATTTATGTTTTAAACTCTAAGATAAGCCGTCCCATGATATTAGCAGTGTTACTGAATTTACTGATCTGAAGTACAAGCATCTAACTCGACCCCTGGAGACCTATAGCTCTATACCTGTAGTAACATTATACCATAGTTGAGCATAAACAATTAAATTTATACAATTTGGAACTTACCGATAACAACAGAAGACCCACATTGTAGAATTTAAGCTTCACAAAACATCTGTAATATCAGAGATGAACGCGTGTCTGAAATTAGTGACAGCAAAGCAGCACAGGTAGCAATTGATAATGTTTACGGATCAGATTTGAAAGGATTTGAAGAAAGGTAAGCATAATAATAATGTTAGCATTTCAGTGCTGCTAATTTTAGACTGAAGAATTTACATATAGATTGTTGTTTTACATCTTTTCCCAGGCAGCAATACATTTTTGTTCCTTTTACTTCTGTTAAATTTAGCTTTTTTCCTAGCTTGTAATATATACTAGGATATAATGTAAAGTAGCAAAGGTGTGATATAGCAGTAGAGTGACAGAGCAATGCAGAGTCATTTTCCAGCTTCAATGAAAGGGTTTTCTTTTCTTTTCTTTATCTTCAAATTCATTTGTCGTATTCAACAAATTAGAACAACCAGATTGAGAGGTTATACTTAGTAAAGCTAATCATATGCTGCATTTAGACAAGATTAACACTAAAACCAGTTTTATTTTACAATACACAGTCTGTGTATTTTGGTGCATCGAGGACTAGCATGACAGCTAGGCTAAATGCTAACTGACGCTAACAACTTGTTTGTTTCCGGTTTCCAGTGGAACGTGGAGGTAAGCAATGGCGCTTTTCATGTTCCCCATTTTATACTGACCTGTCACTGATCTGTCTTTGTTTTGCGCTGCTTTTCAAACTGTTCGTCAGTACAGTAAACAGTGCATTTAAATTCAACTAATAGTTTGGGGATGTCATCTGAAAATGGTTCTTAGCTTAGACATACAGCTCAATAAAGCAACTCTTTGTAATGATTCCTGTAGTTTGGCATGTTGTGTGTTTTGCTGTTTGTTTCCACCCCTTCCAGATGTCTTTGGTTACCATCATATACTGTATTTAAGCCCTAGTGTTTCAGTAGTGTTCATTGGTTCTCTGTGGTTCTGTTATCTTCACTGCTTGTCATGTATTTGGATCATTTTTGTTTAAAAAGCTATGCTCCCTTGTACTTACATGTTTAGTTTGAATTAAAGTCCTTCAGACTTTGAAATGGCTCTTCATGCTGCCAGTATACAGTATAATGGTTCTATTATCACCATCACCATCCATTTAAGAGGTTCTTCCATAAACCAAAAGATCTTCAAGAATACTTTTTGCACTTTTATTTTTAAGTGCGCATGGCCATGATTCATGAAGACACAGCTGATGACCCTCAGGAACGAAAGCTGATGTCGCCAAAGGGGTGATTCTGTCAATTTGAGACGACCATGTCCCCCAAAAACAAGTCCCCAAACCTTTCCCTCAGTGTTTTAGAGAGTTCAGCGCTGCAGCTGCCACTTTGATTTTCTGCACTCCTTGAACTTTCCAATTCCAATTTTAGTGTCCTGATCAGAAATGAAAACATCTCTACTTCTCTGTGCTGGATGGATGACAGCTCCATCTGTTTGGACTGCAGCTGTCAAACAATTAAAATAGTTAATTGTGATAAACGATTATTGACTTTTTTTTTAGTTATTTTGAACTGCGTGCGCGTGCATGCGCACTTTCGCCCTTCCAGAAGCCCAAACTCTCTCACTATGCTGTCAGTGAAGAAGTTGCGTATGTGGATCTGATCACATTTAAACATCAGCGCGAGCGGCAGAAAAAGAGCAGCCGCAGGAATATTTGGTCAACAGAAGAGGTAGAAGCAGTTCTGTTGTTTGGGAACAGTTTGGTTTGGAAGAAGCGGACGTGGATCGAAAACATATTAGGTGGAAGATTTGCTACGCGATTGTGTCGGCATCGGTCGGTAACACCACAAATCTTTTTAACTATTTAAACACAGGCCGAAATATGACCAAATAATAAAGAAACAGAAAGAACGACAAACAAACCCCCACAACACAGTCCTCCATTAAAGACACGCTCTTCAGTGCAGCTCCGCCTCCATCCAGCTCAGAACAGCACAAACAA
>JBBIGC010000001.1:38497333-38513625 GCA_037576955.1 Lepidarchus adonis
CTAAATTCCCCGCAGCACCTGATTGGCCAAACAGTGTAGCATGATCATCTGCAGCCAGTGATGGCCAAGTGGGGCGTGTCTTCCCGAATTTACATGATAATTCAGGTGTGTCCGGACCTCCGCGGCGGAGGCTCTGCCGAACCCCTGAGACCGACTCACCGAACCCCTAGGGTTCGATCAAACCCAGATTAAGAACCACTGGTTTACATTGAGAAGTAGAGATGCATTGCACAAAATGTGAAGCAGCAGAATCCACAGATCAGGTCGAGGAACTGAAGCGGTTCAGGGGCCTGAAAGGGAGAAATGGGGGAGATTCACACCCTCAGTCTCTGGGCTAAGAGAGCAGCCGACTGTCCCACAGAGCACAGCTGAAACTAGCCTCCAAATCGAACAGGTCATTCACGCAGAACGTGAAGAACTACAGGGCTTGGTCTGGGATGAGAAATAGAAGTTTGCCCTCTAGCTGGCAGAGTGAGTAACGTCACATTAAGTGAACACTGCTCTGTTCTTTTCCTTTGGGGAAAATTTAGAACGAGTGCCCACTGCTCACATTCACTCCATCCAATAGCAAAGATTTATCCAGTCGCACTGCACAGGATTAGGATGGATGTGTCACCATTGGAACAATGTTAATATTTTTTAAAAAGCAGCAAGGGAGCAAGAGAAACCAGGAATGTAAAACAGAACCAAAGAGAGAGCGCAAGAGTGAGAACAAATATTCCACTGTTCTTTTCCAATGGGGAAAAATGGACTGTGATTTTGAAGACTACATCTGATCGCAAAGATTTATACAAGCGCATTGCATGAGATCAGAACAGACAATGTACAATCCCTCAATCTGTAATATTAGATAAAACAGGTGAAATCATTCATAAAAAGGTGAACAGGATGAGATTCAGATTGTGTAGGCTCATGCCAGTTTCCTCCCTTTCAGTGATTCACAGAAAACCCATTTCATTGCTAATAGCTTCCGCCATGAAGAATATTCAGCTAACCCAAACATTTTGTTGCAGAATGGGACCACGGTTGTTTCAAGGTTTTCTAGGTGTTGACGTATTTGTACATTTGAAAGACTTTAATATAGAAACATACAGTATTTGACCCATTTATCTAAACTTGCGATGTGTTGGGGGTGGTGGGTGGCCATTATATGCGTCAACTATGGGGCGAGAGCGTGTAATGGCACCCATAGAATACAACGTTTGTATTTTTTAGGTGTAACTGTTCATCGCTTGGGGCATTGTTCTTTTTACTCTGACTAGTCAATGACAATTGTTTTAAAGAACAAAGGAAAAAAATATGGAATCACACAAATCTGAGGAAAATCTTATAGAATCACCAAATAAAAACACTACTAGTACTTTGTTGCAATTCTCTGAGGCCTGGATTTAACTAATGACAGTTTACTTCATCAATCCAATGCAGATTTGTGATTCATCACTGAATATAACTCATCCATCCAGTCCAACCATCCGCAGTCCAAGATTGCCTTTCTTTAGCCACTGAAACCTTGTTTTTTCGGTTTAGATTTAGATTTTAGTTAATAATGGTTTTCGTTTGGCTTTTCTGTATGTAAATCCCACTTATTCTTTTTTTCTTACTGTCCGGTCACAGACATTGACTCCACCTTCTGCCCATTGTTCATTTGTTTTGTTGTGCATTTTCTGTTTAAGGCATATTGCTGTAAGTTTTCTGTCTTTGCACTTTGATGTCTTTCTTGGTCGACCAGTACACGTCCCTTTTACAACCTTTCCATTTGATTTGTACTTGGTCCAGATTTTAGACACAGCTGACTGGGAACAACGTTCCATGAAGATTTACCTTCTTCAAGAAGTTTAATAATCTTCTCCTTTGTTTCAACTGACATCTCTCGTGTTGGAGCCATTAGTTATGTCAATCGTCTTGGTTCAGCACATCACTAATGTGTGCAAGCACTCGTTTTTTCAGTTGTGATTCAGGCGTTTTGTTTTAGAAATGCAAAGTGCATGTGATTCCATATAATTTCTCAGATTTGTGTGATTCCATATTTTTTTCCTCTGTTCTTTAAAACGATTGTCATTGACTTTTGTTTTTTTTAAGTGTTTTATACAGACACAAGGTTGGATTGTTGAGTGACAATAGTTTTGTGGTATGTATGTGTTTGTTTTTTTTTCTACACAATAAAACATTTGAATGAACAACTTCTGAGATGAGGCTGGACTCAACGATTAGCTTCCCCTTCCCCATTCTCATGGTTAAAATAGTGAAATCTGGCCAAACTTTGGTGACCCCATCATCTTACAATCTGAATGCTTTGGGGGGTGGAGGACCCCATGCTCAGATAAGGAGTAAATGTGAGAATCCTCCAGAAATCTGTTTGACTGCGTTATCCACTGTACGTGCAGGATAAGCCTTGGCTGAGCGCTTTAAGAAACTCCTGCAGCAAGGAACCCTTGCTCATCCGGCTCCTCGGGGGCCTCCAGTGTCTGAAAGACCCAGTTACTGTCGCTTCCAGCAGTGTGTTTCAAAACGATCTTGCTTGAAACAAATTGAGTATCATTTGTAGGAGAATTGTTATTTTTCTCAAAAAAAAATAAGGATAAGAGCAGAGACGAGCTTCACTGAATGCATTCACTACTGGTGAATGTAGGGTGACTCCACTATAGGCTGACACTCTCCAAAGCCATCACACCCAGAGCAAGCCTGGAGGCTCCATCTTAGGCGTTCTAGATAGTGTCATCTGCCACCAAGGACATTTACATACATTTATTCACTTTATCCAAAGCAACTTCCAGCTACAGGAACAAACAAATCAACCGTCATTCTGATTTACTCTCCTGACTTTCTGGTTCCTAACCAGCTGAAACCGGTTCCCACACTTGACAACCCAATTCTACTCAAACAGTACAAACTCCTGTTCAAGGCACTGGTCATGAGACTCTGTGCTCCACCTTTCAAACCTACATCATGTATAAACAAGCAACAAACTGCAAAAAAAAACCTGAACAAACTTGTGTTCCCATTGATAAAATTGGGAATATTATATCCAACTTTGCATTGACCCATGTGTAAAAATGCTGAGCAGGCCCAGGTGTCCTTGATTTTAGATTAAGACGGCAAAGGGAAATTACTGAAGCAAGGACGGCAGAATCTTCAGTCAAATTGCTCGGGTGGTGTTTCAATAAAGGGTGATCTCTGCATTTACATCTGAGGCAATGACAACAGTAAATAGGATCTGGAATTGTGACGGGAAGCACACGATAATTAATTACAGCTCATGAATCAGTGAGATCTGCAAGTAAAATGGAGAGAAATTGTTCTTTGGTGGATTGAGAACATCAGTGCATGCTCAGCACAGTTCAATATTACGGTTAATTTTTAATATTTTTCTGCCCAATTCAGTCATATCGGGTCCCACCCACTAGCTAGGGGCCCCCAGTCACTATACCACCAACACGGGGTGAGAATGTGCTCCAGCATCATTGGAGAGCTGGATGTACCCAATGTTACATCAGCTTACAGGCATGAGCTGGCTAAGAGCACGCCTGAGCTTTAGGGGAAATGAAGGGCCATCCTTCATGAAAGGAGTCATCTGTTCTTCTGGACGTCCAGCTCTGGGTCAACAGTAACTAAACTTGCAAGCTTCTAATGATAAAGCCGACGCTTAGCCAGTTGCAGCACTCGAGCCCATGATGAAACATTTCTACTTCTAAGAAAACTGCAACAATTCGTTTCCTCGGTTCCCAAACAATTAAAGACTAACAGGAAAATAGGTGTAACTGTTACACAAATTAGTGTTGGATATTAATATAAACAGTAAATTTACATAATATTTGCTGCAGCAAGTTCATTTTAAAAAAATGAACTTCTGATTCTACATGCATCAGAAAAACATACGCTTGAAATCTGTTTTAATCTAGAACAGGCAAACCTGTCCACCAGCGTTAGCTTTCTGCTAACGTAGTTCTAGAATCCTGGCAGAAAATAGCATTTCCACAGAGGCTCGTTTGCTCATGCTTTTGTTTGGGCATTTATGGCCTAAACTGAAGGCCATGGCTGGACTGCTGATTCACATGGCTGAAAGGCCATTTTATTAACAGTCTGATCCACTAAGCAGTCACGTCCAAAGACATTCCCAGACACGTTGAAAAGATGTCCCCTGAGGAGCCAGAGGGAACGTTTCGATGAACGTCAAGTGCTGACAAAGCAAAACAATATTGCCAACATATCAAGTATAACTTGTTTATATTATATTAAAAAAATAATTATTAAAATAAAGCAACCAGCCTGCAACTGATTAACAATGTTGGATTTCCTGCAACAATCTGGATTTTAACATTTTATTTAAAAAGAAAAAATCTCCTCGCCAGACGTGCAAATTTTCAACTGAATATCAGTGTCCATATCAGTGGGGATGTATGCATCCAGATAGTGAGTTTGATTTGTATGTTGTGCAGATAATGGGAATGTAGACAATCTGCACGTCTGGCAGACTTCTTGTTTGCTGGGGATAAGCAGTCGAGGTGAAATGTTCATTTTCTGTTCAGCAATCCACAACACATTCAAACGGGAGCGATATTCCCAACACTGTGAATGTCGGCGTTGGTGAGAACCTACTCAGGCTATAATTACATGCTGATAAGGGTGGAGCAATCATCAATCCAGCTGGAACAATTTAGAATCTCTGTGGCAAGATCTCACACACACACACACACCATGCAGTAATCTCATTTATGAATCTCAGGCTCCTTGAATTTCCTAAAGCGCCTCGTGAGCTGAGAGACAGTTTGTATTTGCATCTTGGCCAAAGGACATAATGCCCTCAGTTCCAGAAAACGCATGTAGACTCGGCCAGAGAAATATCTACTGCTTCTCACTGCAAACAAATCAAATTCCACGTGAGCTGGAGAAACCGATAGAAGAATGGAATATTCCTCAGGCCCATTTGAGCATTATGCGCAGAGTGTGTATCTTTAATGAGCATTGCCTTCTTTTCAACGCTTTGCTGTAAAAGATCGAACTACCGGACTAGTTCCCTCGTTCCCCAGAACTCCCAACTGACTATTTACCTGCGTTGGAGAACTGGGACATTGGGCCAGAAAATTGAATAACCTTTTGGTATTCAACATAGCAGTGTTTCAGAAGGTCAAAGCAGGGAGGCAATGATTCACACTTACACCTACAGGAACGTGTTTGCCACCGCAATAAGCGGAGAACGTTCCACAAAGCTGAGCCAAGGTACTTTCTTGCTGCTCAGTGTCGACGCCTTTGAGCAGAGGAATTGAAGTGAAAACTACAGCACTGCAGGTTCAAGAACTTATACACAAAAATGAACCTGATTCTTAAATGAGGTAAACTTGGAAAATAGTTTGATCTTCAATAGTTGAGGATAATCAAATGGGCTTAAACTACAGGATGGTTTTCACCTCAGTGCATCATTAATGAGCTTGGATTCAGAGGAGCATGTGATCAGAGTCCTACAGAATGCTATCAATTTTAGTTTAGATTACAGTAATGCAATGCAGGGTCCTCGACTTCCTAAAAATCGTGGTTGCGACACTGCCCCAAACCCTTTTCTTTTCTACTTATAAAAGAAAGAAAGAAAACAAAACGCTTAAGAAAAAAAAAAAAAAAAAAAAAAAGGTAAAACAGTCACAGGTGGGTGAAGGTCTCCCTCTGGTGGACTGACAGTGGAATGGCCCATGTGTAAAACACCACAGACGCTTGTGTAAGGGGTTTTGACTTACAACACACACTGAACTGAACCCAGTCATAAGTCAAGGACCCTCTGTATTGTTTTTGGTCTAGTCCAGGGGTGCCGGTCAGTCCTGGAGGCCTCTGTCCTGCACAGTTTGGTAGCACCCTTTCTTAAAGCATACTCCCTGAACCTGGCAATTAATAGGCGAGTCTTACCAGGTGTGCTTGATCAGGGAAATCACAACTGTGCTGGACACCCCTGCCTCCAGGACCGGAGCTGGACACCCCGGCCTCCAGGACCGGAGCTGGACACCCCGGCCTCCAGGACCGGAGCTGGACACCCCGGCCTCCAGGACCGGAGCTGGACACCCCTGGTCTAGTCCCGAGTACAGCACTTTCCCTGAATGTTTTAATGAATACCAAACCTCTAATTTGTTGCAGAATCTTGAACTGTGTCATCTGACGGAGGTGCATAATCCTCCATCTTCACTTCAGACTGACTCTGCCCGTCTGGGAGGCTCTTTATTCCCAGTGCTGGAAATTAAATGACCTGTTGCCAATTAACAAAAGTGAGATTCCAGCAGGTGTTTGTTAAGCACTAGTGTTACCGTTTCCTTTTGTTGCGCCAAACTGATATGGTTTACTGCAGAGCAATCTGCAGACGATTGTAGAAGTGATTGATGAACAATCTCACGCACCGTTTTCATAACCACTATCTGGAATAACTGATGGAGCGTTTAAAGGCTGAGGTTTCTCACAGTGAAGCATCATTACTAAGCAAACGGTGAATGACTGCTCATCCTAAACACTTCAGTACCAGTTCTGCATAAGAAATTTGCTAAGTGTTAGTGATTGAAGGAGGAAAGTGTTTACTAAGTAGATGAGAAAACACCAGGATGCTTTTGACATGCAGTATTTAATGTCGCTTTTAAAGCAGAAATGTCAAATGCAGCTTCAGCAATTTAAAACTCCATCCCACATAGACATTTAAGTCTGAATAGAGAACGTAAGCTTCAGTTGTGTTTACTGATTTAATCCTACAGAGTTTAATAAAAGGCCAAATTGAACATAAACTAGATCTGAATTAGTGACCACTGCTATAAAAGGAAATGGTCTCGATTTCTGCGTAATTCATTTCCAAGTGGCTTTGGTGTGAAATGCTTTATTCTAGCCAGTTTTTCACAGCAGCGGTAAACAGAAAAGAACCTAAAAGCATGAAATTAGCATAATGTTCTTTAAAAAGCACTGAGATTCACTTTCAAAAACATTAGGATGAAGAAAAAAAAGAAATGGCAGTCTGTGTACTTCACTGCGGGGGGTGGATACTAGATCACTCGGACATTGCAGACTTTTCCCCTGGATTCCTTCACCACTGGGGGGAGGAGAAAAAAAATAAAAAATAAAATAAAGTGTACATCTCACTACAACAGAACTTTAAATCCAGCATTTCTGCATCACATGTTTACTGGGTTTCCTCTGAGAATGGAAGTTTCATTTGTAGATGCAGTGATGAACTGTTAGGACAATAGAGAACTGTTCCTGACCCCATACAGTGACTATGAACCGAAGGATTTTAAACTTATTTTTCCGAGCTGCTCAGATGTGTTAAGCTAATTGAACTTATTCCAGCAAAACTGGATCACTTCATGTAGAGAATGCGGTTCTTCACTGCCCTCAAGAGCATAAAGCAAGGAACTGATTCCATCATCTGCAGCCAGAACGGTTCCACAGCTGGTTTCATGGTTCTCTCAGGAAAAGAAAAGCAGCAAACCAGGCGAGTTCTGAGAAATTAACACTTGAATACGTGTGCACCATATATGAAGTCACGCTGGAGTCTGGCTCCACTGCAGACATAAGCCTAAAAACGATCAGAAATAAAGCACCTGCAGCTATGAGCAGAATTTTACAGCAACATTTGTTTAAAGCTGCTCACTAAGCAACAAAAGACACCAGAACAAATTGATAGTTTCAATAAATATTTATTTGGATTAGACCAGCAGTTTAAACAGCTTTAGAAAATGTGTGTGTTGTGATTTTACACTGGATGTAGTTTTCTGACTATTTGGAAAACTAGACCTGGACCTCCCTGCACATCATATGTCTTCAATTCCAATAAAACTTTGGGTCGATCTGAAGCACACACAGTAGTGTTGTACAAACTGTAAACTTTTTGCAGTGAAAGGTGCATTGGCAGCATAAATGCGTATGAAACAGTAAGTCATAGTATCACATTACGCATCTACGTAAAGTGCAAGAATGAGAACGATAGACTGTAGATCAGCATCAGTTAGTGCAATGTCCATCTGAAAGGGAATCGTCTGACTTATGAACCCATTTAACAAACGATGTCTTACTTTGCTATGCAACCACACACAGACCTTTACCTAAGAACTGCTTTCCCCACGTCCATGAGGGGTGAGCAACTCTGGTCCTGGAGGCCGGTCTACAGTATAGTTTGGTAGTTTCCTCCTCAAACACACTCACTGAAACAGCCAATCATCTGCTGAGCTGAACCAGGTGTGTTTCAGCAAGGAATCCACCAATCTGTGCTGGACACCACCCCTCCAGAACCAGAGTTGCCAACCGTCCTAGATGAAGTGTTGAAAAACACCCACCATCAAAAAGAAAAATCGTTACCTTGCCAAAAAAAGAAAATGCCATGAAACATGCCCAGCTTCTCCAGAGCAGTTGGTCCCTCTTGGCTGTGTGTGAAGAACACCTGCACCAGAACAATCATGGTAAGTGTGTGTTTATGAAAAGATGAGATGAACTAAAATTCCTGTGAACTCAGTAGTCAGATCCGTAATGTGTCTCAGCAATAAAGGTTCAGATTCGGGATAAAAGATGTTCATCATAGTTCAACAAGAGGCTGACGACTGCAAGCGAACAAATCCTCACCTCTGACCGTCCTGCTGGAAGCTCTGAAGTGGTAGCATCCATGCTAGGGGTCAATCATCAAGGGCAGAAGTGTCAGCAGTTACCTACACAAACAGGATTTCTCTCAATCTCTGCCCATTGGCTACAGTGATGTTAAAGCAGTAGTGACCATTGATTACAGCATTGAGAGTTTACATTAGACTAGGGGTGTCACTCAGGTCCTGGAGGCCAATATCCAGCAGAGTTTGGTAACTTCCCCTCAAACACACTTGCTAAACCTGGAAATTCACAGGGGAGTTGAACCAGGTGTGAGCTGGGAAATCAAACTGTGCTGGACTCTGGCTCCAGGACCAGAGGTCAACATCCCTGCATTAGACTAACAGCAGTGTGTCACTGCTCTACCACACTGCCCTCTAGAGGAGACAAAGCACTGCAGACAGACTGACTTTAGGACAGACTTGCTTTGGAAATGTACAGTGAGTAGAAAGATTTTAGGTGACGTGAACATCAGGTTAAAACTTTACTCTAAATCATGTCCTGGAAATGTATGATATTTGGATTGGGACCGCAATGACTGACCTCCTGTCCAGGGTAATGGAAATGTAATCAGCTCCAGCTTCCCCCGTGACCTGAAATGAATCAAGTGGTTTGGACAATGAAGGGATGTGGTCACATGTTAAAATAGTGAAGGCCCTTCCACATAATGGAAGTAATGATACATACGAGTCCTACCTTGCAGTTGGGCTTTCGGTGCAGTTTAAGATGAGCCAGCTTGTGGGGAATCATGCCTGCACAAGACAAAAAATGTTTAGCGTTTGCCAGTTCTAGAAAACAAGAGAACCAACACACACAGCAAACTCAGTAGTCAGATCCGTAATGTGTCTCAGCAACAAAAGGTTCAGATTCGGGATAAAAGGTGTTCATCATAGTTCAACATGTCAAGAGATACAGGTGAACACCAGTGAAGCCTCACCTCAGATTGTTCTTCAGGAGATCTTCATGGGAGCTCAAGTGCTTGAGTCCTCAGAGAGTTGTGTTCTTCTTGAGTAGAGAACCTGACAAAAAACAGGAGAGTTTCAGCAACAAGCCGTTTTAACCAACCAAAGCCATTCATTCATTACCAGCAGCAACTGTCAGTTTGAATGAATGTAGGAATATACTAATTGTGCAATCTACAGCTTTAACTAGGAGCCAAGAAACCCCCCCCCCCCCAATCTCAAGATCATAGTGTTTAAGGTATGAAATGATTGTGGGGCGACTATGACGTTCCAGCAGCCAATGCTTCAAATGGGAGAGTTTACCTTGATGAAAAAAGGGGCAAAAACTTCATCCGTTTCATTCCCGTGTTTTTGGAGATATGGGAGAAGCCCGTCTACACAGAACAAAAAAAAAAGGTTGTAATTTCCGCAAAACAACAGAGATCAACTAACATACTCCTGTTGAACTCAGTAGTCAGATCCGTAATGTGTCTCAGCAATAAAGGTTCAGATTCGGGATAAAAGATGTTCATCATAGTTCAACAAGAGGCTGACAACAGGAGGTGAAGAAATCACTCACCTCAACATCCTCCACAAGATCCAGCTGGAAGCTCTGAAGTGGTCGGTTCCATACTAGAGGTAATTCCCCACCTCGTGCTGTCAGCAATTCCCTACACAAACCAATCATTCAGGATCACAAGTTCTCAACCAGCTCTGATCAATGGCTACAACTACATTAATGATCAGTGCATCAGATAGAACAGCTGTACCACACTGCCCTCAAGAGGAGACACAGCACTGCAGAGAATCAGGACCTAGAACTCTCACTAAACCTGACAATTAACAGCGGAGTTGAACCAGGTGTGTCTGAGCAGGAAAGTCGTCAACCTGCGCTGGACACCTGCTCTCCAGGACCAGACAGACGCCCCTGACCAGGAACCCAGGAAAGACTTGCATTGGAGCTCCACAAGAAGGAAAAGATTTGGCTGATTTGACTGAAGTATATGCTACATCTGAGGGACAATCATTCCTTTAAACATAGTGGGCACTTCACAGTAAACCCTCGCTTTCCCATGCAATTAAAACAAACATTCTGAAATGGTACAGATCCTTACCTTGCAGGTGAGTTTCTGGTGCAATCAAAACGAGCTGATTTCTGGGTAATGCAGTGAACCACACCTGCACAATACAAAATGTTAGAATTCTGCAAAAGAAAAGATCAACTAACTTCAGCCTCTGTTGAACTCAGTAGTCAGATCCGTAATGTGTCTCAGCAATAAAGGTTCAGATTCGGGATAAAAGATGTTCATCATAGTTCAACAAGAGGCTGACGACTGCAAGCAAACAAATCCTCACCTCTGACCGTCCTCCACAAGATCCTGCTGGAAGCTCTGAAGTGGGAGGATCCATGCTAGGGGTCATTCCCATCTTGGGCAGAAGTGTCAGCAATTACCTACACAAACATGAGATCAAGCTGTAACCATTGCCTACAGCCATGTTAAGCAGCAGTGACCATTACAGCATTGAGTTAGACTAACTGTGCTTCACTGCTCTACCACACTGCCCTCTAGAGGAGACAAAGCACTGCAGACAATCTCAGACTAGACCACAAGGCTTGCTTTGGAAATCCACAGGAAGTAGGAACATTTGTGACTTATGTACCTTATGGTTAAACTGGACTCCAAACCATGCTTTGGTAACTTGGGCAAATTGGATTTGGTTAACCATTCCTTTACCACACGTTAAAGCATTGTCAAAGCAGTTCCACATGAAGGGGACATGAGTCCTACCTTGAGGTTGAGCTTTTGGTGCTTTCTTGGGTTATGTGGGGAAGCATGCCTGCACAAGACCAAAAAAAAAAGGTTTAACAAGTTTGCCAGTTCTACAAAGACAACCAACTCAAACTAGTCAAACTCAGTAGTCAGATCCGTAATTTGTCTCAGCAACAAGTTTCAGATTCGGGATAAATGTGTTCATCATAGTTCAACTCCTCAACAGCATCAGGTGAACACACAAATCCTCACCTCTGCACTGCAGAAGAACCTGTTGGGATGTCTGAAGTGATGACTGTTCTACACCTGACTGACATGGACCCCAACACTTCACTAAAACCATTGAAAACATGAGAACTGTAAAACTTCATAGCTACAGCAACAGTTTCAAACAGGAAAAAACGTCTTCCCTTATTAAAGCAATGCCATCAAACACCTCCAGCCTCTGCAGAGCTTCTTGACTTGGTCATGTGAGAAGGTCTGCTTGAGCGATTCTGGAAAAAGTGATTAACTCCAGCAAAACTCAAAACACAGAAGTAGTAGATGATTGCACTGGGAACTCCAGAGGTGTGTCCACAGCAGTTGCTCATTCATTCAAGAAATTTCAGGATAATGCTATGAAGCAAAGCTACAGTGAAGTAGAAAAGCACCAGCTTAGTGACCAAACTGCAGGATGTTTAACCACTGACAAACATACAGGTATAAAAATTGCAAATTTGGTCATTTCCAGTTCTAAAAAGTTCCTGCTGCTTCTTTGCTGGAACACACTCACCATAATGTTGGTAATCACTGAAGATTCATGAGCTGCACACTTTTTCTGCTTTCACTACACCAGCTGATCCTTCCAAAACCACAACAGAGAAATGTGTCCAGAGTCCACGGTTTAGAACAAGGGTCCACCTCCAGTTCAGGAATCACCTTCATAACTCTGTAAAGCACCTGTTTGCTTTAACAAATTCAATGTTCACTGACCTTCAATAGGCAACAAAGGACACCAGGAAACGTGAACTGTTTCGGTATAAACCTTTATTCGGATTAGCCGCAGGGACAATTTAGACCAATACACCATACTGCTTCAGAACATCCGTGTATTTGGCGATCTTGCTCTCGATGCTCTTCGTGGCCTGTTTGGAGAGCTTGATCTGGACCTTTTTCTTCTTGTAATGGATCCTGGCCTTCTCTTTTCTGCGCTCCTCCAGTGTGGCTGTGATGGCCTGATACTTCCATCCAACTTCATGAGCCAGACGACCCAGCAGAGCAAACTACAGAAGGGGGTCGGGGACACCAGTATAATCAGCATTAGACAAACATTTGGAGAAGGAAGAAAACCACTAAAAGCAATTGCAGTTATTTATTTATTAAATGAATAATTCCAGGCTTAACATGAAATCCTAGTTTCCACGATCTCAGTCTAAAATTTAGCTAATGTGGCCATCAAAGAAAACCAAACTCCACATATACGTCCCAATCGTCCCATTTTTACGTTGGACAGACAGTATGACCAACTTGCTGAGGTTTTAAGGATGTATTCACAAGTGTGTGTCACTACTGCTAGTTTTACTACATTAGAAGCTCGAACATAATAGAAGCAGAATATGGAATCATGTCTTGGCTAATAAACTGTACAGAAGCCTGGAAAACTGATTTGGGTACTGGACTATTCCTTTAATATAAAGCTTTTAAATCGTTGCTTTTGTCTCAGATGGTAGTGCATGTGAAGTATTTTCATGGTCATTAAAAACTCAAAATACTTCTGTGGAAAAGCATCACTGACAAGCAACTGTGAAACACTGTATAATAAAACCGCCAGAGTAAAATTGCAGACACTACATATAATTATTCCCAAACCCAGTCTTGGGACCAACTGAACTGCAGGTATTGTGCCTTTAACTCACCACCACCAAACAGAAAAGGCACATGTGCTGGGGCAGCAGGAAGTGTACATGTGATCCCATGACTTTGTTTGGGAACTTATAGTAAAGATTTCCACAAGATTAAGACGGCGACACCACTACTCTGAAAGGGGAGTAAGGTGGTCCTACCTTGCGGGTGGGCTTCAGACGCACAATTTTAAGAGCAGCTGGGACCACCATGCGCTTCCTCTGTAGAACAAATCAAAGATACAAGGTAAGAAACAGTAAACAGACTGATGTACACTGACAACTAACAAGTACAAATGTCTCAGATGAATATTGTTTTCAGTGGAAGATCAAACAATGTAGGTATAAACAGCATCACAGACTAGCAGTGTCACATTCTCACAATGTCTAAAAAGAAAACTTCCTTTTTGTTCCCCTTAATACTGAACAACAAATGTGTCCACTCATGTCATATACATTGATACTGAATCTTTTTTTTTATGAAATTAAGAAGGTTCCCCTTATGTTATGTATAAATTTTATGCAGAATGGACCAGTAGAAGTGGCAGCTGATGGTCACAATTTCCAGATCAGACAAACACAAAGGAAGTTTCCATCATTTGGACACAGTCACAGCCTCAAACGGAAACAATTACCTTGTCGTAAGGTGGGGGAATGCCATCAAACACCTTCAGCCTCTCCAGAGCTGCCTGACCCCTTTTAGTTTTGTGGGGAAGCATGCCTAAGAAAAATGTGAAAAGTTCAAACGACTGCCATTTCTGCAAAAGGGTAACACCACCACTGACCCCTGTCAAACTCAGTAGTCAGATCCGTGGTTTGTCTCAGCAAAAAAGGTTCAGATTCGGGATAAATGTGTTCATCACAGTTCAACAAGTGGCCGACAACATCGAGTGAAATAAAAGTGAAACCCCTTACCTCTGACTGTCCTCCAGAAGATCCTGCTGGGAGCTCTGAAGTGGTACGGCCCACGAGAAGGGTTAGTATTCATCCGTTTGCGCAGAAATGCCAAGTATTTCACTACAGACACAAAACATTCAGGATCACATTGACGCATCAACAAAACACCATCAGCAAATGCAACCGTTCACCCTGTACGATAAATACTGGGTTATTCTCCAAGCTGTGCACTTACATTTGTTGCGGTAGAAGTTACCAGAGATGTTGATGCCCTCGCATCTCACAACCACTACTTTGTGGCCTGTAACAGAAATTAAAAGTTCACTTCACCACAAACTCAAAGGGCTTTAGGACAATTACCCAAACCGAGAGGCTGTCTCAGATGGTAGTGCATGAAGTTTTCTCATGGCAATTAAACTCAAGCAATGTAGGTAAAAAGAACATCATTGACAGCCTCCTATTCTGTATTTCTCAGACTGATTACACAGGCACAAACTTTACACAAAAACTGGTTATTAGATTCTCTGGTTTATTAGTCGGTTAAAGGCATCATTTACTTAAAACTTACCCAGCAGGACTTGCTTCGCCACAATAGCGGCCAGCCGGCCAAGGAGATGGCCTCGGCCATCAAGTAATAGAACCTGCAGAGAAACAGATCCATTAGACTTTTCTCTTAGTGTCAGTTGCAAGTTTTGCTCCTGGAGTGTTAGAAGTCTCAAACCCAAATCACCTTCTCAAAAGAGGCTGTTAGACATTAAACAGGGGTGTCTGTCCTGTCCAGCAGTGTTTAGTGATTTCCCTGATCAACTCATTGGCAAGTTTAGTGAGTGTTGGGAAATGGGGAAACTACACAACTGTGCTGGACTACAGTCCCACAGGACAGACTCTGGACAAAAAGACAATGATCCAGACGCAGGACTGGCCATGTGTTTAATGTTTAAATGGTTATTAAAGATATGACGTGTGTTTGGAGCAAAATGCCACACACGAGCACAGGTGATTAACACCCGTTTCAATTTACCTGTTAATTGACAGGTATAGGGAGTGTTTGAGGAGGGGAACTACCAATGTGTGCTGACACCTCTGCTCTGCCACCAACTATCCAATGCCTCTAAAAGCACTGGATATCAAGACGAGTCATGGAGTCTGACCTAAAACGTGTTTTTTGCAGTTAAGGGGTACAAGCTGGCTCACAGAAATAATTTGGGTCAGCTTTCCTTTTAGAAGGTATGGAGGCTCACTGGTGGTTTGACATCAAGATTGCCAGATAATGACACCTGGTTCTTACTACCATTACTACTAAATAAGCCTGAACTATTTCACACTAGACTGTCTCCTTCCCATTTTGACAATTATGCATAGAACAGGATTGTAGTAGAAGAGCTAGTTAGCATAAAGGATGGCCATCATGACATTTAAGAAAACGTACCTCAGGAATTTCACCTAAATGGTTAAATAAGCCAAACACCGTAGACTAAGCCTGATCGGCCAACGGTTCTGGGAAGAAGAGTTTGGTGGCGTCACCTCGTGGCCTGAAGGACTAGCTCCTGCCAAACCACCGTTGACAACTTGTAATAAAATACTTCAGCTAGCAAACTTCACCCGAATTACTGCTCCTAATGGAACACCACTTTTATAAGTAATACTTTTCTATAAGTAATAGTTACTGGTGTTCCAAGATAGGCCTCTGCTGAATATAATTACCGAAGCGGTTTAGTTGCTACATGCTATCAACGCAGCGCACACCCGGCCATCACGCACAACTTCACACACTAAAAACGGCATTTTTACAGGCGCCATTCTTTCTCAACTGCGCCCATACAATACCCAGCGATTTTAAGAATACATACGAGAAAAAACAGATCTTCTTGACGTCGATAAATTAGTCTATTTAAGCCGTTAACCTAAGCGCTCAAACATACCTTGTGGAACCGGTCCGCCATGATGTGGGGAAAAGAAAGACGCACGGGTTCAACCGGAGTAAAAGGCAGGGGCGGGGCGGGGCTACGTCAAAAACGCCGTGACGTCGCGGACGTAGGCGTCATTCCTGTACGTAATTTTTTTCTAGGCTCACAGCGGTCACTTCAGTTTATTGTTAATGACTAAGTGTTTGCTTATAGAATGTACATCTAAAAACTAGTAATGTTGTTGTTATTGATGTTATTGCTATTGTTGCTGTATATAAATGTTATAACTTATAAAATGATATTGCT
>JBBIGC010000001.1:38548172-38594211 GCA_037576955.1 Lepidarchus adonis
TGTGTGTGTGTGTGTGTGTGTGTGTGTGTGTGTGTGTGTGTGTGTGTGTGTGTGTGTGTGCGTGTGTGTGTTTGTGTATTAAAAAATGCATATAACCCTACCACTGGAGATACACAAACCAATGTTCTTTTTTGTGCCGTCTGGGATAACAACGACTGTCACCAGTACTGTTAACCGACAGGGTGTGGTTGAAAATTGGGACAAAGTGTTTTATTTGTCACATGTAGTTATACAAGTACAACATACAATGAAATGCTTTTTATGGGAATACCCTGCACCTCCCTCCTACTGTGCTGCACAGACATTTAGACAAATACTTTAAAGAGCAAAGAATGCAAGATAAACACATTAAGAAATTTAGAGATGTGGAAAAAATATAAAAAATAGAATAAGAAAAAAAAAATTAGAAATACTAATAAAGATTAAATAGTGGTGTGCAAACAGTGATGTGCAAATATAGTGGTGTGCAAATAGTGACAAAAGAGCAGAGTTTCTGTTAGTGTGTGTGTTGATGATTATGATGGCTCGGGATCTGCACCTTTCAGCATTTACACATGATACATTCTGCTGTATGCACCACCCTCTGCTGGGCTTTCTGATGCTATACAGTACATAACCAAGCTGTAATATTCCAAGTCAGGATACTCTCATGGATTCCAGTATAAAATATTTTTAAGATGATTGTGGAAACTTTTAACTTTTTCAACCGCCTCAGGTGGTAGAGGTGTTGTCTGGCTTTGGCAATGAGGGAGTCAGTGTGAGTGCTCAAGGTAAGGTCCTAAAGTAAAGCAGATATGTGTCAACCTTCACAAGTCAGACAATGGCTTCAAGAAACTAACCACTTGCCTGCACCTGCCCATATCTACTGTCAGAGAAATCATTCAAAAGTTTAAAACAACTGAAACAGTGATAAACAAGCCTGGACAAGGACACAAGGTTATTTTGCTACCAAATACAGTAAGGAGGATGGTAAGACACATTAAAAGTTCTCCAAAGCACAACGTTATAAAATTGCAACAAATGGTAGCATCTTGGGGTCACAAAGTCTCCAAAACAAACTTTAGGCGCTGTCTACATCCTAAAAAGCTCGCTAAGAGTTTGCTAAGCACTACTGGGGCTTCAGCTGGGGCTGGGTACTTTGGTGAGATGAGACCAAGAGCTTTCTGGCAACAAACACTCTAAGTGGGTCTGGCAGAACAGCATACAGAAAAGCACCTCATGCCCACTGTTTTAAATAAAAATCTGGTGGCCTCTTTTGATTGTAGAACAGGTGATTTTTCCCCCTTAAATTGAGTTGAAGACTACAAGTTTCTATATTTTCAGTGTGAGAGTATGCTTCTGCAATATAATTTTAACACATCTTTACCAGGGGTGCCAATAATTATGGAAGGAACTACATATGTAAATATGGTTTTAATGTAAATTATTATTTTAAGACTGGTTGAAATCTTAACATTCTTGTTGGAATTCACCTGTTTATATGGAAAAGAAGGCTGGTGCAAACTTGTGAGCCCTCGTAAATGATACATCTTCATCACATTCTGAATTAAACGAATCGAGTCCACAATACAAATGCTGTCAATGGTTGTACCCAAACTATGATCTTTTCTTTCTTTCAAGTCACTATTATATTGTTAAAAGTGTGGTTTACTGGAAAACTCTTGTCCATATTGTCTAAAGGTACCTAGTATACACAAAAGACAGCATAAATTATTGAGTTGTGCCTTGTAATATAATATGTGAAGCATGGTAATTTAGGCACTGACAAACCACACTAGTTCACTTCATCACTTCAACTTCCAGCCAACAGTTATTAAGAAACTGTTCAAAAGGTAGGAATACTTTAAAAACCTACAAGATCTGATTAAAACGAGTGTTTTTCAGACTGAAAGCAATAATAGTCATGTAAAGTTTGCAAATTGGACAGTATGGAAAAACTTTATTCCTTCATACACGTGAGGGACATGCTGTGTCATCCAGATGAGATTGGGGATAGTGTGTCATAGAGATTGAGCACAAACATTTGCTGGCGTCTGCAGTGCAATGAATTATGCACTATGCTATCGCTTGAATGTTAAAAAGGATGCGGATCCACATGGGCCATAAATTCTTAATTAAAGCCTATTTGGCATATTGCCACCTCAAAGACCTGAGAGTCCATCTTCGTGAAGGCATACAGCACCCCTGGTTAAGATGTGTTAAAAGCCCTAAATTCATTTTTTATTGCAGAAGCATAATCTCACACTGAAAATTGAAAATAAATAAATAAATAAATAAATAAAAAAAAAAAACATTAGGCATATAACTCATGTAAACAAAAAAATCCATTACTAAGATACTTTTAATACTTTTAAATAAAATCACAAATGCTACAATTATTGACACTCCTATCAATTCCTTTTTGTAATTTCTTCTAGATTTTAAAGTTGTTCAGAGTAAATAGGATCTTTTAATTAATTATTAATGACTTCCTCTTTCCCTGGAGAAAGGGATACATTCATATTCCTTGCATACAGTCTTATGCAAATGTTTGGTCACACCTCAATAAATAACATATTTTGGTCATTTTCTAATAGAAATATGTAAGTCAAGTCAATTTGTCGTAAATGTCTGAAGTTTTTCAAGAAGTACTGGGACCATGTGCTTTGGTTAGAGGAGATTAAAATGGAGCCTTCTTGCAACAAATATTCTAAGTGGCATAAATCCAAGGATGAGCGTGCAGAAAAGCACTTCATTCCCATTATAAAGTATGGTGGAGGATCTGTAATTTTGTGGGGCTGTTTTTCCTCCAAATGCCTGGGAACCCTTTTAGGGTGCATGGTATCATGAACTCTGGCATGACATTTTAAATATAAAGGTGGGTCATCATTGAGTCTTCTAAAGGGATAATGATACTGGCAAAAACTACACAAAAATGGCTCAGCAAACACAAAATCAAGGTCTTCCCATGATCATCTTAGTCCGCAGACCTCAAACCCAATGAAAACCTGGGGAGTGAGCTGGAGCGTGCATAAGAGAGGACCTGAGACTGTATGCTTGATAAACATACGTTATTAATTCTTTTCTATAGTTTACCATATACCAGATGTCAATGTGCCAAAAATGTATCACAAAGAATAAAACAATATAAATAACAAAAAACCTCTCCAACAAGTCTCCTTGCCCCAAAAACGGATTGTCAGTACTATACATTGCTCTCTCACTTAATGGACAGGCATTAGTAAGGCCCTCAGACTTCAGTGAAGCTTTATCTTATAGCTGCATGCTGAAGGGAAAAAGCATTTTCTAAAGACAGGTGGCCAGTGGAAATGGTGGGGGGGCCACCCTTCCTCCTCTCTCCTTAGAATGACAGAGCATATTTTTATGTCTTTGGCTATTTTAGATTGCTGAGTAATCTTTGAGAGTAAGAGGAGGGGACATTCCCCCTTTTTCATCCTTAGTCATGTTAAGATTTGAGAATAACAAATAGACCAATAAAAACGCTAACAGCTGATAAGAAGTGGTGATCTCATTGTACGGGGTGGGTAGAGCTTTCCTCCTTATAAAAAGCACACAGCTCAGTTGTAAAGGTATGAGATGCTGGATACTGGCAAACTGGTCATATCCCATCTCATCTGACCCTGGGTTTTTTGGAGGAGACTTCTGTCCACCTTAGCTGATATGGCAGTGCTGAACACGAGGGAACTCGATTCAACTGTGCTTGTAACTTCTGAAAATCTTAAGTAGAGAATCTTCTGTTTATTACTACCCGATGCTCTTTTGACTAATTCTTGTGTGGAAATTGTCAAAAAAAAGTCCCTCCCATTGCCCATTGTGAAAAGACAGTATGAGTAAAATCTAAATTGTCTAAATAGTTTTTGGACAACCTGAGGGAGAAATTCCTTAACCTGTATAAACTGTAATGTAATCATATATATCATATATTATAAAATGATATAGTTCTATAATCTCCAACAGTGGTCATGTGACTTCAATGGAGATTTGAAATTAATGAATTCTGTTTATAGAATCTCTGAACTGCTGAACTGCTTCTGCAAACAGGAGGGAGAAGGGAGTTAGTCCCTCTTCAAGTCAAAACTTTTAGATTTTACAAAGAGAGTTTCAAAAGCACTGCATCCAAAAAAAAGGAAAAATAGATATTTTATTTAAAGGTTCATTGTGTAAAGAAATCTTGTTGTAACCTTGTTTGCGTGTAAGTCTTGTTGTTTTAATGCTGTATTTATTTTGTGTTCCAAATAAACAACTAAAGTTTCTAAATACTTAAATAATGCCCTAGTCTTTTTGTTTTCATATATGCCCCTCTGAAAAACCACTGGTCCTATATTGCTGTCCTAGTAAATCTGGTCTAAAACTAGCACTGACTGTATCATTTATTAAAAGGCATCACTCAAGCACTAAAACTGGACTCTGAAAAATGTTCTAAAACAAACAGACACACAAACAAACAATGTCAGAAATAGTCAGAAGAAAGCAGTCTGAAGTCTCTTTTTTATTTTCTGATTTGTGGAATTTGTAGAATTACAGTAAAATAAGACAAAATAAATCAAGTAATTAAACAACCATTAACTGTAAATGTACAAAGAATACTGTTATTTTTTGTTAATGAAAGCTTTTTCAGCTGGGAGATGTCATTCAGCATCATGTCTGAAAAACTGTCCACAGTAAAATTTGTTACTGTACTAATTTTTGGGTTTTCCATGTTTTACACACCTGACTTATCTCACAGGGTGCTTGTGTGATACACAATGCAAAACACAAAAATCATATAAATCGCATTAAAGTGCGCAAGACAATGCTGTACATTTTTACTTTCTATTGGCAACATTGTTTTTATTTTTGCAGTTTTTTTCATGGAATTAATATAATAATTTGAATTGTGATCAAATTGAACTGCAGAAAAGTGAAATGTGGCTCCTATAAAGTTTTGTTTTGGTCAACAACACAGCAGCAGAATAAAATGACCCATTTGTGTACCTTTAAAAGCCAGCAGCCTGTGCAGCTCTCTGTTGGTGCTGATAGGGAAGCAAGAAGCGCTCAGCCTTCTCTCTTTTTTCAGGGTTACCTGGGACAGATGCTGCTTCACCCGCAACAGCTGGGCAGTAGGGGGCGCAGAGCTGCTCCTTTTATTTGAGTCCTATGGAAACAAAAGTCACAGAGAACAGGTTCCCTTTACAACCTTGGAGTTTCTGCCCAAGGAAGCAGCAGATCGCCTATCACACTAATTGCATCCGAGGCCGCAGAACTAAGGGGCACAGATAAGGGTCATGTTCCTGTGTGAAGAAGATCAGGTGTTTTGTAGTGAAGCAATCTGAGCAGATAGGCTTTTGTTAGTGGAATCTGTTTGACTGTGCCCCTGGACAACTGAGTAATAGAGCTCTCCCTCGTCTTTATATACAAATAATTCAGTCAGTTTAACCAGCTTGAAACTAGAATAGCATTGGATTGGTAGCACTTCTCTAAAGAAAATTAAAAAAACACCTCACCGTGTATCACAAATCTTTCCTTAATTAAGTAAAAACTATAGACTTAATAAAGCCCTCCCTAATAACTTATTTAATTATGAGTTGATGCTGGAAGTACTGCGTAAGTCAAAGTAACTTAATTTATATTTTCATTTTAAACTGCTCCATATACTAAAGATAGAATAACTAAGTTCTACTGGTCAATTAAATGGCTGAGCCAGTAAAATTTGTATTAATGAAAAGATCAGCCTACCCAGGTGTTTACTACCCAAAATTACTTGTAAGGTAGTATTACCTTAAAATCTGTCCCAAAAGTTCAATATTGTATTACACATGAAAGTATGAATCTAGTATGTTACCTCCTTAAGAGAGCATTGGTTTTGATGTTTACTCCCACTTTTGCTGGATTTCCTAGATTTGGAAGATTCCTGTATATGAAGGAAAAACGTATAGGACTTGTCTTCATAAGGATGCATTATAATAAACTATGACATAGAGATGCATAGATTCAAATAAATAAATAAATTAACTTGTTCCTTATGTAATTAACTGAACTAAAGTCCTACCTTGTCTTTTCTCGACTTGTTCGGCATTGTCGCGGTCCAGGCAGTCCTGCTTTACCCCCCAGATAATTCCTCATTCAGGCCCTCTCACCCACACATTCAGGCTTTTGTCAAGCTTCATTCTGCACACGCTGACCAGATGGCCCTGATTCGTTAGTCTCTGTCATGTGATTTGAAACTGCTCAGCTTTTAGTGATCAGAATTAAAGCAACAATAAATCTGAGGTGTCGTTTGGGACCCGAAAGAAGCTCTTTGTAGTGGGCTGAGCCATAAGAGCTGACTCTCGTTGCTTAAATTATTTTATTAACAAAAATAATGTAAAATTAAGTGTATTAGTTACTAATGTACATAACATGCATTATATCAAATGTTTACCATATTTCCCCAAATATAAGCCCAGGCTTATACATTGATTTTGCAAACCTGGTATTGGGTGCGGCTTGCTTGCGGCCTATCTAAAAATATGAAAACACATTTGCTAAAAATATAATTCTGTGCACAAAAAGACGACATCCCCAAATGACTAGTATAATTTAAATGCAGCAATAAACAGTTCAAAATGCAAACATTGCTTACGTTAACTTTCCCGTGCAGAGTTCTGTTTTGTATCCCGTGACTTTATTCATTTGTTTTTCCTCTCAGCACAGAGCACAATTTCTGTTCCCATGTGCAAGCTGCTTCAATTTGCGCAGCTAACCCATGTTTTCTTGCTAACTCTCCTCTAAAAACAACTCTCTTCCAACCCATTTCAGACATTCTCCACTCCACACCCTACACAGTCCATAATGCATTGCTCCCCCCCAAAACCTAAAACAAAAAAGTTAATTAACAGAATGAGCATCAGTTAGCTTAGCCATCACTGTAGTCCTTGATGCACCGAAATATGCATACTGTTTCCTGTTTCATTTAAAATAAATTTAACTATATTATAATTTGATTTAAAATAAAAACATGTACTATTATAAACTTTGGCTAAATTCATCATATTGCTATAATTTTATGTAATATAGGGCCAAATTGATCATTTATACAGTGATTTAGAGGAAAGGTATCAAGATATATGTAAGGTATCACAATATAGCCTAAAAATGTAATTTTTATGCCATATTGCCCAGCCCTAGTTGATCCTGTCTAAATGTAGCAAATGAGTAGCTTTACTAAGTATAACCTCAGAATCTAGTTGTCATATTCTGGTGAGAAGAAGAAAATAACTCTTTCTTTGCTGCTGGAAAATGGCTCTGCACTGCAGTAGTAACAGTATAGATCAAAATACTGCAATTTCTCTTAACTTCCGGTTTAGTAGCTCTGCCTATAATATGTGTCTGTGTGACACTGATGTAGCACTCAGAACACATGCTGCCTCTGTATTCAAGGTATGTTAATATTTCTATTCCAAATCACCCTTTTTGCTCACAAAATTTTGTGTCTGTAAACCTCCTGCTCAGTGCGGACGCAGACGATGGCACAAATCATGAAGTAGACCAATCACATGCTGCTTGAACAGAAAACCATATACAGTGAGTCCTCAAGTTACGTCTGGGGTTCCATTCCTCCAAGCGTGACGTAAGTCGAATTTCATTGTAAGTCGTAACTCACGCATATACATTCAAACCCTGTTAGTTTAGCCCCATTATCTCGCCAACTTCGCCTCTTACCATTAAAGGCTGCAGAACAGATTTCCTTTCATGTTATTTACCTTGTTAAGCCGCTATCCTCCCCTCTCGCCCTCGCCACAATGTGCAATGTGTTCTGTGTATGCATCCCTCAATCTATAGCTTGCCAAACTTGGTTCTGTGTTAGCTATGTAGCCTAAAATATGGTCAGTTGTGCTAATTCTGTATGACAGCTGTTACTGCTACTGCTACCGCCACTGCAGTTTTCTCATAATTAACTCAAGCCTGATTAACTCCTGCATGTAATGATGCTGCTGGTAACATGCATGAACAAGCAGCGCACATATAGTGAGCACCAATGTTATTTGTGTCCAATCCAGTAGTACAATAAAGCATTTAGTAGGAGTAGGAGTTCAACTGCATTCTACTACTGTGTATGATAGACAACCCAGTAACAAAAAAAGGGAGCCAGCACCGTAACCACAACCCATTATGATGTGGCAGCCATAGCCGAATGGATAGAGAAGAGGGTTTGTGACCGAAGGGTTGCAGGTTTGATTCTCAGAACCGGACAGCAGGCTGAAGTGCCCTTGAGCAAGGCTCCCAACCCCAACTGCTCACCATGTGCGTTGCTCTGGATAATGAGCGATGCACGAATTGCTCTGCCAAATGCTGTAAATGTAAATGATATGTGTCTTTCACCACAATTAGTGCCCAGGCCAATGAGGCTGAGCGAACAGGGTTTGACTGTAGCTAACATCAGTCTCTCTCACCATATTACTGTAAAACATTTAGTATGCGATCAACGTATATGTGCTGCCAACTGCCTCCGTTAACCTATTTCCCACTCGTATTACCCACCTCTTTTCTGCCCGTATTGCCCACATCTTTTCCGCCTGTATTACCCACATTTTATCCACCCATATTACCCACCTCTTTTCCACCCATATTACCCACCTCTTTTCCACCCATATTACCCACCTCTTTTCCACCCATATTACCCACCTCTTGTCCGCCCATATTACCCACTTCTTTTCCACTCATATTATCCACATCTTTTCCGCCTGTATTACCCACTCTTTCCCACTCGTGCTCTCCCGGAAAGCAACTGTCTTTTAACCTATTTTCCCGCACCAGACACTACATAGTCCACAATGCATTGCTCTTCCTGAAACTTGCCAACTCTCATAACAACTTTTTGATAACAACATTTTGATAACAAATTTTATTTTATTTTTAAGGAGCTTAACTCGAGGATCCCAGTAGAGAAAAGGCAATAATATCATTCACTTCAAAGAGACGTTTTTAAGAGATGTTTCGTTCGCGACAGTTTCTGTCCGAATTCCAAGACCATCCTTTTAATATGTATATTGATTATTAGGCAATTTGTTGCAAAGTGTATGAATAAATGAATAACTTCAGATCTGAACCAACATCAACAGCTTATGCCGCAGATAACTGCAGTGGCAAGGGCGGGGTAGCGCCTTTGTTACGATAGGCTTGTGGGTAATGTAGTACATGAAGCCATAACCGACATTCATTTAATCTTTTTTTAAACTACAGATACCAAAATGCTTTGTACAAACATAGTCAGAGAGGGACCAGACGTTCTGTAGCCGTGATCCCCTTGGCTGTTGCAGTGGGTTGATGTGGCGGTGTGGGTGATAGCGCAGTTTTTTCTGTATTGTCATTAGCACATTTTCAGCGACGAAAAATGTCTGATGGTGGAGTTGGCGAGGACAGTGGTGGCACAATCGAGGTGTCTGCGGCCGTGCAGACAGTGGCGGACACGTCGGTGCTGCAAAAACACATTCGGAAATTGGTGCCTTTACTGCTGGAAGATGGCGGCGAGGTGCCGAGCTCTTTGGAAACCGCCCTAGAGGAGAAGAGCTCGGTGGAGCAAATGAGAAAATTCTTGTCCGATTCTCAAATTCATACCATCCTAGTTGAGCGGAGCTGTTTGAAAGGTAAAATTAATTGATTTACGGGCGATTACCTGAGATCGCCATTAGCCGTCATTGTGCTGCTTCATGAAGTTACGACCTACGTTTGGAAATTAAAAATATGACATCTGGGCTCTCTAGAGCTTATACAGAAGTGTTACTGAATAAACCAAAACATTCCGCTCATGCACTGTTTATTATTTCATTATGCTAAACTTTGAATTTGTTTAAATATTTGATAATGACCGTTGGCTCCAAATTTATTTATGAAGCTATATCAGAGGAGCTACATTAAGCTGTTCAGATCTTTATTATGTCCGTGTTTAGGGCTTACTTTTGTCCAGTATTTCGGATTTCTGACTCAAATGTGAAGGTTTGTCACTTGTATGGTTTTTGACCGCTTGGTCCCAGTTGTGGGTTCTTTTATAACTGGGAAAACAACAAATTGCAGTGTTGAATGCACCACCCTGCTTTAGGCACTGAATCATGCGGACACGGTCATGTTGTCCGCGAGCCAGCAAGGCGTGTCCTTCGGCTTTGGGTCATTGTTGAAGTTGGTACATTGTCTTCCATTAGTTTCATTTAGCACTTTTTTGCACAGAAATACTTCTTTATGAACCCGAAGCCAAGTTAAGAGATTATTCTTATTTTAGTAAATGTACTTAATTTCTCAGACTCCAGCTTCTTGTAGATTTATATGCAGATCAGGGCTCACTGCAGTATTGAGGCATGACATGGCAGCAGTTAGTCATTAATGCAGTTTAACAGCAATCAGCTTACATCATTTATCTTTAAAAATGCTTTCATAAATGTGCGTCTTAATTAAGTTAACTGAATAAGTAACTGACCCAAAGTTGTATTTTAGACAAAAGCAATACATCTGGGTGTTTGCTAAAATACAGTATTACTGAAAGTAAATGACTTGTAACTTACATGAGTTGTGCATCTCAAGCACATGCAAATATGAGAAACAAAAAGGTTGTCATGACATGAAATTAGGCTAAAACTGCTTGACGTAGAATGTGGCTTTCAAGTTTAATTACATCTGTAAATAGCTCATTGGGGATTGACATCTCTTGATCTTTGAAACAACAGTTATTATATATATTTAAAGCCCTTAGAGAAACATTGGAGCAATGGCCTATTTGCTGCTACTGTAGTGCATCAGTATTTCTTACTTTATCCCTATAGTTAGTTTAGTTATGCATGCTTATATCTGTCTTTTGTGCATTATTTGGCTTTGTTAGTTCCATGTGTATGGTTTTATAGTTTTCGGAATATTTTTTATGTTGTGCTTAAAGCAGATGTACATTTTTTAAATATTTAAGCAAGGTACAGTGTTTGCTGTTTAAAAATAAATAAATAAAAATATATATAATTAATTCTTACTTAATTCTCTTGTTTCCAGAGGATGTTGGAGATGAAGGAGAGGAGGAGAAGGAGTGCATCTCCTACACCATCAATATTGATATCCACTATGGGATTAAATCAAACAGGTAAAATTCTGATTTTCTTTAATGATGGCCACACTGTTTTCTTGATTATATTTTATAGGATAGTATAAAATATAGTTGATGTCTAACATTCAAAAATTGTTTGAGGCTTTAGTTAATGTATATATATATTTTTTGCTTTTAGTCTGGCTTTAATTAAACGGACTGGCGTCATTGATGCAGACAAGCCAATTTCGACCCAAGTCCGGGTTCTGACCCTCAGTGAAGATTCTCCGTATGAAACTCTGCATTCTTTCATCAGTAATGCTGTGGCTCCCTTCTTCAAATCCTACATCCGGGAGTCTGGTAAAGCTGACAGGTAATGTCAGAAAAGTTGGGGTTTTTAATAAAAAGCAATAAAATCTTAAAGGTGCGTGTTGTAAACCTTCTGGAAGTTTTATTCTAAAGAGAATATTAAAGAAATTCATTCAACCTTAAGTGTATTTTGTAAATATAATATAATTTGACTCCTGTAGCCCACCAAAAAGTTGGGAGAACAGCCGGTTTACCCTTTCCATTCAGTTACATTGTTTAATTGTTTGGTAACTGAGAAAACTTAACTGTTGATATTCTGTAAGATTCCATCTTTCTCAGTCTTCACAGACCTCAGTTGTTTGAAATCTTGTGGAGAGAAGTGTTCTTTTTGAACTGACTGACAGTTGTGTTGTTACATTATGGTGAGCCACAACCCGTGCTTTGGTGGCTGGTTCTTTTATACCCAGTCATGTTCCCCTCACTGTTTCCCAGCTCACCTGCTTATTGAAGAATGTTTCAAAATGACATAACTTGAATAATCTGTTATTCAGGGATGGAGACAAGATGGCTCCTTCTGTTGAGAAAAAAATTGCAGAACTGGAGATGGGACTCCTCCACTTGCAGCAGAACATAGAGATTCCAGAGATAAGTCTCCTTATTCATCCAATCATCACAAACATTGCCAAACAGTGTTATGAACGGGGAGAAAAACCCAAGGTTACTGACTTTGGTGATAAGGTGGAAGACCCCACCTTCCTCAATCAGTTGCAGTCAGGAGTTAATCGTTGGATCAGGGAAATCCAAAAGGTACTAAATTTTTCTTGGTATTTGAACTGAAACATAAAGGGCTAGTAGTACTGTCTGGTGCCCAAAGACCCAAAGTAAATCTAACACTGCTAATTTTCATTTAAGGTGACTAAACTGGACAGAGACCCTGCTTCTGGTACAGCACTACAGGAAATCAGCTTTTGGCTTAACCTTGAACGTGCCCTCAGTCGTATTCAAGAAAAGCGAGAGAGTCCAGAGGTCTTGCTTACCTTGGACATTCTAAAGCATGGAAAAAGATTTCATGCCACGGTCAGCTTTGACACTGACACTGGTAAAGTTTCATCATGACATTCTTTTTACTGTTTTTTTTTTCTTTTCTTTTTTTTGTAATGTAGTATGCATAATTACATGGTTAATGTAATTATCAGGTCTGAAGCAAGCTGTGGAGACAGTAAATGACTACAATCCTCTGATGAAAGACTTCCCACTCAATGATCTCTTGTCAGCCACTGAGCTGGACAAAATCCGTCAGGCATTGGTGGCCATCTTTACACACCTTCGCAAGATTCGAAACACCAAATATCCAATCCAGCGTGCACTGCGTTTGGTTGAGGCCATTTCCCGTGATCTCAGCGCCCAGCTCCTCAAAGTTCTGGGCACCCGCAAGCTGATGCACGTGGCATATGAAGAATTTGAGAAGGTATAGATAATCAGTAGAAAATTGTTCTTTTGCTGCTATTTTTATGGGATTGTCCATGTTGCCAACTACATTACCTGTTTTTTCGCTAGGTCATGGTAGCTTGCTTTGAGGTATTCCAGACCTGGGAGGATGAATATGAGAAGCTTCAAGTGCTCCTCAGGGACATTGTAAAGAGAAAGAGGGAGGAAAACCTCAAGATGGTATGGCGCCTCAGCCCTGCACACCGAAAGCTACAGGCCCGTTTGGATCACATGAGGCGCTTCAGGAGGCAGCATGAACAGTTGAGAGCTGTAATTGTTCGTGTACTGAGACCCCAGGTACTGCACTACAAAACAGTCAGATGTTCTACTTTGCTTATTTGGCTTGTGCTGCTAATCCCTGATCCAGTTTGCTTATTTTGTAATTATTGGGATTTTTATTCTTTTAATCTTCTTTTGCTGTTTTTGTAGGTGTCTGCTGTTACACAACATGCGCAGGGTGAAACAATAGAGCCACCTGACATGAAAGTGGCTGAAGTTCTCTTTGATGCTGCTGATGCTAATGCCATTGAAGAAGTCAACTTGGCTTATGAGAACGTTAAAGAGGTGGACGGCCTGGATGTCTCAAAGGAGGGGATGGAGGCATGGGAAGCAGCAATGAAGCGATACGATGAGCGTATTGACCGCGTAGAAACCCGCATCACCGCCCGACTACGTGACCAACTGGGCACAGCCAAGAATGCCAATGAAATGTTCCGCATCTTTTCTCGCTTCAACGCTCTTTTTGTGCGCCCGCACATCCGTGGCGCCATCCGTGAGTACCAAACCCAACTTATCCAGCGTGTGAAAGATGACATAGAGTCATTGCATGACAAGTTCAAAGTGCAGTACCCTCAGAGCCAGTCCTGCAAGATGAGTCATGTGCGTGACCTACCCCCTGTGTCTGGCTCAATCATCTGGGCCAAGCAGATAGATCGACAGTTGACTGCCTATATGAAGCGTGTAGAAGATGTTCTAGGGAAAGGATGGGAAAACCATGTGGAAGGTCTTAAACTTAAGCAGGATGGAGACAGCTTCCGCGCAAAGCTCAACACCCAGGAGATTTTTGATGATTGGGCCCGGAAAGTACAGCAGCGCAACCTTGGTGTGTCTGGTCGCATATTTACCATTGAAAGCAGCCGTGCCCGTGGGCGCACAGGAACTGTGCTGAAACTGAAAGTCAACTTTTTGCCAGAGATCATCACCCTTTCCAAAGAGGTTCGTAATCTGAAGTGGCTTAGTTTCCGTGTTCCTTTGGCCATTGTCAACAAAGCGCATCAGGCAAACCAGCTCTATCCCTTTGCCATTTCACTTATTGAGAGTGTACGCACCTATGAGCGCACTTGTGAAAAGGTCGAGGAGAGAATCTCCATTTCACCATTGGTAGCTGGTTTGAAGAAAGAGGTTCAAGCCCTGGTCACCGAAGGCATTGCTCTGGTTTGGGAATCATATAAACTTGACCCCTATGTTCAGCGCCTGGCTGAAACGGTCTTCAACTTCCAAGAGAAGGTTTGTTAACGTCTACAATTTGGTACATTGTGTTTCTCTTTAAAAATTACTTTAATGCCAAATTTGTGTTACAAACTTTCCCATAGGTTGACGACCTCCTTTTGATTGAAGAGAAAATAGATTTGGAAGTCCGCTCTCTTGAGACGTGCATGTATGACCATAAGACCTTTTCAGAAATCCTCAACCGTGTCCAAAAGGCTGTTGATGACCTAAATCTGCACTCCTATTCCAATCTGCCTATCTGGGTCAACAAGCTCGACATTGAGGTAAAGTTTACCCCAGTAAGTTAAAAAATATATATATTAATTTTTTTTAAAAATGCCCATTTGATTCTGGTGCTTCTCTTTGACCACAAAGATTGAGCGCATCCTTGGAGTGCGTCTCCAGGCTGGTCTTAGGGCTTGGACGCAGACTCTTAGAGGACAAATGGAAGACAAGGCAGATGTGGACATGGATACTGAAACACCACAAGTCAGCCACAAGCCTGGAGGAGAACCTAAGATCAAGGTGGGATCTCAAAGTGTTTTAGTTTGACCAACATCATGTGTTCTTTATGCACAAGTACACTCACCTTGTATTTTATAGAATGTGGTCCATGAGCTGAGGATTACAAACCAGGTTATCTACCTGAATCCTCCAATTGAGGACTGCCGTTACAAGCTCTACCAGGAGATGTTTGCCTGGAAAATGGTCATTCTGTCTCTGCCAAGGATTCAGAGTCAAAGATACCAGGTTAGCAAGAACATAACAGGTTTTTTATGTGTGTTTTTCCTGTAAGTGAACTAGTGACTAGCTTTTTCATTATGAACAGGTTGGTGTTCACTATGAACTCTCTGAGGAAGAAAAGTTCTACAGGAATGCTCTGACAAGAATGCCTGATGGGCCTGCAGCACTGGAAGAGGCTTACAATGCTGTGAAGGAAAATGTTACTGAGGTGGAACAGTATGTGAAGGTGTGTAATCTTGAATTCCTTTTACACTATATTTCCACACCATGCAATAAGTATTGCAATACAACCTGCTTGATACATACACAGAATAATGAAGGCAGTACAATCAACATGAGGAAGTATCTTGCAGACAGACATGCTGACTTCAACAAAGAATTAAGAGCGTCATGTTAAAGAATTTAAGACTACAAATATGCTCATGCCCTCAAATACAAGTAATCCTTCATCTGTTTTTGCTTATATCTAAAGCTGCAAAAATCCAGTTACACATCTTATCCACTACTATTTTCTCCACATTTCTTCAAAAGTTAGACACTTAAAAACTGGGATATTTTAATTCTAAAACATACTGTCAAACAAGTGCAGAAGTTGCACTTAAGATAGAATATTCAAGTGTCATCAAATTTATTTCACAATCATAATTTTAGTATAGTAACTACTTGACTGATGTCTAAAATCTGTCACCACTTTTAGGTTTGGCTGCAGTACCAGTGTTTGTGGGACATGCAACCTGAGAACATCTATAACCGCTTGGGCGAAGACCTCAATAAGTGGCAGGCTCTGTTGGTGCAGATCCGCAAAGCTAGAGGAACGTTTGACAATGCTGAAACAAGAAAAGAGTTTGGCCCAGTGATCATAGACTATGGCAAGGTAACATCATACAGAAGACCCATGTGGCCTTTTCTGGTTAAGTGCAGTGATCTTAGCATGAAGCAGTTCCGTTTTTTAATTGAATTTTTAAATGTTCAGGTGCAATCAAAAGTGAACCTGAAGTATGATTCCTGGCATAAGGAGGTGCTCAGCAAATTTGGACAGATGCTAGGCAATAACATGCAGGACTTTCATTCCCAGATTTCCAAGGTATGTGAAGGAATCTCTCTTTTGAAGCCGTATGGTCTTATTGTTGAGCTTGTTTACAAATATGTGCCCATGAGATTGATTTAGAATGTGTTCTCTATTTGTATTATGTTTCATTCAGTCTCGCCAAGAACTGGAGCAGCATTCAGTGGACACAGCCAGCACTTCTGATGCTGTTACATTCATTACATATGTACAGGCTCTCAAACGTAAGATCAAGCAGTTTGAAAAGCAAGTTGATGTAAGTATAATTACACTTTGCTTTGGTCTCTGTTTTGAAGATGTATCTCGTCAGACCTTGCGTTTGTTGTGCTTTTTAGCTGTTTCGCAATGGCCAGCGTCTTTTGGAGAAGCAGCGTTTCCAGTTCCCTCCCTCTTGGCTGTACATTGACAACATAGAAGGCGAGTGGGGGGCCTTCAGTGACATCATGAAACGCAAGGACACTGCCATCCAGCAGCAAGTGGCCAACCTGCAAATGAAAATTGTTCAAGAAGACCGTGCTGTAGAGAACCGCACCTCAGATCTACTTACAGACTGGGAGAAGACCAAGCCAGTGGCTGTAAGTTTACTCTGAATAGTTATGTACAGAAAACAACAATTTGACCTTTAATGTTAGTAATGGAGCTTGTTTTTTTGTTTGTTTTTTAAATATATATAGGGAAACCTTCGTCCAGAAGAAGCCCTTCAGTCTCTCACCATCTATGAAGGGAAGTTTGGCAGACTAAAGGATGACCGAGAGAAGTGCGCCAAGGCTAAGGAAGCTCTAGAGTTGACAGACACTGGCCTTCTGAGCGGCAGTGAGGAGAGAGTACAGGTATAATCTGTTAATTGTCTCCCGATTAACTCAAATGTCCATTCTCCTCCCCCCTATATACACTAATGTTGGCATTTTTTATGGCTCTGCAGGTTGCATTAGAGGAGTTGCAAGATTTGAAGGGTGTGTGGTCTGAACTATCCAAGGTTTGGGAGCAGATTGATCAGATGAAGGAACAACCTTGGGTGTCAGTGCAGCCACGCAAGGTATGATGGATAATGCTTTAAATCAGTAGTGTTAGGCTCTTCTTGCAGGCTAACTTTGTCATTCCTCTTTGTAGTTGCGTCAAAGTTTGGACGCTCTCCTGAACCAGCTAAAGAACTTTCCTGCTCGTCTGCGGCAGTATGCCTCCTATGAATATGTACAGAGGCTGCTCAAAGGATACTTGAAGGTTCTTTTATTTGCTACTTCTGTTAGTTAAACTGGAATGAATAAATGGCACTGCTACAATTTATATTTGTTTTGGGATCACAGGTGAACATGCTGGTGATTGAACTGAAGTCAGAGGCTCTGAAAGACAGACATTGGAAGCAATTGATGAAGCGTCTGCATGTGAACTGGGTGCTATCAGAGCTAACCCTGGGACAGATCTGGGATGTGGACTTACAGAAGAATGAGATGGTGGTGAAGGATGTGCTGCTTGTGGCTCAAGGAGAGATGGCCCTTGAGGAGTTCCTCAAACAGGTCTTTCATCCCTGCCTATTTAAAATGTAGTTGACTGCCCCAAGCAAAAATAATTTTCCCTTTGGAGTTATTAAAAAATAAACATTTAATTTTTATACTTCTCAGATTCGAGAAGTCTGGAACTCGTATGAGCTTGACTTGGTCAACTATCAAAACAAGTGTCGTCTCATCCGGGGATGGGATGATCTCTTCAATAAAGTCAAGGAACACATAAACAGTGTGTCTGCCATGAAACTGTCCCCATACTACAAAGTGAGCCTTGTATTATTTGAAGAGTGGGCGATATTCCTCTTATAATGACTGATGGATTATGGAAAATAAGAATTGTTGCATGTAGGAGAAATGAAGTGTGCTTTGCTCCTGCGATCTTAAAGGTTTTCGAGGAGGATGCTCTGAGCTGGGAGGATAAGCTGAACCGCATCATGGCTCTGTTTGATGTCTGGATAGATGTACAAAGGCGTTGGGTCTACCTGGAAGGCATTTTCACTGGCAGTGCAGACATCAAACACCTACTTCCTGTGGAGACGCAGCGCTTCCAGAGGTGAGCACATGACCCATTGTGTGGTATTTCATATGAATGCATTTTCATGGGTTAAATCCCAGGGGGTTTCATGCTATGCATTTGATTAAGCAAAAGCTTCTAAACTAAGCATGTGCTCTGTCTGTCTTGTAGCATCAGCACAGAATTTTTGGCTCTGATGAAGAAAGTGACCAAGTCTCCTCTGGTCATGGATGTCCTGAACATACAGGGAGTTCAAAGGTCCCTGGAGAGGCTTGCAGACCTACTAGGAAAGATCCAGAAGGCATTGGGAGAATATCTGGAGAGGGAGCGCTCCTCCTTCCCCAGGTTAGGTGATGCTTTTGTTTTTGCTATAGTGCTAGAAACCCGTCAGATTGTTGACCAGATTGTCTTTCCACAGGTTCTACTTTGTTGGGGATGAGGACTTGCTTGAGATCATTGGAAACAGCAAGAATGTAGCTAAACTGCAGAAGCACTTCAAGAAGATGTTTGCTGGAGTGGCCAGCATCCTCCTGAATGAAGACAACACTGAGGTCTTGGGCATCTCATCTCGTGAAGGAGAGGAGGTAAAAATTGGTGAAAGCAACACGTTTGTTTTAATACTTTAATTCTCTTACAATTAAAGATTTCTGTTTGTTGGGTAGTAGTAAATTACTTTGGAAGGCTTTGATAGATCATATAGCATCTAGATGTTTAGATGTTTAGGCATATCACATGCCTAGTTATACACGTACAACAAGCAGTGAAATGTATGCCGACTCACTCCAGACTGTGCAAGATAGGAGGTAAAATAAATTAGGTAAAGCTAAGTTAGTCAAACAAGAAGTAGTGCACAGTCTGCACAGAGCGGTTAGGTCTGGACGTTGCCGTGCCCTCCTTGAAGCTGAAATGTGTCTCCTTACAGGCATCAAAAGACAGAACATGTTAATCGTTTGGTGCTTTTTAGGTCATCTACAAGACTCCTGTGTCCATTACGGAACACCCAAAGATCAATGAGTGGCTGACTCTGGTGGAGAAAGAGATGAGGGTCACATTAGCCAAATTGTTGGCTGAGTCAGTTACCGAGGTGGGAGCTTTCAACAAAGGCACTGCCATTGACCTTGGCACCTACATTAACTGGATCGACAGATACCAGGTATCCAAAAGGAGTCAAATGAATAAACAAGCTTGAATGATCACTTTAATTTCAAAGTATGTACAAGACTTACTTATTTACTCTTTGTGCATCTCATCTTCAGGCCCAGTTGGTGGTTCTGTCCACCCAGATCGACTGGTCTGAAAATGTAGAGAGCGCATTGACCACCATCGCAGGGGGAGGCAACATGGCCCCCTTGCAGGCTGTGTTGACCAATGTGGAGGCCACACTGAACCTACTGGCTGACACTGTTCTGATGGAGCAGCCTCCTATCCGCAGGAAAAAACTGGAGCATCTGGTGAGGTTGTCTAATACATGACTTGGTATTGGTTATTGGTAGTGAATTCTAATGCAAAGTGTGTTTTTTTCATCTCGGTGTCAATTATTTTTGCTATTGAGTCTTTTCATTAGTGGCAATGCTTTTTGCATTTTTCTGTGTTTAGATCACAGAGCTTGTCCACCAGAGGGACGTGACCAGGACCCTCATCAAGAATAAGATTGACAACCCCAAGTCCTTTGAGTGGCTGAGCCAAATGCGCTTTTACTTTGACCCTAAGCAGACTGATACGCTCCAGCAACTGTCTATTCAGATGGCAAATGCTAAGTTCAACTATGGCTTTGAGTACCTGGGTGTGCAGGAGAAACTGGTGCAGACCCCACTCACAGATCGGTGCTACCTCACAATGACCCAGGCTCTGGAGGCTCGTCTAGGGGGATCTCCCTTTGGTGAGTCCAAGCCTTTTTTCTGTTCTGTGGATTTACCTCTGTGGTATAGGTCTGTGATGGTAAATGATTAGTATCAGTTCTACATTATTGTTGGAGACTGTTATGGTGTAGCCTGCCAATGAACAAATCTGGTTTAGCAATGAATGGACACGCATGCAAACAAGCTTGACTGTTTTTCTGCTGTTTACTAGGCCCTGCTGGAACTGGAAAGACTGAGTCTGTCAAAGCTCTTGGCCACCAGCTTGGACGTTTTGTCCTAGTGTTCAACTGTGACGAGACCTTCGACTTCCAGGTACTAATTTCTTTTTTTTGTAATGACTAGCATAGAAAACCTTTAATGCGTTCTGTGTATGAATAACATCTTCAACCTGTAACCAGTGGCAGTGAACAGTGTTTTTGCTTGATGCCAAATAATGATTGATCTGTTCCTTTTGTCAGGCAATGGGCCGCATTTTTGTTGGTCTATGTCAAGTGGGTGCCTGGGGCTGCTTTGACGAGTTCAACCGACTGGAAGAGCGGATGCTCTCTGCTGTCTCTCAGCAGGTCCAGTACATCCAGGTGGCGCTGAGGGAGCATAGCAATCCCAACAGAGACCGTAGTATGTAACCTTAGTTATGTGAAGACTGAAAGCCCTACATTTCCCCCTGTCTCTGTCTCCATCTCTGTCTCTCTCTCTCTCTCTCTCTCTCTCTCTCTCTCTCTCTCTCTCTTTCTCTCTCTCTCTCTCTCGCTCTCTCTCTCTCTCTCTCTCTGGTTGGTTCAAAATCCTTTTAGCTGTATTGAGTTTTATTACTCCATCAAAGCAGTTTTATTTGACTTATTATTTGAATTCCAGGCACCCCAGTCACCACTGAATTGCTAAACAAACAAGTGAAGGTCAGCGCTGAAATGGCCATCTTCATTACCATGAACCCTGGCTATGCTGGCCGTTCCAATCTGCCTGATAACCTGAAGAAGCTGTTCCGCAGCTTGGCCATGACAAAACCTGACCGTCAGCTCATTGCTCAGGTTATGCTGTACTCACAGGGCTTCCGCACCGCTGAGACCCTTGCCAAGAAGATCGTCCCTTTTTTCAAGTAATGTGGTGACCTTTTGCAAAGTAGATTTGGTTGATTACTTGTTGGTTAGATGTTTTCTATACAGTCTTTTAGCTTGCTGACTATATAAATGCATAATTTAAGAGTTTCAGAGTTTTCACATGTTTAGGTGTATGTTCATAGTTTAATCAAAATACATTAGCTTCTCGTGACTATCTTTTAAAGATTCTCATGTTTTCATTCAGGCTGTGTGATGAGCAGCTCTCCTCTCAGTCTCACTACGACTTTGGCCTGCGAGCACTGAAGAGTGTGCTCATCAGTGCTGGTAATGTGAAGAGAGAGCGGATCCAGAAGATCAAACGAGAGAAGTGTGAGCGTGGTGAGGATGTCGATGAGAATGAGATTGCAGAGAATCTTCCTGAGCAAGAGGTAAAATTGGGGCAAGTTCTAAACTTAAGATCCAAAATGTACCTTTCAGGACATCCCATTTAACGTATTGTGCATAAACAAAATTAAAGCCTATTCTTAATTCAATAAGTAACTTAAGTCACACATAAGGCCTGAAAATATTGCCTATTGTATTTTCAATGCCCTAACACCAGTCTTCCGCCCTCTGTTGATCAGATTCTCATACAGAGTGTTTGTGAGACCATGGTGCCCAAGCTTGTGGCAGAAGACATCCCATTACTCTTCAGCTTGCTATCAGATGTGTTCCCAGGTGTGCAGTATATGCGTGGGGAAATGACCGCTCTGAGGGAGGAGCTCAAGAAGGTCTGTGCTGAGATGTACCTCACTTATGGAGATGGAGATGATGTAGGCAGCATGTGGGTTGAGAAGGTAATGACAAGAAAATAAAAATCTTTAACTTTTTGGGGTGCTGTTGTGTTTCATAAACTCAAAGGCCACTTTATTAGGTATACTTTGATTATCAAGATTTTGGTCCATATTGACATTTGATGGCTGCACATCTATGATGTGATGCTTCCGTTCCACCAAATCCAAGTTATTGGATTGAGATCTGGTGACTGTGAAGGCCGTTGGGGTACAGGAAACTTATTGTCCTGTTCAAGAAATAAGTTTGAGATGTGAGCTTAGGGACATGAGCCATTTTCCTGTTGGATTTAGTCATTAGAAGTCATCTAGGCACTAGGGTAATAAAGGGATGGTGATGGTTAGCAACAATGTTGTTAATTGAGGGGCCCAAAGAAAATGTTTTTGAGAAAACTATTTGAGCTACAGTTGCTTTTCTGTCGTCTTGAAACAGTTTGCTTATTTTTCTTTGACCTCTGATATCAACAAGGCATTTTTGTTCACACAACTGCCACTCGCTGTATATTTTCTTTTTTTAGGACCATTCTCTGGTTGTGTCAAAATCCCAATAGATAATCTGTTTCATATCAGCCCTTCTGGCACCAACATCCTTGCCACATTCAGTCATGTAAAACCCTTTGTTTCGAAATTCAGCAACTTGTCTTCACCTCGTCTAGATGCCTAAATGCATGGATGTGCTGCCATGTGATTGGTGAGTGGCTGTTTGCATTAACAAGCCATTGAACAGATGTACCTAATAAAGTGGGCCTTGAGTGTATATTCGGTGTATAATTGTTTAGTGACCCAAACATTGTATTTTGTAATTTTCTGCATCTTCATAGTGTTGATGTTTTGCTTCCAGGTCCTTCAACTGTACCAGATCACCCAGATCAACCATGGCTTGATGATGGTTGGCCCATCAGGAAGCGGGAAGACCATGGCTTGGCGTGTGCTGCTTAAAGCCCTGGAGAGACTGGAGGGGGTGGAAGGTGTGGCACACATCATTGATCCCAAAGCCATTAGCAAAGACCACCTGTATGGAACTCTGGACCCAAATACCCGAGAGTGGACCGACGGGCTCTTTACCCATGTGCTCAGGAAGTAAGTTCTTGAAGACCAAACCGTAATCTTAGAACCCACACAGTGACTGTGTATAGCTAACTTGTATAAAACGTACTTATTTATCAGTTTTTACTAGTTTCCTTTTTAAAAAAACATTTTTATGCTTTTGTACACATAGATTTTTAAATGATTTAGTAAGTGTGCTGCTGATGTCGTTTTTGAATGTTTGAAATTTGATCCTAATAGTATTATTTTTTCAGAATCATTGACAATGTCCGTGGAGAACTGCAGAAGAGGCAGTGGATCATCTTTGATGGTGATGTAGATCCTGAGTGGGTGGAGAACCTGAACTCGGTGTTGGATGACAATAAGCTGCTGACCCTTCCAAATGGAGAACGTCTCAGTCTGCCCCCTAATGTACGAAGTTGTCTTTTTGGAATAGTTGCAAAAGAGAAAACATCATATACTTTAGTTGACCTTTTCTCTTTAATGACAAATGGTCATTGTAAAATGTTTGTTTTTGTTCCATACAGGTGCGCGTCATGTTTGAAGTGCAAGACCTGAAGTATGCTACACTGGCCACCGTCTCTCGTTGTGGCATGGTGTGGTTCAGTGAGGATGTCCTCAGCACTGACATGATCTTTAACAACTTCTTGTTCCGCCTGCGCAGCATCCCATTGGATGAAGGAGAGGACGAGGCTCAGCGCATGCGTAAGGGTACAGAGGATGAGGGAGATGAAGCTGCTTCCCCCATGCTGCAGGTAAGGGAGCACACCTCCCATGAATCAATGACAAGTCTTCGTTAGATTGCAATCATTTATTTTTGCTTAAATATACTTATTATATTTACATATACTGTACCTTTATTCTCTACTGGAAATTTACTGGGTCAAGACTATTTTGTAGCTGCAACCAAGCTGTTAGAATACAGATTTGATCTTTGACCATGTGTATTATTGAATTTGATAATCCAGATCCAGAGGGATGTAGCGGCCATTCTACAACCGTACTTCACCTCCACTGGGCTGGTCATCAAGGCCCTTGAGCACGCCTCCAAAATGGAGCACATCATGGATTTTACACGCCTGCGATGCTTGGGTTCTCTCTTCTCCATGATGCATCAGGCCTGCCGCAACATTGCCCTCTACAACAACAACCACCCTGACTTTCCCATGCCAATTGATCAGCTTGAGAAGTACATACAGGTTAGTGATATGAAGCCCATGCTCCTCTTTTTTAGCCTTTCACTGTTGTTTTTAGACTTTCAAAGGTAATAGGATTTAACTTCTGCAGATAAACCAAATTTCTTTAATAGATTTTCATATTTCAACAGAAACACTATTTCTACAATCCAAGTTCCAAGCTGGACTATTTACTGACTGCCAAATTTTCCTAACAGCAGGTGAACAATTTAACGTTGAGTTTCCTCTTCTTAACTGTCACAGAAATACTTGATCTATGCTGTCCTGTGGTCCTTTTCTGGGGATGGCAAGCTGAAGATGAGGGCAGAGCTTGGAGAATACATCCGCCGCATCACCACTGTAGCCCTTCCATCTGCACCTAATGTGCCAATCATCGATTATGAGGTGATTATTTTGGTTATATAAGGAATATCTAGCATTAACTTTTTGTAGATGTTTTTTCCTTTTTTTATTTCCTTTTTTTCTTTTTCTATTTATTTATTTATCTTTAATTTAACACTTTTATGGAGGAAAAACTAGGACTACATCTACCTAGATTACATTAGTGATGTCTTCTCTTCTGCAGGTGTCAATAACAGGCGAGTGGCAGTCCTGGCAGGGCAAAGTGCCCCAGATTGAGGTGGAGACCCACAAAGTGGCTGCTCCTGATGTGGTGGTACCGACTTTGGACACAGTACGACATGAGGCTCTGCTCTACACCTGGCTGGCTGAACACAAGCCTCTGGTGTTATGTGGTCCTCCAGGCTCGGGTAAAACTATGACTCTCTTCAGTGCCCTTCGTGCCCTGCCAGACATGGAGGTAAGTACAGCAAGTGTGTTTAGTCTGTCAACTATAAATGTGTAGCTCTACTGTCATGTAAACCCATTTACTATGTAATGTATGGTCAAAGGAATGCAGTGTTAATGAAGAGGGAAAAAATGGATAAATATTGTGTAGTTTTACTAATCACATCTGGATATGAAGCAAATATCGATTTTGACAACCTACTTAACCTAAGATCAGCTGTCTTATTTGATTTGTCTTACCACAGGTTGTTGGTTTGAACTTCTCCAGTGCCACCACACCAGAGCTGCTGCTGAAGACATTTGATCATTATTGTGAGTACCGCCGGACACCTAATGGTGTGGTGTTGGCCCCGGTGCAGCTAGGCAAGTGGTTGGTGCTCTTCTGTGATGAAATCAACTTGCCAGACATGGACAAATATGGCACGCAGAGAGTCATCTCCTTCATTAGACAGGTGAAGTTTCAAAATTAAGGTGTACCTTAAGTATAAACTGCTCAATTACTACTATTACAGATGCTTATGTGCATTTTCGCTGCAGATGGTGGAACATGGAGGATTCTACCGCACCTCTGATCAGACTTGGGTGAAACTAGAGAGGATCCAATTTGTTGGTGCCTGTAACCCTCCTACAGATCCTGGCAGAAAGCCCCTCTCTCACAGGTTAATTTCTCTTTTCAAATTGTGTACGAACTGATCTTGCCTAGTGACCCTAAGGTTACCTGTATGAAATGCATTTTAAAAATACATTTATTAGGCATGAACAAGAAATGGCCACTAAAATTAAATAAAAACAGAGTAACTATTGAACTTCCTGCTGATATATTAGAGTTCTACTCTGTATTTTAGGTTTTTGCGTCATGTCCCAGTGGTGTATGTGGATTACCCAGGACCTGCCTCCCTCACACAGATCTATGGCACCTTTAACCGGGCCATGCTCAGACTCATTCCCTCACTGCGCACCTATGCAGAGCCTCTCACTGCTGCTATGGTTGAGTTTTACACCATGTCTCAGGTTGGTTGTATGAAACTATTGAACATGCACCTTTGTCTAGAAGTATCAAGACACCTGCCCGTCCAGTGTCTCTTTGAAGATTATATTAATCGGTATTACTAATGTGGTTACTTTGAAGGAAGGGTGTTTTGAAACTGATGGAAAATAGTGTACGTTGAAGTTTTCAGATTTTGTTTTTGAAGGTCACCAAGCTTTCCATCTGTTTCTACAGGAGCGATTTACCCAGGACACCCAACCCCATTACATCTACTCCCCCAGAGAGATGACCCGCTGGGTGAGGGGTATCTTTGAGGCACTGCGGCCTCTGGAGACGCTGCCTGTTGAGGGACTGATCCGCATCTGGGCACATGAGGCTTTGCGTCTTTTCCAGGACCGGTCCGTAAAGCCATTTCATTATGGTTTACGCATTCTAATCATTCCTTTAATTATGGAAACATTTTATTTGTTTTTGTTTTTTATTACAGACTAGTGGAGGATGAGGAGAGACGCTGGACTGATGAGAACATTGACAGTGTGGCCCTGAAGCACTTCCCCAACATTGACAGAGAGAAGGCACTCAATCGCCCCATTCTCTATAGCAATTGGCTCTCCAAGGTGGGTTTAAGAAATCTGTTTGCTGCGATTGCCATAAATCATGATCTTATTTACAGGTGGTTAGTGAATGTCTTTCTCAATTGAATGTAGGATTACATCCCAGTGGAGCAGGAAGAGCTGCGAGATTACGTTAAAGCTCGTTTGAAGGTGTTTTACGAAGAGGAGTTGGATGTTCCGCTAGTGCTCTTCAATGAGGTCCTGGATCATGTGCTGAGAATTGACAGGTGAGGAAGACTCTTTTTTGTGCTTATGAATTTACCAATAGGGCTTATTAAGGTTGTAAGTTATATTAATGTCCTTATTATGTAATCCTTTTGCTTGTCTTTTGCAGAATCTTCCGTCAACCACAGGGCCATCTTCTTCTGATCGGTGTCAGTGGCGCAGGAAAGACCACACTGTCACGCTTTGTGGCTTGGATGAATGGCCTGAGCGTCTATCAGATCAAGGTTATTATAATTAAAGATGCACTGTGATGCATTTACAGTGCTTTTTTTGTGCATATATGTCGCATTGTTTCAGATCGTCAAACAAATTTTAATATTAAACAAATAACCTGAGTAAATACAAAATGCACTTTTCAGATGATTTAATTTATTAATGAAAAAGAATCCAAATCTAAATAGCCCTCTGTGGAAAAGAATAATTGCTCCTAAATCTAATAACTGGATGTGCCACCATGCAGCAAGAACTGCAGTCAAGCAATTGCAATAACTGACAACAATAACATTGCTCGGAAGGAATTTTGCAAATACTTTTTCACAGCACTGCATATTTAATTTTGACACAAGCAAGACATATAAACCCTACAATACATCTTGTATTTCAATATTTCTTTCAGTTCTGAAAATGGTAAACTGAGAGAATACCAAAAGAAGTAGAAAAAAATGACTGACGATATTTTCTCAGGTTCACAGAAAATATACTGGGGAAGACTTTGATGAGGACCTGCGAACTGTGCTTCGTCGGTCTGGATGCAAAAATGAGAAGATTGCGTTCATCATGGATGAGTCCAATGTGCTTGACTCTGGCTTCCTGGAGCGCATGAACACGTTGCTAGCCAATGGAGAGGTCACCCTCGATTGTTTTTTGTTTGAATTTTCAGTTTTCTAGTGCTTTGAAACAGTTTTTATGAGATTACATTTCTAATATTTTTGCAGGTTCCTGGGCTGTTTGAGGGTGATGAATATGCCACACTGATGACCCAGTGTAAGGAGGGGGCACAGAAGGAGGGTCTGATGCTGGACACTCATGAAGAACTGTACAAGTGGTTCACCAGTCAAGTGATCCGAAACTTGCATGTGGTCTTCACCATGAACCCCTCATCGGAGGGCCTGAAAGACCGTGCTGCCACCTCTCCTGCTCTCTTTAACAGGTTCATTGACTTATTACCTCCATGCACTGTTGGCAAAGATTTAAAAAATTACTGAACTAATCTCATGCTTTTTGTAGTATTGACTACTAGTCAGTTACCCAGAAAAGTTGATTTTCCAAAGTGCACTACAAACAAACCTTTATATTAATTAATGTGAACCTTAATGTAAAAAAAACCTAAATTGTTCTCTGGCCATGTTAATTGTATTTTATAAGTATTCAAAACTTAAGAATATGATGACTAACACACAACTTGGGACAGAGGCATGTTTACCCATGTTACATCAACAACATCAGCAGTTTCTTATCTTGCCCTTTACACATTGAGTGTAAACTCTTAAACTTTTCACAATGTTATGTACTGTAGCTTTTGAAAGGCCTCAATTCTCTTTTGCAAATCTTGCCTTTAGAAATGTTCCTTTCAAACTGACTCACTCTCTCAACTTTTGATGTGACCCATGACTAATCCTTGCTTGCAAAGACTTGGTATTTAAAGGTGCATTAGTCAGTGGCTCAATCATGTCACACTTGCAAACATTTAGCTTGGGTAATGTGGCAGCTTCCAGACTGATTTTACTGTAATATTTTGTGCAAAACGGTCTTATTTTAACTCTGTTCCAACCGTTATGTTGAAGCCATCAAATATTAATATATATATACATATATATACATCAAGTGTGTATACTATTAAAACTACTGAAATTACTTGTACTTTTGTCAGTTTAAAAGGTTCCTGTGAATAACTTAACAGATTTTTCCTTTATTTTTGGCAAATATCACATTTTTCTTGTAAATGCACAAAGCTTACACACTAAAGTCTTTTGCTTATTCTGTGGTGCTGACCATTGTGTATTTATTTTAAAAGGTGTGTGTTGAACTGGTTTGGAGATTGGTCCACTGAAGCGCTCTACCAAGTAGGCAAAGAGTTCACCAGCAAAATGGACTTGGAAAAGCCCAATTACAAAGTGCCAGACTATATGCCCATTGTATACGACAAGCTACCCCAACCACCCACCCATCGTGAAGCTATCGTCAATGGCTGTGTGTTTGTTCACCAGACCCTCCACCAGGTTGGAATTGGAATAAAATTTAAGTGCTTAAATGCTGTGCTTGCTGAAAATATGGCTGAGTGCATGAAAGGTTTTGTTTGGCATTCTTTCTCCACATCTGTAGGCTAACAATCGTCTTGCAAAACGAGGAGGCCGCACTATGGCCATCACCCCACGTCACTACCTTGACTTCATCAACCACTATGCCAACTTGTTTAATGAGAAACGCAGTGAGCTGGAGGAGCAGCAAATGCATCTTAATGTTGGTCTGCGCAAGATCAAAGAGACTGTGGATCAGGTAGTCAAGCTGCTGTCACTGAAGCAAAATTCCATGGGGCCTTTTTTCTCCTTCTAGTCCATGTAGTTTTAAAACAAAAACCTTGATTCCAATTTTCTTTTCTGTCCATCAATGTCATGTCATTTTAAGTCTCATTTTTAGCAAAAGTACTTTTTGAATATTGTGTTAAATAACGTCACTGCTATATCAGGTTGAGGAGCTGCGTAGGGATCTGAGGATTAAGAGTCAGGAACTAGAGGTGAAGAATGCAGCTGCCAATGACAAGTTAAAGAAGATGGTCAAAGATCAGCAGGAGGCTGAAAAAAAGAAGGCAAGACTAGATGGTTTTCTTAACAGTAGATTGATTTGTTGGATTGAATATTGTCTGGTAACCTGCCATTTTTAATCAAAATTCTACAGGTCATGAGTCAGGAAATCCAGGAAGCTGTTTACAAGCAGCAAGAAGTTATAAAGGACAAACAACTGAGAGTGAAACAAGACCTAGACCAAGTGGAGCCTGCTGTCATTGAGGCTCAGAATGGTATATCAGACACTTATCTTCTCTTGTGCCTATTGTAGGTGTAACTTGTTTTTCTTTTTGTTAAAGACAAATTGGGCATCCTCGTAATTAACCAGAATGAAATGATTATCGTGCCTTGCAGTTCGTCTTCTCCCTTGTGATCTTCAGGCGTTTCTGAACGAAATGTATTCCTCTTGCACTATATCTTTCACCTGTTTTCATCATCTCTTTGCTTTTCATCTCTTCTTCACCAGTGATCTGTTCTTTATGTCAATTTCTCTGCTCTTCCTCTGTACATTTCTGCACATTTTGACACTGCTGCACCCCCTTTGGTGGTCTTTAGCTGTTAAGTCCATAAAGAAGCAGCACTTGGTGGAGGTGCGGTCCATGGCAAACCCACCTGCAGCAGTGAAGCTGGCTCTGGAGTCTATCTGCTTGCTGCTGGGCGAGAGCACGACTGATTGGAAGCAGATCCGCTCCATTATAATGCGCGAGAACTTCATCCCTACTATTGTTAACTTTTCTGCTGAAGAAATCAGGTGACCGAAGCATGTCGTGTGGAGCCAGAGACCGGCAGAGTTCGGGAGAGAGGTGCATGTTTGCTGACAGCTTGTCAAGTTCGCATTTGGGAACCAATTAAATTTAAAACAAATTTTTAAAAAATTGTTAGGTGAAAATTTCCCCCCCACGCCACAAAATGTTGGAATAAACAGTCAGCCGTGGCCTGTTTGGTGTCTAAAGGTTCTTTCCTAGTTATGTGTTGGTGTTGTGAGTGTAAGGTATCTACAAGCAATGGAAGCTTTATCACCTTGCAGGAGTTATTTTTGCCCAACTATTTCTTAAGCTTAAATTTCAATATGTATTTGAATTTATTTGTAATCCAGAGGTCGAAATGACCTAATCAAAGACCCAATGCGAATAAAATGAGCATGACCCACTATCTCGTACTTGACGGCCATCTTGCTCTCACCCCTCCACCACCCATCAGTCCTGCATGGTCCTAAAACTTGCCTTCCTTTTCTCAATTACCCATACACCCCCTCCCACCCCTCCCTTCTCCTTCCCTTCCCTCATTCCTCCATTCCCTTCCCAGCCGTCAGCTCTATAAAGAAGCAACATCTTGTTGAAGTTCGTGCCATGGCCAACCCGCCTGCTGCTGTTAAACTGGCACTAGAATCTATCTGCCTCCTCCTGGGGGAGGAGACTAATGACTGGAAAAAGATCAGACAAGTTATTATCAGAGACAATTTCATCTCCAGCATAGTCAACTTTGTCTCTGAGGACATGAGGTATTTTTTTATTCATATTAAAAAAAATTCACACTGCTTTCAGTAATTGAAGCATTCGGTTCTAATGTTGCTTTGAACACCTTTTGTTTGTATTTGGGACAGTGCAAAAAATTTAGGCTAGCTGTATCCAGCAGTTGTCACTGAAAATTGGCTGGTACATGTTGTGAATTAACTTTTTTAAGACATAATTGAAAAGTCCTCTTAACTTTCCCACCCATTCTTCCCCCCTTAAACTCCTGTCTGTCTTACCAATTTATTAATTATTAATCTTTTAACCATATACAAAATCCTTCAGTGTAATAACTTAAATTTGAATTGCTCAGTGACGCCATACGTGAGAAAATGAAGAAGAACTACATGTCCAACCCCAGTTACAACTACGAGCAGGTCAACAGAGCCTCACTTGCCTGTGGGCCTATGGTTAAATGGGCTATTGCACAGGTCAGTACCATCACCTTGAGTGTTTTCAAACATTGCTGTAGTAACTTTTAGCACATGTTAAAAAAAAATGCTGTTTATTGTCGTGATTTGCATAACTCCTAATATTGTTGCTAACATTTTATTAATATCATATTTAATATTACTTTGAGGCTACTTTCAAGTGTGTTAAGTGCTTTAAAGCGCAATTTAAATTTATGTAGACAGCTGTAGACAAGAAAACTTAAGTCTTACTTTGTGTCCATGGCCAGTTGAACTATGCAGACATGTTGAAGCGTGTGGAGCCCTTGAGGAACGAGCTACAGAAGCTGGAGGATGATGCCAAGGACAACAAAAACAAGGCTGAAGAGGTGGAGCAAATGATTAGGGACCTGGAGGCCAGTATTGCCCGTTATAAAGAGGAGTATGCGGTGCTCATCTCTGAAGCTCAGGCCATTAAGGCTGATCTAGCTGCTGTAGAGGCCAAGGTATGTTGGTGCTTTTGGTTACTGCTTTTCTGTCTTCACTGTCCTGTTTTTTTTTTACTCTGGTATTTTGGTGAAGGTGAATCTTCATTGAAAATACTAGCTAAATGTACTAATTGCCCCATGTTATTGTTAATGTCCATTTGTCACCATGTGAAACAGGCTTTAAAATATTTTAGTTTGACCTTTAGTTGCCTATGTCCTAATGAATACAGACATATTCCTGAATGGCATTCTTTTGAACATTGAACATTCTTAACTGATGCAGTTAGTTAATTAGCTTTTCTTTGCACACCCTATCTAATGACAGGTAAACCGCAGCACAGCCTTGCTAAAGAGCTTGTCTGCTGAGCGGGAGCGCTGGGAAAAGACAAGTGAGACTTTCAAGAACCAGATGTCCACCATCGCCGGCGACTGTCTACTCTCTGCTGCCTTTATCGCCTATGCTGGCTATTTTGACCAGCAAATGAGGCAGAACCTTTTCACCACCTGGTCGCACCATCTCCAGCAGGCTAACATTCAGGTTTGGAATCAGTAGCCTTTATTTGTTCCAGTATATGCATTGCCCATAATTCAAGATGTGAATACTTCTGTAAAGCTGCTTTGTGACAACGTCAGTGCTATATATAAATAAATTGACTTGACTTGATGTAAAATTCATGCTTTCAAAGTAGGCCCAGATAATTTTTCTCTTATTACAACCAAGCTGAATATGGCCTATCTGTTATTGGTTTCACAACTTACACAATGCCTTGTCTCTTAACAGTTCCGCACAGACATTGCTCGGACAGAATACTTGTCCAATGCTGATGAGAGGTTGCGCTGGCAGGCTAACTCCCTGCCTGCTGATGACCTTTGCACTGAGAATGCCATCATGCTCAAGAGGTTCAATAGGTCAGTTACAGAAAGTACTATGCAGTGTTATGTGTCCACTCAAGGCAGATCAGCTGTAATTTTGCTTTTTGTGTGTGTACTTTTGCCAACCCCTTCTCCAGGTATCCATTGATCATTGATCCATCTGGGCAGGCCACAGAGTTCATAATGAATGAGTATAGGGATCGTAAAATCACTCGCACTAGCTTCTTGGATGATGCCTTCAGGAAGAACTTGGAAAGTGCTCTGAGATTTGGGAACCCTCTTCTGGTACAGGTATGCAGTCAGTCTGCAGAAATCATAAATGCTGGTGAAGCTTCACTGGCTTCAAACAGTTGATCAGATGTTCTCATGTTTGATTAGAATGAAAACTTAAAGCCATATAGGCCCGGGAAACAGTATATATATTTTTTTTACCCCAGATATGGTTTAATCTAAAATATTTTCATGCTCACATTACATTAGTGAGAGGTCTGAGAACAAATAGGCTTACAAAATATTAAAACAATTAACTTAATGTTTTGTCAGTTTGCAATATTTTAGTATATTAAAAATTGCTGACATGACATCTGGTCGTTTTTCCTAGATTTTGCAAAATCAGCAAATGAAGGGAAAAGCTACCAAAATAAATATCTAGGGTGGAATGTCATAAATCATGCAATATTTTGTAAACCGATTTGTTCTCAGACTCCTCACCAATGAATTCCATACTTGGTCAAACCAGCTTCTTGACAAAAGGGCTTAAAATTATTTGCAATGTACAGCAATCCATTTTTTTCCCTTTCTCATTCAGGATGTGGAAAGCTATGATCCCATCCTAAACCCTGTTCTTAACAGAGAGGTTCGCAGAACTGGCGGACGAGTGCTCATAACTCTTGGAGACCAAGACATTGACTTGTCTCCTTCCTTCGTAATCTTCCTTTCTACTCGAGATCCAACTGTGAGTACCCTCCCTTACTGTTATTATGACTTACTTTACATAACTGATTATCTAAAATATGAAATCTAATTTAACAGGTGGAGTTTCCACCAGACCTGTGTTCGCGTGTCACTTTTGTGAATTTCACGGTAACAAGAAGCAGTCTACAGAGTCAGTGCCTCAACGAGGTCCTGAAGGCTGAGCGGCCAGATGTGGATGAAAAACGTTCAGACTTACTAAAGTTGCAGGGTAAGACTTAAATGTCATCAGGTATGAAAAGGGTCAATGGTAACCTTTCTAAAACCTGATGCTTTTAAGCATAATATGAATATTTTTGTCTGGTGGCAAGATTCTTTAATAGCATATTATTTATTTTTGTTCATTTTTAATTAATATTTTGATTTTAATTTCAATATGCTTTTTAATAATAATTTTTATAATGGTTATGTTTTTTAAAATGTTACTATGTCCTGATATGACCATAGTGTGCATGTCACATTTACTAAAGGTATTGTTCTTGGTGTTTAAATGTACTCTAGATTTGTATCAGACAGAGTGATTCACAAATGTGACCAACTCTGTGGCCCTAAGCTTACCAGTTCTGTGACCCTGAAAACAACAGTACTCTGTAGGTTCCTTATTATTCAGTTTTTATTTTTAATTAAAGCTTTTTGCTTTTGACAGAGTAAAGCATGGAGCATAAATACAATCACAAGAGATGAGGTACAAAGTCTTAAGCCAAGTTACAAGACTTTTGCCACAATTTCCAGGTTGCGGTGTTTCCTCAGTAATTGCAGACAATATCCTTGGATCAGATAGGGCATGTAGCCACAAAGAGTGAGATCACCCTCACAGGTGGTCTGACCAAAATCAGAAGAAGGGCCTGAGAGCCCCCATAGTTTGCTGTTTACAGCACCTCCATACAGCACCTTATTTGGGCAATTTATTGTCAACCTGCAGTTGAGCGTAGCACAGCGCCCGTATTAGCATAAGGTCGCTATGACAACTGCACTCTGCAGTAGTATTAGTGATACATGCGCTGAAAAATATGTACCCCTCCATTTTCTCCTTGTTTTCCTCCTCTGCCCCTCCTGTCCTACCCAGGTTGGCCCGAGGTGAAACATGCTCTTCACTGGCAACCAGAAGGCCAGGGGAGCTGTCAATTGCGTATTGTCACACGTAACTATGTACTTTGGTGACATTATGAAGTGATCTGGGCTCTATCAGGGAGAAATATTTTAGTGTGTACACCCTGGTCACAGATCAGTGGTATGGTTGTGCATGAGACTCTTGTCAATTACAACAACAACTCTGGTCACCTATTGTGAACACTGCAGAGATTGCAGCAGTGTTGGCGATTCCATAATCATGGTTAGTCATGTGTGAACAAGGTGTTAGTAGGAGAGAGGAAATTTCACCTTCAATCTTTTGTCTCTTCAAGGTGAGTTCCAGCTGCGTTTGCGTCAGTTGGAGAAATCCCTCTTGCAAGCCCTGAATGAAGTTAAAGGTCGCATCCTGGATGATGACACAATTATCACCACACTGGAAAACCTGAAGAAGGAGGCCGCAGAGGTGACGAGGAAAGTGGAAGAGACTGATATTGTAATGCAGGAAGTGGAAAGCGTGTCCCAGCAATATCTGTCACTGTCCACTGCTTGCAGCAGTATCTACTTCACAATGGAAGCTCTCAACCAGGTGCTACTTCAGTAATCTTTTTAGCAAGTGTAGTGATGAAATTTCCCTGTGTTGGTATAAACTGATTTGATGCAAATACTAGATTGCACCAATTAGGTACCAGGTATCAGTATCAGGGTAATATCAGGAGAAAATGTGTAACAAATGTATTAACATTATCCTACATTTTAGTGATGATCTTACCCAGTGTTGGTAGTTATTGGAAAAGTTTGCTATATTTTTTATCTAGACGGATTCATTTCTTTCATTTCAAAGACAATCCAATGTTAGAATAAAAAAGTCAAGTTAGCTGGCAAATCATCCTGACCATGACAGACTATTTTAATTTAACCCACACTTTCATAATCATTATTTTCATAATTTAGGTTTGTAACAATTTCCCTTTGCGTTTATACAGATGCACTTTCTGTATCAATATTCTCTACATTTCTTCCTGGATATCTACCACACTGTGCTATATGAAAATGTCAATCTAAAGAGCGTGAGTGATCACACACAGCGTCTGGCTCTCATCACCAAGGACTTGTTCCAGGTAAGAGCTTCTCAAGCTTTACAACCAGCAAGACAATGGTGATTTCTAGGTAAGGTTCTATGGTCATCTGCAAACTACAGCCAACAAAAAGAAATGCTGTTTAGCAGGTTACATTTTATTGTGCTGATGTTAGTTCAGTAAATATCAAGCTTTGGTCTTGTTACTTTTCCACAGGTTGCATTTAATAGAGTTGCTCGAGGTATGCTCCATCAAGACCACATCACTTTTGCTGTGCTGTTGGCAAGAATCAACTTGAAGGGCATGACCAGGTAATTAGCAATTTTCCAGAAGACCTCACATCTGAGACTGAACATTTATAATATAAAATGAAATCATAAACCCAAAAAAATTATTAATTCCTTAACTTTTCCAGTGAACCATCATGTGATCCAGAGTTCCAGCACTTCCTGCGTGGGAAGGAGATTGTTCTGACAGGTACAGCTTTACCAAAGGTGAAGGGTCTGACCACAGAGCAAAGCGAGGCCATGGTGCGTCTCAGCCGCCTCCCTGCCTTCAAAGACCTGGTGGCTAAAGTACAGGCTGATGAGGTGAGACTGGAGTAATTAGTAGCTCAGTAAGGTAGAGAGAAGTAAAGCTGTGGAGCGCTTTAAAGGTGTAGAGTAGAATTTTTTACTGGATGCATCTTTTAATAGGTAGCCAGAGTATTTGAGAGAGAATGGGGGAGATATAAGCAGTGTGCTCTGAGTACGTAAGAACTCTGGCAGCAGAGTTTTGAAAAACTGTAGCTTTTGCTGGCAGACAAATGAAAAGAGTTACAGTAGTCAATGCGAGACATAACAAAGGCTAAACTATGAGCATCACTGCTGGACAAGAAAGGTCAAAGATGAGCAATATTGCAGAGGTGATGAAAAGCAGTTTTAGAGTGGGACTTAAAAGTGTGATTCAAAATTACGTGAGGAGTCGAAAAGCACACCAAGGTTTCTGATGATAGGAGCAGGCTTTACTAACACACTATCAATACTGATTGAGAAATTGGATGGAGTGAGAGAGTACGTATTTCAGTCCAACAAGTAGTATTTGTTTTATCTGTGTTATCTGTAAAACATTGCTTGCATCACTGACCTAAAGCACTGGATGCAGGACAATCAGAGAATGGGAGAGCGTTGGGGGGGGTGTAGTGACCTATAACTGAATATCATCTGCGTGACGATGGTAGTTGAGACCATGGCTACATATTTGGCCAAGGGGCAGGATGTAGACAAAGAGAAAGGGTCAGAGGACCCCTGACCTAACCAGAGAGACTGAAGACTTATATGGGCCCATTTTAATAAACCGTTGTCTTAATGACATACGACTTAAACCACTGAAGGGCAGAGTCTGAAATACCAATAGATGAAAGACTACACTCACACTGAAAAATGTCAGATGATCAGCTGCCCGGAGCCGTTTCAGTACTATGCGGAGTACCACATTTACATTTATTAATTTGGCTGATGCTTTTGTCCAAAGCAACATCCAGGTACAGGAACAATCAAGCATAAATTCAGACATGACAACACTTGAGAGTTACAAAGAGTTCTACACTTTCTTCTTGGCCATAGAAAACAGTGCAGGTGCTGCAGTAGTGCAGATAAGCCTACCTGACTACAACAAACTGCTAAAATGATCATAGTGGGTTATTAATGAAAAAGTCCTGAAGTTGTGTTGCAACTACACTTTCCATGACTTTAGTGAGAAAAGGAAGATCGAGATCGATTTGTTACTGGTAAGAGAAGTGGGAATCAAGTGAGGTTTTGTAAGAATGGGGGTAACTGCAGCAGTTTTAAGTGCAGTAGGGACATAACCCTGGGAAAGACTAGTGTAAATTACTTTTGCAACAGGAGTATTTACTACAGTTACACGTGTTAAGTAAAGGGGTAGGGTTGGGTAGGCTCAAGCTGACGGGAGGAAGGGTTAGCTTGAGCAATAATCTCAAATAATATTAGAATCAACTGGTAAAGCAATTTAATTTTGAAGCCAGAGGAGGAGAATCAAGGGGGAACTACAGAAGTTAGAAGTAAAGCCAAGATAAATTTGGTTAATGTTGTTATCAAAAAAATCTAATTCGGATTGTAAAGGGGCTTGGAGAAGTTTAACTGTCCTGAAGAGTATTCTAGGTCTTGATTTAGCACCAGTTATGATGAATGAGTAGTAGCCTGAACAAGCAGCATTTAAAGCATCCCTATACTTCTGAATATGTTTGGTGTAACTCATGTCAACCATTAATTTATAAAGTTGATGCATTAATGGAGGGTATAACATTGTGTGTTCCAGCAATTCTTCATGTGGCTTGAGAGCAATTCACCAGAGCTGTCTGTGCCATACCTTTGGGCAGATGACAAGACAACATGTGAGTTTAAGATGTGTCTTTCTAAACACATTTTAGAAAAACTGCTGGCAGCTGTGTGTAATTTTGTGTCTTTCTACAGCTCCCATTGGCCAGGCTGTGCACCAGCTGCTGTTAATCCAGGCATTCAGGCCAGATCGTCTGTTGGCCATGTCAAACATCTTTGTGTCCAAAGTCTTGGGAGAGAGCTTCATGTCCATTATTGAACAGCCTTTGGACTTGGCTAATATTGTGGACAGCGAGGTAGAACCATTTTTATTGCATTTACATGCCATTAATTTAAGTTGTAGTCAGAGGGTGAACCCAGAAGTAGCGGCAAGGATTTAACCTAAGGATGTCGAGGATCAGCTCTAATGAAATGGTCCATATTTTCATATTTTCAATCCAATGAAAAATAAGCATAAAATCCCACAGGTTTTAGAAACTTTCTGGACTGCCTCATTACTGACCCCATAAACAATTACTGTTGGGACCAAAGTTTACCCTTTAAGGCAAGTGCCGCTACAAAATGCCTAGGTTATCGGAGTGGGAAAGCATGAAGAAAATGCACAGAATATACAAAATGTGTTCCCAATGCAAGGTTGCAAGTCAGAATTCACACAGTTAACCTTTTTCAGGTGAAGCCAGGAACTCCTGTGCTGATGTGCTCTGTTCCTGGCTATGATGCCAGTGGTCTGGTCAGAGACCTGGCAGCTGAGCAGAACAAACATATCACCTCCATCTCCATCGGTAACAAACTTTTCTTATTCCCAACCTAACACATGTCTTGAGAGTCTGGAAAATGATTTGTCATTCAGCTCCCTCTGCTATCCACAGGTTCTGCTGAGGGCTTCAACAAAGCTGACCGTGATATTAACACAGCAGTCAAGTCTGGCAGGTTGGTGAGACATCTGTTGGGAATCAATGACATGCTTGTATACAGAGTTGTTTTCTAAATGTGTATTTCCCCATTTTACAGTCTTGATTTTGAGCTTTCTCTTGAGCTGGTCTTTTTTACATCATCATAGGTGGGTGATGTTAGAGAATGTACATCTAGCTCCTGGTTGGCTCATGCAGCTGGAAAAGAAGTTGCATTCCATGCAACCTCATGCCAGCTTCCGCCTATTTCTTACCATGGAAATCAACCCCAAGGTCAGCCAGACTCTGAGGATGACTGTTATTTTTATATTTACCGTATATCTTCCAATAGTAGCCCCAGCATTATTAAAAAAATTAATTAATATTATTAGTGTACTACTATTGTAGACCGGCATCTATTTGTTGCGACATCTCTACAAACCAGGCGTTTATTGGAAACTGGCATCAATAAGAGACGGATTATTATTAGAAGATATACGGTATATCGCCCTCCATATGCTTGGGAAAAATACACATTTTTCTTTTGTTTATCCCTCTGCTCATCAGTGGAAAAAATCATACAATTCAGATGTGTACATGCAAGATTAAAATTCATATTATTTGCATACCATGCGATAATTATAGTACTTCATAGTCCCCCTCATTTCAAGGTGTGTTTTATTGCTTCAATATACCTAGGCTTGCTTCTACTGTTTGGAGTCTGTAGTTGCTGTTGTTCAACAGGAGGTGAAAAGCTACGATCAGGCTGAAAAACATTAAAACCAATAGAGATCTTTTAAACCTTAGGATTACCTGTACCTGTACCTGCACTGATGTTTTCTGCAATCGCAAAAGAACTAATGGGCCAAGGAAGACCTCCACTGATTACTGAAGAATCCTAACAATATAGTGATGAGAAAATCCTCAAACTTTTCTCTACCAAGTCTTCAGGAAGCAGACTGCTTTAATTGACCAACTATTACATTGTCCCAAACATTATGGTGCCCTGAGATGAATGGGATCTTATGAAAGTATTGCAAATGTAATGACATCTGAATTGTTTGACTGTGGAGCAGAGGGGTTTACTGTATCAATGAAATGTGGCTTTGTCCCAAACGTTATTTTGTGTAAGGTTATACTATAGTAGTTTTGTTGTCTGAATGAGTGTTTATGATTCAATAAGAATATACAACATAATTTCTGACTGCACACTTGATTGTGATTGATTGTGATAAAGTTAGTTTCATTTTCCAATTGCTCCTCCAGTTGTGCTTTTACCCTGGGAAATGAGAACTGCTCATTTTATGTTATAAAACACCAAAATTCATCTTGGTTCCTGTTCCATTTTCTGCTCATCCCAATGGGTTTTAATGTTTTCTGACTTTGACAGGTTCCAGTGAACCTGCTTCGTGCTGGTCGCATCTTCGTCTTTGAACCTCCTCCTGGTGTAAAGGCAAACATGCTGAGGACTTTCAGCAGCATCCCAGTGGCTCGTATGTGCAAGGTAACTAGGTCAAAATCAAATACCTATTAAGTATTATCACTTCAATTTTTTTTCCCCCTTCATAATGGATGGTTTGTTTTACTGCTTTTAGTGTTCGTTTGATGGTGTTGTATTGTACCATCTCTCATGCGTATGTGTCTTGTCTCAGGCTCCAAATGAGCGTGCACGTCTATACTTCCTGCTTGCCTGGTTCCATGCAGTCATTCAGGAACGGCTCCGCTACGCACCACTTGGTTGGTCTAAGAAGTACGAGTTCGGAGAGTCTGACCTGCGTTCAGCCTGTGACACGGTGGACACCTGGTTGGATGACACTGCAAAGGTCTGGCATGAGTGCATTATAATTACTGAAAGGGTAAAAAGGTTCCAGTCTAGTGAGGTTATAGAAAGTATGTTTTATATAATATTAAATTAATATTAAACGAACCATACCAAATACATTAAGCACTGCTGATAGCATGTTTTCATTGCTAAAATGTGTTCCAGTATAGCACTTCTCATTGTTTAGTAAAACTCTGTTAACAGTAGCAAGTATTTTTTCTTTTTTTTCTTCACAGGGTCGCCAGAACATATCTCCTGACAAGATCCCATGGGCAGCATTAAAGACCCTGATGGCCCAGTCCATTTATGGAGGCCGCATTGATAATGAGTTTGACCAGCGTCTTCTCAATACTTTCCTGGAACGCATCTTTACCACAGGCAGCTTTGACAGTGAGTTCAAGCTGGCGCTTAAAGTGGATGGTCACAAGGACATCAAAATGCCAGACGGCATTCGGTGAGTGCAAAACAGTCTGCTTTGTAAGACTACTAGGACAAGTTTAAAATAAACTTCTTTCTCGTGCTAGGTTTCTTTTTATTGCTATGCAAGTTATATCTTCTTTTGCAGGCGTGAGGAGTTCATGCACTGGGTGGAGATGCTCCCAGACACACAGACACCATCTTGGCTTGGGTTGCCTAGTAACGCAGAAAGGGTTCTGCTTGCCACTCAGGGTACGGTCATTTGCCATTTTCTGTCGGCCAAGGGTCCGTCAATGGTGGTCTCCCTTCTATATCTGGTGTTTCACTTCATCTCTTCTATTGTCCATAACTTTTGTCTTTCAAAACTCTCTGTTAATGCATTTTGCCAGTTTCCACAGGCTGTTAACCAGATCAAACACTAGACTGCCCTGTACTGGATGCACCCACTTAGTTATGGGTAATCTGACAGCTCATGCTGGCTTTCACCACTGATTATGAGCTTGTAGTGTTAAATTCAATATGAAAACTGCAGAACTTGAACAGGCTACTTCAGGACCATTGTTTAATTTTCCTCCATAATAAGTGATTTAGAGGGTGGCACATAATCAGTATAGCAGGTCTGCATGTGCTGTAATCTTACCATAACAGTGGGTGTGTCCCGCTAAGGGCAGGGGTGGGTCCTCAACCTCCAGCAGCTGTATTTTGTTGACATCACATCACCTCACAAGTGTCTGTTTTTGGTTTATTTAGATTGATGGTTCTTTGCAGTTTTTGTTTAAGCTTAATTTTAGTTGCTCCCCCCATATGCATGGACCTCCTTGATGTATGTGACCATGTCTTGTTGGCTTGGCGCATACATACTGCTTTGTTTGTTGCAAGATTTTAACACTTAAACACTGAGTAGAAGCAAATGCTCCATAGGTTAAATGTGCTATTAATAAATATCACTTAATTTCTTCTCCCTCCTGTATGTACTGTGGGCTGACTCCCCTGGTTTGTGTCCCCTTGAACCACTGGCCACCCTTGGTTTTTGATCCTGCCTCCCTGCTTGCCTGCGGTCTCTCCCATACGTCTCCCCTCCCTCAGGCACTGATATGATGGGTAAGCTGCTGAAAATGCAGATGCTGGAGGATGAGGATGACCTTGCCTACGAGACGGAAAAGAAACAGCGCACAGCATCTTCCTCAGATGCGCAGCCAGCATGGATGAGGACACTGCATACAACTGCTTGCAACTGGCTCCAACTTATACCACTCTCTGTAAACCCCCTTAAACGCACTGTGGAGAACATCAAGGTAGGTTCTGGAACACCAGTACGTGTCTACATTGAAACTGCCAGAAGTGAGTTATTTACTTGTTTTCCTTGGTTGGTTATTTCTTTAGTCATACAATTGTTAATTTTTTTTAACGATTAAAATAGGGATTATTAAGTCGTGCAGATGGTTTGTCTGAACAATAATTGTCCACGATACCTGTGACTGTAATTGGAGATGGCTACACCCTTTAAACTGAATCATTGCCGTTTATTTAATCACATATGTATGGCTGTAGCTTTTCCTTAAACTAAATTTTTTCCACTTTAATCTGTAGGATCCTCTGTTCCGTTTCTTTGAGCGGGAAGTAAAGATGGGTGCTCGGATGTTGCAAGATGTGCGACAGGACCTCACTGATGTTGTGCACGTGTGTGAGGGCAAAAAAAAGCAGACCAACGACCTGCGAACTCTCATCAATGACCTTGTCAAAGGTTGGTCACACATGCAGCACTTCATGTTAGACTTTCTAAAGAGCTGTGGAAAATGTGGTTTATAATCAAAGTTATAAGAAAAGCTTATTTCACCGCAAATCTTTCCAGAAAAGCTGAGACAGCTTGATGCAGCAGCTGATTGTAAAGTTGGGGTTTTGAACTCCGGTCCTGGAGGCTAATGTCCTGCACAGTTTGATGATTTCCATGTTCAGACATACCTGGTTCAAATCACCTCTTAATTGCCAGGCTGAGCAAGTGTGTTTGAGGAGGGGCACAACTGTGCTGAATACCAGCCCTCTAGGACCCGAGTTTGAAACCCCTAGTGTAAAGTGACCATGCTTTTTCAAAGAATTAGCCTATGTTTAGTAGTGTGGTCAGAATAGATTACGATAATGAACTACAGATAATGATTCCAAACATGCAGCTAAGGCAAAATAGGAGTTCCTCAAAGCTAAAAAGTTGAATTGCCAGGCAACATATTTAAATCTAATTGAGCACGCCTTCCATATGCGGAAGAAGAAATTTACAAGCCCCCAGAACAAGCAGGATTTGGAGGTGGTTGCAGTGGAGGCTTGGCAGAGCATCACCAGAGAAGATACTCAGCACCTGGTGATGTCTGTGAATCGCAAACTTTAAGCAGTCATAGGATGCAAGGGATATGCAACAAAGTGCTAAACATGCCTGCTTTGATATACCTATCATTACTTTGTCCCAAACATTATGGTGCTCTGCAATGAGGGGGGCTGGTATAAAGTGTTGTTTTTTTACAGGGTGAAACTAAAATGTATGCAAATAACTTAAGTCTGGAATGTGCACTTTAATTATGTCTGAATTGTTTGATTAAGAATTTTACACTGTGAAGCAGAGGGGTAAATTAAAGAAAAATGTGTTTGTCCCAAACACTGTGGAGGGCACTGCTTGTTGTGCCTAAAGCTGACAAGTTTTATTTTCCACAGGCATTCTGCCCCGTAGCTGGTGCCGTTACACTGTCCCCACTTCCATCACCGTGATACAATGGGTGGCTGACTTTAGTGAACGCATCAAGCAACTGCAGCAAATCTCCCAGGGAGCAGCCACAGGGGGCGCCAAAGAGCTGAAGGTTGTAAACAAGGAAATCTTATGACAACATGAAATCCTAAAGCAATTACTACTTTTTACTTATCTCTTCTAATTCATTTTTATATAATACTGAAATTCATTTTACAATGACTACATGAACCAATTAAATAGTGGTACCAGGTAACAGTTACATTCATTTTATGTATTTCTACGGTGTGAATGTGAGATGTGATGAGCAGATTTTTAGATTCTAATTACACCTGTTCTGTAGAACATCCATGTGAACCTGGGGAGTCTGTTTGTACCAGAGGCCTACATCACAGCCACCCGGCAATATGTGGCTCAGGCCAATAGCTGGTCTCTGGAAGAACTGGGTCTAGAAGTCAATGTGACTTCTGCACAGGGAGCAGCTCTGGATGCCTGCAGCTTTGGAATTAAGGGTAAGTGACCACATTGTCCAGCTTTTGTGATGGTGTGTGTTTTTAGTTTTTGTTTGTTTGTTTGTTTTTTTGTCATCTTGGAACATTCCCATGCCATCAGGGTATAAGAAATTTGCATACTGAATAACCTGGTATATTCGGGTTGTCGGTTGTCATATAACATTGCTGAACCTATACCTGACCAACTGCAGCAACTCCTGCTGATGTTAGCACTGCCCCCACTAGGCATGACGGGTGCTTCACTTCATGTGCCTTTCTTCTTACCCAGATTCACTTGAGTCACTCTGGAACAGGGCTAATCAGACCATATGACCTCCTTCAGAGTCCAATCTTTATCCTCCCTAACAAATTGAAACCTTTTTTGCAATTAGCCTCTCTGATCAGTGGTTTTCTTAAGGCTACACAGCTGTTTAGTCCCAATCCTTTGAATTCCCTTCACATTGTGCATGTGGAAATGCTGTTACTTTCATCATTGAACAGAGCCGTGAGTTCTGCTGTTGTTTTTTAGGATTTAATTTCACCAAATGTTTTTAACCCAATTTTAGTAGTTTCAGCAATCCTCTTTGATGCATGCCAATAATTTGACTCTTCTGAAACAGATATTTTCCACGACCACAGGATGTGTTTTCCAACATGGTTGTTTAAGTAATGAGAAGCTTTTTCACACTATTTTTTTTGTACAGGCAGTGTAGTTTTAGGATTTTTTTTTTATATATATACCTTTTTGGAATGGGTCATTAATTTATAGTGTTAAAGGGCTTCTTAATGAGCCAGTTAGTTCTATGATGTTTGATCATTTGCTTTTTTGCTATAGGTTTGAAGCTGCAGGGAGCCACCTGTACGAACAACAAGCTTTCTCTTTCTACCGCAATCTCCACTGAGCTTCCGCTCACACAGCTGCGTTGGATGAAGCAGAATAATGCAGAAAAGAGGAATATGGTCAGTCAGCACTTGTCTGTCCCATTTGCAAATATGATGTAAAATATTCAGACTTTTTCACAAATCGCAAATGTAGATTGAGGTCACAAACAAATGACATACTTGGTTATTCGACTAAAATGGTCCAATATTGCCCATATCAGTGAGTAACAAAACTATATGAGCCTGTAGGATTAGAAGTTAATTTTAAGAAATTAGTCTGTGGGTGCCTTGTTGTTATCAAAGTCTATCTTAAACACATTTGTATAAGTATCATGGCATGAAGAAATGTGATTTCTGAGGACCTTGGAACAAAGTTATTAATAACTGGAGAAGGTAACAAAAGACAGTTTGGACTTTACCTGTCTGACTGTGGAGGATGGAGGATACTTAAGATTACTGTTGCCTCTCAGGGATTGCTTAACCATTCTTATTCATTTATATATGAATAAGACATGCAGCACATACCGTCTGTTTTTAGAATTACTCATATGCTCTTAACGAAGATGAAGAAAT
>JBBIGC010000001.1:38594311-38611520 GCA_037576955.1 Lepidarchus adonis
ATTTTCCAGCAGGACTTGGCACCTGCCCACACTGCCAAAGGAACCAAAAGCTGGTTCAACCACCAGGGTGTTACTGTACTTGATTGGCCAACAAACTCACCTGATCTGAACCCCATAGAGAATGTATGGCGTATTGTTGAGAGGAAGATGAGAGACACCAAACAAAACAATCCAGATGACCTGAAGGCTAAGATCAAAGTTACCTGGGCTTCCATTACACATCAGCTGTGTCACAGGTTGATCTCCTCCATGCCACATCACATTGATGCAGTAATTCCCTCGCCTGACAAATTACCTTACAAAAAGTAAGAAATAAATATGGCTGCAGTTATTTATTTAAAGGTTAAGAAAAAAAGGTGTGTGCTAGTAGACTGAAAGTTGGGTAACAAAACATAATTGACCAGTCTTGGTAATGTTCTTCATAACAACACAAGTAACAGAGACTTTTTAAAGTTGTAATACTCGTTTTAGATATCGTAATATTACGAATGATTTAAAGAACATTGTATTCCATCGGGCAGTTGAGAGTCTAAGTTAATAAAAAGCATTGTCGTTTTAATTATTTCTTGTTGCGTTAATACATATGCCTCTATTTAATACCGTTTCTCTGCGTTGTTAATACGCTGTTAAATATTTCCATTAAATAACTGCAGTAACCCGTGCGCGCGGCTCTGCGCATGCGTGGTGCGTAAGATCCGGGCCTGGGCTAGGATGAATGCAAATTTCAAAGATGGCGGCGGAGGGAGGAGGGAAGGAGATGAACGAGATCAAAACTCAGTTCACGACCCGAGAAGGCGCGTACAAACTCCTCACGCACTCCGAGTATAGCCGCCCTAACCGGGTGCCTTTCAACTCGCAGGGCTCCAACCCCGTGAAGGTCTCATTCGTCAACGTGAACGACCAGTCCGGTAACGGCGACCGAATCTGCTTCAATGTGGGCCGGGAGCTGTACTTCTACATCTACAAAGGCGTCAGAAAGGTAAACAGCACAGCGGCGCTTTCGCGCTCTTTTGGGTTTTTTTTTTTGTCGCAGGCGCAGTTACAGCCACGGGTCGAAGTTTGGAAGTTTAAAGTCGTTTGGAGTCGTTGTATGGTTGGTTTTAGCTAACCTCAGCTAACCGCAGCTAGCTCAGCCCGACAAGCTGTCAGCCTGGGCCTAACGGCAGGTACACCTGTCATGGGCGCCGTAGGACTAATACTTGTCATGCCCTCTTCATTACCCGAATGTTTAAAAGCACACTGTCTGTTTTTTGCCCAGCTTCGATTGCACTAACCATACCACCCTCGTCGTGGGGATTAACTGTTTAAATCGGCACATATCGGTGTCGGCTTGTCCAGTTAAACTGTAGTTGAAACTTGGTTCAATCGAATAGTTCACTTCTAACATAAACATTTAGCTTTAATCGAATGCTCATAGTCTTAAGATCTGTGTGAATTAGTGAACTGAGCAGTGGGCATAAACATGTAGTATGACGTATTTTTGTTGTCACCTACAGTGTAGTGGCTGATGGCTTAATTTACTGTTATTTTCCCAGTTCTAGATCTGTGCTTTGTGTGTTATTGATTCTGCACAAAGACACTGACTTCGCCAGTATTTGTTGCCTTCATAGTGAGCCACTCTGGGCAGGTCTATCGTTTAAGTGAAGGGTGGTTTGGGAATGAATGAATGAATGAAAGTGTTTGTATTAGGGGTGGGTCATATGGCCAAAAATATTGTATACAATAGTTTGTCACTATGTATTTTTCCACCTTTTGTTAAGGCAAACAATACTATATATTGTGTATAGTGTATATAGAGTATGAATGATTTCAGTGTTTCTCACACTGCGATAGAATAAGTTCACTTAAGTAAGAATAATGATGCTCTCTGAAATAAAACTTTGAATTTGACACTGCTTTTTAACTACTGACAATATCATGCATTCACAAAATCATATTGTTGCCACAGTTTACCACGATAATGATGAATATCATTATATTTAAGTGGGCACAGTACCTTGCTCAAGGGTACCTCAGTGGTGCCCAGGTCAGGACTTGAACCTTGCAACTGAAATGTCGCAGGTTCAAGGGCAAGGTCTTAACCACTAGGCCACCACTGCCCCTCACTTACAAAGTTGTAATTGTAGAAATGATCAACACATCTAAGTAGGGTATTCAGAAAAGGCAAATAGAAATGTAAGGACTGTAATAACCAGTATTATAAAATAAATGGCTTTCTGTTATTTGAGTTTTATTCACACATTTTCAGGAATGGTTTATGATATGATATGTAACCAGAAACATCCAAAAACATCTTTGCTGTGTTAGAATTACATCCCATGCAGTGTTAGCTGCTGCAACCCCTGCTACTGTAATCCCCCATGTAATAATATCATGCTTTTTATGAAAATAGTCATTTGTGTTGACAGACTTTGATCTAATCTGAACTACCTCACCAGCACTGTGGCTTGCTGGTTGGTTAACCTCTCTAACTAGTTATCGTCCTACTATAACTCAAACAGTTATATATACACACAGATATTGTTTCGAAACTCTTTTCCATGTTTATATTTTGCATAAATACTATGCTATCTCAAAATAGAAAAATACCACGTTATGTGATTGTTATATTAATAACTTAAAATAAATCTATTTTAAAATTGGTAATTTTTTTGAACAACTAACTAAGCACAACTAAAAGTTTGTGTTTTATGAGTCATTGCTGAGATCAATACTTGCGAGCACAGGTGTAAGCAATGACTTTCAGATTCCAATTATGCTATTCTGAAATTGAACAGAAGCTTCATTAAATGTCATTAGTGACACGTGTGCTGCTGTGAAAAGGGCTCATTCCAGTCTGGCTAATGCCAGTGCTCCACTCTGCATTAATCAGGGAGGAGTCAGGTGTAATCAATCAGTAGAAGATGCTGTCACTTACCTGGTGGAGATAAAAGCCGGTCTTGTTTTCACAGCCTTCAGTATAGAAAATGTAGATTGATGTGACCCTTTCAGGCGTCATCCCAAGAACATAGCTAATGCTTTACCAGATGTTCCTGAACAAGACAGGATCATCCCAGTCTCAATTAATGGTCAGGTCAGAGTCATCTATAATTATTGTGGGAGTAAAAACTTGCATCCAAGAACAAAGTCTGAATTTTCCAGTAGTGACTTAACAGACCATCATGAACCCATAGCTAAAAGTTGGGGTGAGAGTTCACACTGAATAAGATGCAGTGCCAGTTAAAATCTCTGATCACATTTACATTTAACATTTTAATGGAAATTATTGGCATGACATTTCAGATGCTATTGTAAGAAGTCTATGGAGACCTTTATTTCAAAGATTAATTACCGGTAATGTTAAGTCTTTTTTGCACACTCTGCAAATAATGTGTGAACTTGACTTCATATCCTCAGTGCTCTGTAGAGCGGGTCCTCGAATTATGTCAGGGTTTGGTTCATTAGAGTGTGACGGAACTCTAATTTTGACGGAACTCCGGCATGTAATGATGCTGCAGAGGTTTTATTGAACAGCTCTGTGCTTTATTAACAGCAGCAACATGAACATCTCATCAAAAACAGCCCTCCTTCTGTCGTCTCTGCACGCAAGCATGTGTACGCACACACAAAGTCGAAATATCACCAGAGACATGTGGAGAGGCATGAAGAAAATCACTGGCTTCAACTCCACCAGCAGGGGAGCTGAGGAGGATTTACATTTTTTATTCAATAGGTTTAACTACAGACCCTCACGTAGATTTCCCCCCACACCCACAGCAGACCATGCAGCCCACAACCATCAGAACACCATCAGTGCCTTGTCTGCTCCAGTCTCCCACCACCACTCCTCATCAAAGGAGAACGGTGCCTTGGGTATCCACCCCCCTCTCAACACACCTGAGGACACCCCATCAGGTGGACAGGTTGTTTTTGTGGACTTAAGAAGCTGTTGAATCACCATCTGAGATGTTCACAGACAGGGAAATGTTCTCGATCCAAAGGATGACACTGCTTCACATGGTTAAAAGATTAGTTTTACCGTATTTCCTCAATGATAGGCCACGGATTGTACATTGATTTTGCAAACCTGGTATTTGATGCGGCTTAAAATATAAAAATATGAAAACGCATTCGCTAAAAGTATAATTCAGTACACAAAGACGACATTCCCAAATGATTAGTTGAAATGTACTGTTTACTACAACGAACAGTTTGAAAAGCAATGCAAAGCAAAGATAGATGAGTGACTATGTTCTCTCACTTAAATTGCACTGCAGTATCCAACGTCTCTCAAAGTTTTTCAGCACTTTGCTACTTTACATTACATCCTAGTGTATAATACAAGCTGGAAAAAGCTCCATTTATCAGAAATGAAAGGATCAAAAGTTTTTTGTTGGCTGGGAAAAGATGAGTTTTGAATTCCTGTTTGAACAACTGGAGGGTGGGGGTACTGCAGTACAGCAATGTCCATGTAAATTCTTCAGTATAAAATTAGCAACACTGATGTGTAAATATTACTAGGCTTCCTGGTGCAGGAACAATCAAGCATAAATTCAGACATGACGACACTAATGTGAGCGATACAAGGAGTTCAACACATTCCTCGTAGTCATAGAACAATAATTTAGATCAGTGAAGAAGCGTATCGCTCCCTAATTTGTCCGGTGTAGACAGGGCTAAAACTAGTGAGCTGTAGCAGAAGGTGTGTTTCATGGGGAGCAATGGACTGTGTAGTGTTCGTTCGACTATATAGTGTTTGATGTGGGAAAATGGATGGAAAGAGTTGCTTTATAGTAGTTTTATGAATTAACACAACAACAAACACTACACAGTTAATTGCTCCCCATTGAACACGCCTTCCTGTTAGTGTGCTAGTTTTAATCCTGTCTATACCAGACAAATTATGGAGTAATACACTTCTTCTCTGATCTAAACTATTGTTGAGGACAGTTCAGCAAACGCTAGATATGGGCAGGGATGCACTATTCTGCACACTTGGATTTCCGAGTCTTTCCTCGTTTCTAAAGAAAAACAAGCAGTTTGGTTGTGCATTCACATTCTATACTCCCATATTTCTATTAGATGCTTTGATTCAGCCGTTTCAAGACACATTTCTTCTGCTTCAGTCAGTTTTTGTGTGTTTGATGTCTTACTGCAAGACTTACCTTTTGGTGAGCTGCAGTTCATGAATGGGTTGGGATGAGGTTCTTATTTTGTAAAGCAATTTGCAACTTGCTCATTAAAGCTACACATTTATTTTCATTCTATTATGTTCCTTTTCCTTATCCATGTGGTTTGTACAAAGCTTTAAAGATGCAGCAGTTTTGTTGGAGAGTAGGGGCTTCCTTTCTGCTATTGCAAGAGATGCCTGTAGTTCCTTAAATGTTACCATTTTTTGTAACATTGTAACAAGGTGAAAATTATGTGTATTTTCTCTATTATACACTGTCTAACAGTAGATTAAAACAAACTCTTTTGCAACCTTTTCCAACTTGAGGAGCATTGATCTTTTCTCCTTCTTCACTTAGTCATAAATGTCCTTTGACTGAGGCTAGACCTTCACTCAAACCTGTGCATGCGTGTGTGCACACAGTTGGGCCCAAAAATATTTGTGGCAGGTTAGGACTTTGCCACTGAGATCAGAAAGTCACAGGTTCAAGTCCCAGCCCGGGCACCACTGAGGAACCCTTGAGCAAGGTACCGTCCCCACCTCACTGCTCCCCGGGCGCTGTTGATAGCTGCCCGCTGCTCCACGTGTGCACGTGTGATTGGTTAAAAGCAGAGGACACATTTCGTTGTGGTGCAGTGGTGTGTTCACAATGATCGAAAATCACGAATTTGGACAGTGACACAATCTTCATGATTTGGGCTCTACATGCCACCACATTGGATTTGAAAAACATGTTAATGTTCAATATATGATTGAACATGTAGACACTCCTCATTTCTGGGGCTCAAAAGTAATTGGACAAATAAACATAACTCTAAGTAAAATGTTACTTTTCCATGTTTTGTTGACGATCCTTTGCAGGCAATGACTGCCTGAAGTCTGGAACCCATGGACATCACTAAACACTGGGTTTCCTCCTGTGTGATGCATTTCCAGGTCTTTACTGCAGCTGTCTTCAGTTGTTCTTTGGTTGTGGGTCTTTCTGCTTTAAGTCTTGTCTTGAGCAAGTGAATCTTATGCTCGAGTGGGTTGAGATCTGGTGATTGATTCGACCGTTGCAGAATATTCCACTTCTTTGCTTAAAAAAACTCCTGAGTTGCTTTTGCAGTACGTTTTGGATCATTGTCAATCTGTAGTGTAAAACTCTGTCCAATTAACTTTACTGCATTTGGCTGAATTTGATCAGAAAGTAAATCCCTATACACTTCAGAATTAATCCGGCTGCTTCTGTCTTTTATCACATCATCAATAAACACATGTGACCCAGTGCCATTGGAAGCCATGTAATCCCAAGCCATCACACTGCCTCCACCATGTTTTACAGAAGATGTGGTGTGCTTTGGATCATGAGCTTTTCCAATTCTTCTAAAAACTTTCTTCTTCCCATCATTCTGGTACAGGTTGATCTTAGTCTCATTTGTCCAAAGAATGCTGTTCCAGAACTGTTCCGGCTTCTTCAGCTGTTTTTCAATTCTGGTCTTTCTATTTTTGAGGCTGATTAATGCACCTTGTGGTGAATCATTTGTATTTACATGAAGTATCTTCTCTTTACGGTCGACTTACTGATACCTACTTCCTGGAGAGTGTTCTTCAATTGAGTGGATGTTGTGAAGGGGTCTGTCTTCATCATGGAAAGGAGTCTGTGATCATCCAGGCCTTTTTGAGATCCCAAGCTCACCAGTGCAGTTTTTTTTTGTACCAAACTGTTGATTTGGCCACTCCCACTTCCAACATGCTGTCTGTCTGATGGTGAATGACAGCAGGTATTTTTTTTCTTTTTTTTTCAGTGTCAGGATGGTCCGTTTCACCTCCTTTGACCACATGTTGTGTGTTCACAGCAACAGCTTCCAAATGCAAACACCACACCTGAAATCAACTCCATACATTTTAACTGGTTAAAAGTACACACAGTATTCATACCCCCTTACATTTTTCACTCTGTTATATTGCAGCCATTTGCTAAAATCATTCAAGTTAAATTTTTCCTCATTAATGTAAACACAGTGCCCCATATTGACAGAAAAACAGAGTTGTTGACATTTTTTGTAGATTTATTAAAAAAGAAAAACTGAAATATCACATGGTTCTAAGTGTTCAGACCCTTTGCTCAGTATTTAGTAGAAGCTCATTTTGATCTAATACAGCCATGAGTCTAATTGAGAAAGATGCAGTTTTTCACACCTGGATTTGGGGATCCTCTGCCATTCCTCCTTGCAGATGCTCTCCAGTTCTGTCAGTTTGGATGGTAATGGGACAATGGGTGACATCCAACTTGATGGTTGACAATGTAGCGGGCGTTTCCACCATTTGCCGCAATGACAGCTTGACCTTGACGTCTCATGCTCTTCATTAGCTTCATGATGATGTTCTGAGGCAATGTGTTCCACTCTTCCATAAGTGCTACACACAGTTCTGCCAGGTCTCGTGGGGGTGAGGTAAGATCACGCAGTCTCTGTTTCAACTGGTCCCAGACGTGCTCTATGGGGTTCAGGTCAGGGGACACTACAGGGCATGGTTGCGGTCTGTTACTCGTGGGACTCCACTCCTTGGTCTGTCATGAACTCTGCCAGTAGTTCTGTGTCTTGATGCAAGTCTGCTGATGACACTTGAAGACACACCAAGTTCATGAGCAACATCTGACTGCCTGCCACCTACCTGAAGGCGCCATGGCCAGGGGACGCTGCTCGTCCGTTAACTAACGTCGTGTTTTCATGGCTGTTTGAATGATGAACTTGGAATGACTTACTGACGATAGCAGCTTTTTATACCAACAGAATGTTGAAATTGATGCCACGTTGAGAAAGGTTGTCTTTTGGTATTGGCCCCAATATAAGGCACCTGTACACAATGACACCATTACAATTCAATTGCCTCCATATCCCAAAAATGTCTGAAGTGAAACAAACATCGTATGTATGACATTCACTAAGTCTCTCACTATATCCCTAATTTATTGCGAGTAGTGTCTGTATGTATACAACACAATGTAACTCCAAGTCAATCACACTTCTGTGAAATCAAACTGTCCACTTAGGAAGCAACACTGACAATCAATTTCAAGTACTGTTGTGCAAATGGAATAGACAACAGTTGGAAATTTTAGACAATTAGCAACACATCCCCAATAAAGAGGTGGTTCTGCAGGTAGTGACCACAGAGCACTTCTCGGTTCCTATGTTTTCTGGCTGGTGTTTTGGTCACTTTTGAATGCTGGCGGTGCTTTTACTCTAGTGGTAGCATGAGACGGAGTCTACAACCCTGCACAGCCCTCCATGTGCTCGCCAGAGGTGACCTGACTGCCGTTAGGTACCGAGATGAGATCGTCAGACCCCTTGTGAGACCATATGCTCACTTTGCTTCACTTTTAGAACATTGATGAAACAGACCATGGATTATTTTATCTCTGTGTATCTGCATGAAGCCAACAATCCCGTCAATATGATAAACATACGTCGTTCGACATGATGAACATTGCTGGAGAGCTTCTTTGTAAAAGAGAGAAAAGAATCAATAAGGCATGTGTGCAGAAATGCTCCTCCCCACCAATATCTAGCATTTGCTGAACTGTTCTTAGTAATAATTTAGATTAAAAAAAAACATAGCTTTCCATAATTTGTTTTTGCAAAAAGAGAGTTAAACTAGAAACTGTACTGGAGGACCCGCCTTCCAAACACACATCATCAATGTGATTGGTGGAGACACGATGATTTGACTCCTTTCTACTAATTATTGAAATACTAATTTCAGCTCCTTTAAAAGTGGGACGCAAGCTCTATCTATTAACAGAGTTTGGTGAGGGTGGGTGTCATGGGCGCTGTGCTGGTCAGAGTAAACTCAGGGTCTGTATGGTCTGCGGTGGAATAACTGGCTGTACAGGAATTGGGGGTTGAACTGGTACTTCTCTCCAGTGAGAGATCTTTTAGTGTGAACTCACAGATCAGTCATGATTGTGTGCGAGACTCATGAACACAAGTGTCTTGTGTGTGAACCGAAAATGATTTATGAAAATGACTTCAAAATGTTCTGTTTGAGTAGATCACCTTAATTCTAAGGCACTGTATTAAAGTGGTTGAAATGTTTTTGTTTTTCTTTCCCCAAATATATTCATTCAACTTTATTATGTTTGTGATATTGAACACTGCTTTTATCATTATTAAATATGAAAGAAAATGAAAGGTTATAATTATCCAGGTTTACAGACAATTGTCATGCAGTGAGATAATATAGTTAGTACTTGGCAGTTAATGAAATTTAGTGTCGGATGGAAAAAAAGTGTGTATCCTTAGTTATTGTGCATTTAAATTATAGTTTGATATCTTCATATTCTTTTGCATTGAACCCAATTTTGACCCATTTATTTTGTTATAGGGCTGTGGTTTTCACTCTGCTCATATAGTGCTCAAAATATTTATATTTAAAATATTTATTATTGCATCTGTACTTGATTGTTTTTATAATTGGTCTTCAACATGGAACAGCTTATTCGTATTACTTGCAACTTTTAACAGACTGATTTAAAGGCCTGTTGGGATTTTCTGAAGCTATGCGAGAGTAGGACTGGGTATTAAACTTGATTCATTTTTGCAATATTGGCCAAGTAATATACCACAGTACTGCCTAAAATGTATTTAATTTCTTTCAATGACTGATAAGCATATCAGAATGTTTCATTCACTAATTATATACTATAATATTTAAAATGCACAATATTAACATATAGACTTTGAAAAACCAATGCACTGTTTTACCAAACAGTTTTTTTATCTTGTTCTTTTTTTTTATTATTTTATATTCACCAGACGTTTAGATTAATTGTATATAGTTACAGGTCTGTATTTTCCTGCATCTGATATTCAGATTGTACAGTTCAGAAATTACTTAAGAAAATGGTCCTTTCGAGAGAGAGAAATACAACCGTATCATACATCTGGCTTATATTCATATGTTTCATGGCTCACAGGCTGCAGACCTAAGTAAACCAATAGACAAGAGGATATACAAGGGAACGCAGCCCACCTGCCATGACTTTAACCACCTTACTGCCACGGCTGAGAGTGTGTCACTGTTGGTGGGTTTCTCGGCTGGCCAAGTGCAACTCATTGACCCTATCAAAAAGGAAACGAGCAAGCTCTTCAATGAAGAAGTAAGTGTGTGTGTTTAACATTTCTGCATTATTTGATTTATGCTTATATACCAGTGTTATGGTGTCCATAAGTGCATTAAGGCAGTGTTGGATTATGATGTTAAACCAAAAATAAAATGTTCTAGTATTTACTATACTGTGTATCGAGATTGTGTAATAAATTGGAGCTACTTTCATATAGAGTCTTTTTATGCAAAGGATCAGAGGACAGCATCATGTTTTAAGCCATAAATAAAATCTTATTTAAAACAAAGGGATATCTACTTCAAAATATGAGCAAAACCCTTAAGATTTAGTTACGACTTTTCTGTTGGCCTACTTGGAGAAATGTTATTCACAAAACCCATTATGATCCTATCAGTTTTAAATTGGTCATTCCAAACCAATTCAACTAAACCTTCCAGTTCATAGGCAATTTTACACCAAAGTTCAGGAACCTGGTTCAGGTTATTGTGCTGTTTAGATCTTTAGTGATTTACAGGTCTGAAACAACCTCTAAATTTTAAGGAACTTGTTCACTATATTGTCAAAAGTATTCGCTCATCTGCCTTTACACACATTTGAACTTAAGTGGCACCCCATTCTTAATCCATAGGGTTTAATATGATGTCGGCCCACCCTTTGCAGCTGTAACAGCTTCAACTCTTCTGGGCAAGCTTTCCACAAGATGTTGACGTCTGCGCACTATCCACCTCCGCATCCGCTGACCCCGCGCTATCCTTTTACTTAGCCTACCACTTCATGACTGAGTTGCTGTCGTTCAAAATCGCTTCCACTTTCTTATAATACCACTGACATTTGACTGTGGAGTATTTAGTAGTTAGGAAATTTCGCCACTGGACTTGCACAGGTGGCGTCCTATCACAGTACCACGCTGGAGTTCACTGAGAGTGACCCATTCTTTAACAAATATTTGCAGACACAGCCTGCATGTGTAGGTGCTTGAAGTTATACACCTTTGGCCATTAAAGTGATTGGAACACTTAAATTGTATTATTTTAATGGGTAAGTGAATAATTTTGGCAATATATTGTGTTTTTTGAAACTCAAGTAAAGTTTAACTTTCTAAATGTATGTCTGTAAATGTTTATAAAATAGTGTACAATATAAATAATGAAAAATACATAACACGCACTAAACAATACAGACCTTAATCTTTAGTTAAAATAAGATTACTATTAATCAGTCAGCCCAGCGTCCCATCAAAAAAGTAGCTGGTGTTTTGAAAGGTACATACCCTTGAGCAAAAACAAAACAAATAGTTTAGGAACTACCACAAACTAAAACCAGTACAAATTCTTGCTATCTGATGCTAAAAAAAATTCCTGGTTCCTGGAAAAATGTTAGTATTAACTTCTTCATGAAGCTGCTTCATGTCATGGAGTGTCCTCTATTATGCAACAAACCAAGTTATTTTAAGCTAGAACTCCAAGTTTCCTGAACTTAATGGAGAAATAAGCTTAATTGGAATGGGACAGACTTTGAAGTCCTTGAAGTCAACATAGTTCAAATGATCTATGGGGGTGATTCTTGCTTAGAAGACTGGCTGGTCATCATGAGGAATCTGAAATGGCACCATATGTCTAGTCAATTTTTACTTAATTCAGGTGAACTTATCTTCCTATTTGAATGGTTCATTACGCATCTGTGACTTTCTGAAAACCAGATTGTCACTGTGTGTGTATGTGTTACATGTAGTGGCTTGTCATTTTGATAGTCATGTGAAGAGGGCAATTATTTATAACTAAATAAAAAGGTTGTAGTTCTGTAATATTCTTTGGTCGTTTTGCATGCACAGCTCTTTTAAGACCTACCCACAAATTTTCAGTTGTGTTTAAATCAGGGGACTGTGATGACCAATCCAGAATCTTCAGAGCAGTATGATAACAGCGATTCTGCTATATATTGCACGCCAGTGATACATAACAGAAACACGGAGGGCGTAGGTTGTAGACTTCATGCGGGAAAGAGATACGCAGAGATATGATAAAATAATCCATGGTCTGTTACGTCAATGTTCATAAAGCAAAGCAAAGTGAACCCAGACTTTAGTTCATTAACATAACAGTGTTGCCGTCAGCATATTGATTTTCGTTTCTTTTGAGCAAGGATGAAATATCGTCATATCGATATTTTGACACACCCCTATTTACTAATGACAGCTGTTGCCATGCATCAGATCTAACGAGCTGACTAAGATCTGAAAAATCCTTTTAAAAAGAATCTTTGGAACTCTTAGGGTGCCCAAACTTTTGCAGTTTGGTTCTAAAGAAGTAAAAAAGGTAGAGAAATTAATTTTTGAAAAGATTTAAAACCCTGTAAAATATTCAGTAGTAAATAAATGTTGCAAATAATCTTTAGGATTTATCAACGGTTCAATACAAATTTCAGGAACTGATGAGGCTTATAAAGAATGACTAAATGTGACAAATAGCTGTGAGGGCTAAAATGCATGCAAAAAGTGAATGACCATGTATTTGAAAAATCCATTATATGAACTAGGAGGTCTATCTACGTTGGTTTGGAGTGACCCAAATGTTTTTGAGTATGTCTAAATCATTCATTAGAATTGTTGAATTTTATAAATGGGTTTCTTATCAGTAGTTATTAATTATGAACAGTATTTGTAGTCTTGTGTTGTATAGTACACTGAAACCCACAATAGGTTGCAGTATAACTTTGTGCATTGTACTCTTAACTATCTACTAACAAATTATTTTTCTCTTCCCTCCCCCATTCTCTCCCACTCAATTCTCTACAAATTCTCTGTAAAACCTATATTTCAGAGACTAATAGATAAATCTAGAGTGACCTGTGTAAAGTGGGTTCCAGGCTCTGAGAGTCTTTTCCTTGTAGCTCATTCCAGTGGAAACATGTACTTGTATAATGTCGAGCATACATGCGGCACGACGGCTCCTCACTACCAGCTGCTCAAACAGGGTGAGAACTATGCTGTGCACACATGCAAGAGCAAATCCACACGCAACCCTTTGCTGAAGTGGATGGTAGGTGAGGGGGCTCTGAATGAATTTGCCTTTTCTCCTGATGGGAAGTTTCTAGCCTGTGTCAGTCAGGATGGCTTCCTTCGTGTGTTTAATTTTGATGCAGTGGAGTTGCATGGGACCATGAAAAGCTATTTCGGGGGACTACTTTGTGTATGCTGGAGCCCGGATGGGAAGTATATCGTAGCAGGTGGAGAAGATGACTTGGTGACCGTATGGTCTTTTGTGGACTGCCGTGTGATTGCACGGGGCCACGGCCACAAGTCATGGGTTAGCGTGGTGGCATTTGATCACTACACCACCAGTGTGGAAGAGAGTGACCCCATGGAGTTCAGCGGGAGTGATGAGGACTTCCAGGATCAGATACACTTTGGTCGTGATCGGGCCAACAGCACACAGTCGCGCCTCTCCAAGCGCAACTCCACCGACAGCCGACCGGTCAGCGTGACCTACCGCTTTGGCTCGGTGGGTCAGGACACACAGCTGTGCCTGTGGGACCTCACAGAGGATATCTTATTCCCTCACCTTCCACTGTCTCGAACCAGGACCCACACCAATGTCATGAACGCTACCAGTCCCCCCGCCACAGGAAGTGCAGGTGGTGGTAGCAGCACGGTCGTCACGACGACCAATAACCCCAGTACGAATGGCAGCAACAACAGCTGTGCCAACACTCCGGGAAATTCTTCGCTCACACCGCTGCCACGCTCCAACAGCCTGCCACACTCCGCAGCTGCCACCACCGCCAACAGCAGCAAAAGCGTGATGGACAATGCTATTGCATCTGGTGTCAGCAAGTTTGCCACGCTCTCACTACATGACCGCAAAGAGCGCCACCATGACAAGGACCACAAGCGCAACCACAGCATGGGCCACATCAGCAGCAAGAGCAGCGACAAGCTCAACCTGCTCACAAAAAGCAAAATGGACCCAGCCAAGACACTAGGCACGCTGCTTTGCCCACGAATGGAGGACATACCGCTGCTTGAGCCGCTTATCTGCAAAAAGATAGCACATGAGAGACTCACTGTTCTCATCTTTCTAGAAGACTGTATAGTCACCGCTTGTCAGGAGGGATTTATTTGCACATGGGCGAGGCCTGGCAAAGTGGTAAGTTCTTTTTGAATCGGGAGTTCCCCCTACACTACATACCACTCCATGTGAACATAGATGGTACTGTACCTTTATCTTAAGTGGTGTCCACAGATTATATTTATAGTGCCTTACTTCTGCTTCTCATTGTAAATAAGATGGAGATATATTTGTATTAATCACACTTCACACCCTAACTTCCTACAGCAACCCTGTTATACTCCTGTGTTTCCATTAACAAAGTCTTTATAAGACACCACATTGGTGTATTCCAATTTAAACATGACTACTGCACCACAATGCAGCATATTGTCTGAAATAAATTTACAGTCAATGAATCAGTCAACACGAGAAATAATTTTTTATTAGAAAACCTGTTTATGCAAAGAATAATAAAGTATTGTATTGTATGCTATTGTATGCTTTCAAATCATCAGCATTTTAATGTATGCGTGTTATAAATGACTAGATAATGAAGCTTTATACTTATATACAATATATACTTATATACATTATTTTCCCCCAAATCACGAGACACGTGTATTCTAAAGGGCTTTATGGATATATACATACATTATTACATATACGTTATTTCCCAAACAAAGGACAGTATTGTGTTTCATGTGGTGTTCATTTTCACTTATTATTGTGGTGCAAATTATTGGTGTATGCTATAATGGACCATTACATAGTTGAGGCTGTACCTTATTTTATTCTGTGTGATGTTTCATACATTTGTGTTAGGCAGTTCACATTAAATTGTTTTTATTTATTTATTTTTAAAAAAGATTGAACTGTAGGGACAATGTGATGAACTGTGATGGATCATTTAACTAATCAAAAAGTCCACAGGAGGTTTTTATAGTTAGTTTGAAGGTCATTTGTGCAAGTTGAGGAGAAGACTGGATAACATTTGCACTCTGTGAAACCTATACTGTTTAAAAGTCTAGTGTAAATGCACCTCCAAATTTGACCCATTGATGGCACTAGAATGCTTCAACGTTAGACCTGAAACATGAATCATGGGACTGTGCCTGATCAATGTCACAACTTTGTATCCATACAGTTGAAAGGACATAAGACATTCAGTGTAAACTGTTTAGGTCACCCCCCCCCCTCCCCCTCCCCCTATTCTCTAGTGCAGAATAGCGTACAATCGCCATAGAACCAAACTCTGCTCCATAAAACCATCTTGGATTATTTGGATGACAACCTGGGATTAAGTATGATTAAAATATATAAATAAATCTAAATGTGTTTAAGAAAATAAAGTGAAAATAAGTGCCTAATGCATATACAGGGGGTCCTCGACTTGCAAAAATTTGTGGTTACGTCATTAGCTTTTTGGGTTTTTCTTTTATTATTAATGCAGGTATTTACTGTCATATACGGTAGTAGAATGTAGTTGAATGACTACTACATACTTTACAATAGTATGCGAGCATCATGAGGTGAGCATGTGCAGTGTGTGAGCCTGCATGTTCCCCGTGTGCGTGCGTGTGTGTGTGCATGCATGGAGAAAAATGGACAGCTTTAATTCCCTATGCGCTGTTATTGCTGACCATTAGTGTTGAATAAGAGTTCATGTGTGTTGTTGGGTGAGATGGGGGGGTTAATAGTGCACTGTGCTAAGGCATCGTCAGTGTGGTCTTGCAACAACCAATGCGTTTACTGCTGTGGGGAATGTTGAAGCATTAAAAAGAGCATTTCTATCGGGAGCAACGTTTCCTAAAGTCTTTAATATAATAGGAGTCAGTTCATGTATGTTGCTGCTGTTAATAAAGCACAGTGCTGTTCAATAAAACATCTGCAGCATCAGTATATGCATGAGTTCCGACTTCAAAACGAGTTACATCATACTCTGAGGAACTGAACCCTGATGTAACTCGAGGACCCTGTGTTGCCTTTATTTTAAAATGATGGCATTAGCAAAAAGTTCTGTTCCATTGTAGTTCAGTGTAAGAAATTGAAATTGTCATTCTCTTAACAATGTCTGAACTCTAGTTTTAGTGTAAACAGATCTATAAAAGTTGTGTTAAATGTCTTAATTGCTGTATTATTCGTTTTCCAGATGGTTTTGAACACTTTGAAAATGCTCCCAAATAAATCTTTGTCTTCCTTTTCAGGGTTTATTGTCCTCCCAAAACCAAGCCAACTCTCCCAGTGGAACAGTAGTATAGCCACAATATTTCTGCTGCTAAGAACCCTGCATCACACAGCTGTCAGAGAGCCTTGTGCTGCTCTTCACTTCATCTTTTATTTCCCCCCTCCTTACTCCTGTGTTTTAATTTTGTTATTGTAATTGGTTGCCTCACATTGTCTACTAGCAAAGTGGACTTGCTGTAATACTGTGCACAAATGGAAATGTGTGGTGCAATGATGGACTATGGCCATTGTGTTATCAGTTGCCCTTTTATTTGAAGAAACATTTATTTTTTGTAATTTTGTTTTTCACACACATTTCACTACTGTCTTGCTTTTATGAATTTGGAGCTTGGCTATGGGGGGGTCAGTAAGAATGGAATCCAGTAAGCCTAAGACTATGGTAAAATGAGATGGGGTTGGTGTTTGGCCAAGAGGTTGGAACCAGGGGCAGAGAGAATCCCAGGACTCTCTTCCATACAAATTCCTTTCATATGGAACATATCCCCAACCACATCCACCCCACCCCCACCCCAATTAAGAACTTTGCACTGATTTAATTTTGGTTGTCTGTTTTGTAATTACTATAATATTAAAAAAAGACAAAAAGAAGAAAGGTTTGGGGGATGGCCTTGTTCCACTTGGCTTTAATATCCTGTCTTGACATTTGAATCTGAAAAA
>JBBIGC010000001.1:38611635-38632317 GCA_037576955.1 Lepidarchus adonis
TTACATTTTGTGTGCAAAGACTGGTAGAAGGAGAAGAAATATGAAATGATTGATAAAATTTGTATCTTGAGCATTTATTTTAATATTGTTTCAGATTTAAAAATCTGCTTTGTATTATATGTATAATATTGTAATTCAATGATGGGGCAAAAGCAAATGATCAGTACTACCCTAGTGGAAGTTTTGTCATCATTACAGGAAATAGTGATTTCTAAAGCAGAAAAATATACATAATATTAAAAAAATCTTGACTATTCAGGATTCTGTTTTTTTTCTCTCCATGTTTTCTCTTGTACAAAACTCATCAAAATGTATTTTGATATAGAAACTATGTATCAAATTGCTCAACATGCTTACTTCACAAAATGCAGTGTTATCTGATGCTAAACTCTGGAATAATAACAAGAAGCTCAGGAAGTCAGACAGGCTGTCTGTCTCAGACACGTCTCAAAATTAGTGAAGTTTATATTTAGCTTTTTCGGCAGCAGTGCTATTCTGTGTAATGATACTAAACCATAATTACTAGAAGCAAGTCTGACTGAAAATCAGTAGAGCATTACTATGTGGCCCTATTGAACATTTCAGTGTACCTACTTTTTTGACAATCAGTCATTGATGATGCAGTTCTCAGTGAAGTGACACTAACCAGGAAAGGAAAGGAGGATACAGCTGTCATACTTTGTCAAACATTTTACAGTTAATGTTTTGTTCATTAAAGAAAGGATCAGAGATACGTGACCTTGTGCTTTGATTGTTGTGGGCTGCAATTTGTAGTGCCTTATGCAATTGCACAATTTGTCATTTTATTTAAAGAAACTACGGTATGTTAAATTGGTAAATATTGTTCAATGTATTTGATCATACTTGGCAAAGCAGCGATTGTCCAAGACATAGTCATGTGGAAAAAGAACTGCAAGTTGTTGTTTTTTTGTTTTTTTTTAAACAAGCAAACATTTTACACTCTAATATGGTGTGAACAGATAAACAGTCAGAAAAGATGAGGAGGAAAATATGTCGGTGGCTGCCGTCTGTAAAACCATGTTGTTTTGAGGTTGTCTCATTGCTGCTCTAGTGTATTTGTGCATTTCCTTAACTCCAAAGCAGCTGATCAACAACTGCCTTTGCTACTTGACTGACCAGATCAATATCGAAAACGTGTTGCTGCCTTGATGCTACACTCTGATTCAAGTGTTCCTTATTTTTTAAGCAGTATATCAGTATTAATCCAAGCTCAGCCCCATGTGGTGAGTGCATGCAGACAGTTTCTGGTTATTTAAAACTGATTCTATTGACTGGCTCCAATACTTGCTTTACCTAAATCCAGTAGAACACCTGTGTGTTGTGTTTATATCTAAGTAAATGCTGTTTGAGTACCGTTCACAGCCAGGGACTTGGTCACTTTAATCAGCAGCTTAAATCCTCCTCTCGACATGGGCTGGGGTCTGGAACATTAAACAGCATCGAATCTCTCAGACCCTTCTTTTCAACAACGTCCTTGTGCTTTGAGACTTGGGCTGTGTCCACTGGGGTGTCTTCTTCAGTAGCGCGCTTTTGTGTTTTAATGAACATTTTATCTTCTCTTGCTCCTACTCTTTATTCTGGGTTTCTGCAGATCCTTAAGTCTTAAATTTGGTTTTACAAAATTAAGGCCTTTAATATCTTTAAAAATGACTAGTAATCCTTAAATTCAGTGTTCAAAATACCACAGACTGGTCATCTCTAAAGAATTTTGTGTATTTCTAATTAGTGTTTTGCATTTTTGTGTGCGATCTGAATCAGCGGAACCACCAACATTTCCAGTTGTGTGTGTGTGGGAGGAGCTTTTTCAGGTACGTGCATTAGCATGTTGTTGCTAGTGGGTGTGTCAGTCATGGGGAATTGCATGGAATTGTCTCTTTATTAAAGCTCTTAAAAGAACTCGTAAAGCAAGTGTGCCCCCAACTGGTGTAGCTCACACAAAACCCACACAAAATAATCCAAAATAGTCCCCCAACAATAAACAAACCCCCAAAATCAGTCCAAGAACAGTAATTACCCAGGGGCCTCAGCGCCGCCACATTGCCCCACTTCAGCTGTGGATGTTCCCAACCTCCGAATCCAACATGTAGTCTGTGAGGTGCTGAAGTCTTTCGCCGTTTTCTCCAGGTTCTGCTTGTCACTCGAGGGGGAGAATGAGGGGGTGAGGGCTCATCCTGGGCCTGCGCCCCCACCTTCGTGCCAACTAAGGGGTGGTATGGTGTGATGCCACCACCACCCTGGCCCGCTTACCCCTTCTCACCCGGTAAACTACCGAGGACATGAGACATGGTCGCTATGCACCAAGTCGAGCGGTGACACTTCTGCCACGATGTGGTGGAGCATTATGATCCATGAACAGAAAGTTGGGTGTGTGCAGGAGGAATTGGGGGATGATGATGGGTTCTATAATGTCTCTGAGGTAAGAATGTGCAGTGACTGAGCCATGTACAATAACCAAATCTGTTTTGCACTGACTGGCGATGCCTGCCCAGTGTGTACATTAAAAAGGAAAAAATAAGCTTGAATGATTTTAGCAAATGGCTGCAACATTACAAAGAGTGAAAAAATTAAAGGGGATGTGAATATTTTTCATACCCACTGTATATATAAATTATAATCTAGATCAAAATTATACTGCAGTTACAGTTCAATAGATTACATATTTACAGTTACTGGTTGTTTATAGATGGGACAGGTTATTTACAGGTGTATATTACAGTGGGAGGAAGTGATTTATTGATAGTGTTGTGTGGTAGGAAAATGTAATGGAGGCCACAGCTCTTGGGAAGAAGCTGTTCCTCAGTCTGTTTGTGATTTGATGGATCTGAATCTTTTGCCTGATAGAAGGAGGACGAACAGTTTGTGACATCTGTTGGTACATCTCAAAATATTAGAATATCGTGAAAAATTACATATTTCTTGACCATTCCACACAAGTCCATCTTTATTTTTATTTTGTGACTCAGTCTGTGTGTCTGTCTCTACAGGTACGTCGCAAATTTTTTTAATATTGTCAAAAAGTTCAGTATTTCTTGATATCCTTTTCAGAAAGTGAAATCCAGGAAATCTTACACTGTCAAAGGTACCAAAAGCTGGTTCAACCACCAGGGTGTTACTGTTGCTTGATTGGCAGCAAACTCTCCTGACCTGAACCTTATAGAGAATCCATGGAGTATTGTCAAGAGGAAGATGAGAGACACCAGACCCAACAATGCAGACGACCTGAAGGCTGAGATCAAAGCAACCTGGGCTTCCATTACACCTCAGCAGAGCCACAGGCTGATCTCCTCCAAGCCACGTCACATTGATGCAGTAATTCATTCAAAAGGAGGAACAACCAAGTGAATTTTGGGTTTCATCATCTGTAAGCCATAATCATCAAAGTTTCAAGAAATGAAGACTTGACGTATTGCACTCTCTGTGTAATAAATCTATATCATATATGCATTTCACTTTCTGAAAGGAATGTCAAGAAATATTGAACTTTTTCACAATATAATTTTTTGTAGATGTACCTGTGTATGCCTGATAAATGGCACTCACTTTTTTTTGTCAGGAGATGAAAGAAGCCCTCAGGAGATGGATTTGAAAAAAATACTTTCATTTTCCATGGATGGACCAAATGTAAACTGGAAGTTTCTGGAACTGCTTCAAGAAGAACAGTGTGATCAGTATGAGGGGACTCAGCTGATTGTGGTTAGGAGCTGTGGCCTCCATAACCAACATAATGCCTGCAAATGTGGTTTCCCATATGGCAGCTAAAGAAAGTTTTGAAAGCCATTCATATTCTCTTCCATAATGTGCCAGCAAGGAGAGAGGACTTTACTGCTTTTACTAAATCTGCCACATTTCCACTTGCATTCTGTAGCCACAAATGGCTTGAAAACTTACGAGTAGCAGAGAGAGCCCTGGAGGTGCAGTCAGAATGAAGAAGCTAAAAATCCAGGAACTGCATCGTTTGACACCATTAAATCTGCTCAGAAAGATCCCCTCATCCTCGCAAAGCTACACTTCTACATAGCCATCACCAGGACCTTCACTCTTTTCTTGACAATATATCAAACTGATGAACCAGTGCTGCCGTTCTTAGCCACAGACTTGGCTGAGTTGATGAAGGTAATGATCTACTAGCATTGGACAGGTTGATGTTGCAATTTTTTTTCAGTGTGTGTACAATTCAGCAAAGAGGTGGAGACCTGCAATATGCAGGAAGACACAATGATTGGTCTGTGATTGGTCTGTGATTGTGTTAGCATCTGTGGGGAAGTCCACAAAGTCTATCTCAAAGGACCTACTCACATCTGCTGCATCAGCAAAGTCCAGATACCCAGACACAGAAGTGAAAAAAGCAGAAGAAACCATAGAGGAGCTTAAGAAAAAGAAGTAAACTCTGCTACAGGTGTCAAGCAGCCTACATAAAGATGCAGATCACACAATATCAAACACACTGAGGAAGAGGTACAAAGAAAAAAAGTGTGAATGAGAACAAGTGGACGCTTATTTTGAACTTATTTTATTCCCTGTATTCAGTTCAGTAGTTAGTACTGTAATGTTTTTGCATTTTTTGTTTGAAATAAATGCACTTTCTTGCTCAAAAGAGCAATTATCTTGATGTCTGTTATTTTTCAGGACTTTCAGTTCCACGTATTTGGACAGAACTATAAGGCATCACATGTTCTTTGCAGTTTTGTGAATGTAGGTTCTGTCAGAACATTGCTGGAATGAGTTCTATCAATGTTGTATTGCCCATGTCATATTTATATTGAGGGAAAGTTATTTTGCACTTAGTATTGTTATTGTTTTATCACCCAGTTCTAGTCTGGTGTTCTTAAACTTCTTTTCACACCAGTCTGCTTTCAAGCTGAACTTGCTGGGGAAGTTGGTCCTGAACAAATTTGAAATCTGCACCATTTGGTTATTCTTCCTTAAAGATTTGAGACATTTTTAAACGCCTTCCAAGTCTTCCACAGCTTTTTTTTCCCTTCTGAAAGGCATTGTGGAGTTCATCTTTTGATCCTAATATGATACCAATAGCAAAGAATGTCTGGTTAAAATGACAGATTCCTCCTGCATCTAATGGCACCTAATCTGTAAGACCTGATTCTTTATGAACTACAAGTTGTCTGCAATGAAAGGATGTGATTGACAAAATTTCATTTATGTCTAATTTAATTGTAATTGCCTTGATCTGTACACTAATAAAGGTTAGAATGTTTGCTTGTTCAAACATTGAAAAAAAGATATTTCCATGCGCTGTACATATTTCACATTTATTGATTTATTGATTTGTCCAGTATCAGATTACATAGGAGAAGGTAGAGTTTTACACCCCCAGTCCAGCTTAGGTTTATTTTGGCTTGTAATGTTTATGTATATTTTTTAAAATGAGATTCTTGTGATTGGGTTGATTTCCAATGCCCATGTTATTTTAATAATGCATTTCAAACTTGTTCAACTGGAGTGTATCCGTCGCCACCAGCTTCCAATAGCTTCTGTTAGTAACTCACAAAAAAAGCACAAGACCCTTTTGCTTATGAGGTGCAATGTCACTCAAAACTGTATCTGCAATCAACACCCATGTTTCTCTGCTCAGTGCTGTTTGGGAGAGAGAGTTAAGAAGATTCAAAGAACCACTGCTTGCCTCAATAATCATGTTCATTCTATGTTCATAAAATGCTTTAACATGATTCCAAATGACCACTCTGTAAAAACACATCTTTCTGAAATCCATTTTACACATGGGTAAGAGGTATAAGAGGTTAATGGTTTTACTTGTAGCTTGACCACATCATGCATCAGAATTAATATTTTAATTACCAGCATTCTTTCTTTCTGGCCTTAATTTTTGTTATTCTGTCTGCAGATTACTAATTTTATTGGTATGTTTTGTTCTAACTGGTAAATAACTATCTGTAATGAAGACAAATTCCAGACATTTGTGTAGAGAAATATCTGTTTGTGGAAATGATAAACACACATTGCATGGAATTAAAAAGTCCTTACAAAGTCTGTCCCACATTCAACAGCTGAACTTCAGTATCCTTCTCTTTTCCTCTCCAGAGGAGGCATGTAGTAGGTCTTCAAAGCTGACGTATGTGGATTTTCCCTGGGCTGTAGAGTTGTAGGAAACATCTAATCAGGCAAGCATCATTATTATGATCAGTAATCATTATTACTGGCAATAACGTTCAAAATCTTAAACACTTTTTAATCAGAGTTTAGCATCAAAGCAACAAAACGTCTTGGATATTGATCTGATCAGTCAAGTAGCAGAAAAGGTTTTTATCAGTTTCAGCTGCTTTGATGTTAATGAAATGAACAGGTGCACTAGAGGGGCAATAGTGTTACAAACCCCAAAACAGGAATGATTTTACTGATTTCTTCCCTTCTCATCTTTTCTGGCTGTTTTTGCACTGGTTCTGAATTTGGATATGGTCATATTCACTACTGCTAACATGAGGCAATTCCCTACAGATTCCCCACACAGGTAATTCAACTCCTCCAGAATAGCACATCAATGCATGCCATTGCCATTGAGCATGGAGGAGAGTCCAGGAGACAGGCAGTTACTCTAGGTGAGCTAGACAGGGCCGTAGAAGGTTTTTAACCCCTCAGCAGGACCAGCAGGACCCTTTGTGCAAGTAGGAACTCAATGGGTACTGCCAGAGCCCAACAAAAAGACCTCCAGCAGGCTACTCGTGTAACCTGACCAAACCAGCAGAAACAGGGATGCACAGATCTCTACAGGCTTGACAATATCTGGATGTAATCCCTGGACCCATTCTCAGACCCCACACTGGTGCAGTGTCTTGGGTTCCTCTTGTTGCACAATAATGCCCAGCCTCCTGGTAAGAGTATGCAGGCAATTTCAGGGGCAGCCATAGCCTAATGGTTAAGAGAGGTGGGTTTGTGACCGAAGGGTCCCAGGTTCGCTTCTCGGAACCAGGCAGCAGCTGAAGTGCCCTTGAGCAAGGCACCTAACCCCCAACCGCTCACTATGTACGTCGCTCTGGATAAGAGCGTCTGCCAAATGCTGTAAATGTAAATGTAAATGTAAAGGATACCATTGAATGGCTACCACACTCGCCGGACAAATCTAATGGAACCCCTGGTCCAGATCTGGGAGGATAGTATCATTAGGACCATATATAAAATACCCTTTTGAGTTGCTACAATGAATATTCCAGAAATGTACTGGCCAGTCAAATGTTTGTACATATAATAATTGTATAATTACTGTATGTACAATAATTGTACTTTACTGTCTGTTTTCTTGTGCTATTATTGGAGTTAAGTCCTAACCAGTAGATTCTAAGAATACAGAAGCATAGAGTATATAAATAATGCAATTACAGTCAAACCCCGTTGGCTCACCCTTATTGGGGTGTTTTTTTGTTTTGTTTTTTTGCTGCGTTTGTCATGTATGGTAATAGAATGTAGATAAACGGCTACTGAATACTTTATGGTATTACTAGACTCCCATGAGAGACACTTGGGTTCAGTATATGTGCGCTGCTCATTCAGACATGTTAAAGCCTCCACAGCATCATTACATGCATGAGCTAATAATGAGAAAACTGCAGTGGCCGCGACAGCAGTAGCAGACATAGTATTAGCATGTTCTAGGCTACAGCACTAACACGGACCCAAGTTGTCACGGTGCCAGGGGAGGTCGGGTGAGTGGAACAGAAATATTTTCACTGAGGCTCTAATCACGGTCCTCAGACTGATGATGTGGTTCTCTATGCAGCAAGCTATGACCACAATGAGTAGATGGAAGTGAAAGGCAGATTTGTCTATTCACGGGTAAAAAAATAAACAAAAACAATAAAAGAACAAAAAACGAATGAAAAAAAGCAGGAATACTGAGCAGAAGGCAAAAGGGGGGGGGGGGGGGCAGAACTAGTGAGGTTCAAACTGGGAATTTCTGGAATCACTGGAATCTGATACGCAGCTGCTTCTAGGATCAAAAGTCCAAGACTGAGCAAGGGAACACCAGTGGTATAAGACAGGTCTCTAATTACCTGATGAGCCCCATCAGTCAGTCAGCGGCATGCAGATGGATGGAAGTCTCCCTTTGTTGGTGAAGGGGTGAAAAGGCCTTCGGGCGATACACAAGTTTGGCGAGCTACGGATGGAGAAATGCACTTTGCACGTTGTGGTGAGGGCAAGAGGTGAGGTTGGCATAACAAGGTGAATAACATGGAAGGAAATCGGTTTTGTAGCCTTCCATTGTGAGAGACCAGGTTGGTGAGAGGTGAGCTAACAGGGTTTGACTGTAAGTTGTTAAGGAACCATTAACTAACCATAACTTGGCAAAATCATTTCTATGAATAGACTACGCTTGTCATTTAGTTTCCAAAAACATGCCCAGAGGCCTGATAAAGTTAAAAAGCTATTATTTGAAGTACAAAAATGCAATTTAAACAGACCTGTATAAAAGGTGTATGAAAATATTTATTAAGTGCCAAGCAATGAAAATTAATGAATAATTACCCACTAATTACCCACTCCTGCACTTTTACTTTGTGCTCATGTTTACCTTGGTCGAGCGAGAATGGCACTTTTTGGTGGAGATGACTGGCAGGGAGCCTCGATGTGGTATGGCCAGAGTTGGTAAACTGGGCACCAGGTAAGGGACTTTCGGAGCAGGCACCACCACCTTCAGCCTGGGTAGCTCCACGGGGTAATGAGTCATGCGTCTGTTGTCACCAATGTGTTTGAGCTGCTGTTGGAAGATGACAACAGTTCGGCAGTTCTAAAACTGAGCTATTGCTTTTTGTATTACTCAGCTATTGTTTTTTATAGTAAAACAAATACACAATATTTTACAAGCGATAAGATATTTAATGTTTTATAATTTGAAGTTGCAACATTCAATTAATTGTGGATGAGTGTTCCTATCATGTGTGCTGGTACAGTGAAAGCTGTTTGGACATCATACCTGACGTCTACCCTGGCGGGCAATACGCCACAGGTGCTCCCCAGCGCTTGGTGTGGCACTCGTCTCTGCTTCCACACCCATGACCCTTTGTAGACCCACTGCTCTCCTTTCGGTCAGTCTACAGACAACAATGTCATAGATAATGGGATCCCACTCTGTGAATTGTATTGGTTTGTTTGTATGAAGAAAAAATGTCACTGTAAAATGTTAGCACAGCCAATAATGTCAACTTATGGGGCCCAATTATTATAATTTATTTGGATAATTCAAACTGTTCCATGATCATCTTCATTAACCCTCATTGGCAGTGTGGCAAGAAGTAATTTTAGTATGATGTGGGTCTCTATCTGTGACCAGCAAGCCTGCTTCCAACAAATACTTTATCTTTTAGGCTAAGCACTATTATATAACAGGAAAAATACAATGCTTTGGAAAAGTACTTCCAGTGTTCCTTACATTTTGTTTCTTTACAATACAATATGGTTTTTAAAGCTTGTGATTTACTGGAGGACAGAAACTGACCAACACCACTATCCCCAGTCTGAAAAACGCAATTGTCTCCTTAGTTGCTCCGTCTACCAATGAACCTAATTTAATTCATAATGGGCAAACTAGCCATTGACTGATGCTGGCCCTTTTGAATCTAGACATGATTATAAATACAGTTCCAGCTATGCAAAGTTCCATAAAAGGTCTCAACAAAGAGCAAACTATTCTGCAATCAAATGAAATTATAGAAGACCTGAGAGAATTGAAATATCAGAAAATATACCAAAACTATCAAATTTAACTGATGAAACCAATCAAATAAACCAGTTAAGAAAGGGTGTTATAGATTATAAATTAATAGATTAGTTTTTTGGAGTGGCCTAGTCAAAGTCCTGACCTGAACTCCATTTAGATGTTGGGGCAGGACCTGTAAAGTGCAATTATTGCTCAAGAGCCCCCCCAGTGTGGCTGAATTAAAAAACAATTACGTAGAGAAGAGAGGGACAATTTTTAATCCATAGTGAAGCCAATGTCTGATAACATGTTAACAGAAGTGTTTCATTGCTAGAAGGTAGGGCTGGCTGATATGGCATAAAAATAATATTGTGATATTTTTAAGCTATATCATGATACACAATATATATCTCGATACCTTGAAAGTTCCTCTAAATCATAAAAGGATAGCAATTTAATACATTTACATTTGCTTTTATTTTAAACCAACGTATAATATAGCAAACTTTATTTTAAGCTGAAATTTAACAAAGAAAACACTTCATTTAAATTGGGAAATTGCAACTTTATAGTGTGTGTTTTTTGTGCCAAAAACACAAAACTGTCAACAATTTCTGGCTTGAGTGATGTCTGGTGGCATGTAACTACATTGGTACTGGTACTAAATACCCTTTTGGATCCTAGAGAGTTTTCTGGATGAGCGGGGGAGTGAGCGAGCTGTCTTGACGGGACAGAAAAGCAAAACTCGAAAGCGAAGTATAAGCTATTTAACAATAGCGTTAGGATTTCTACTCGATGGTCACGATATAGTCATTTACTATATCACACATGGAACAAGCCGAGATACATCGAGTATACTCCATATATCACCCAGTCTTACTAGAAGCTATGGAGTTTTATACTTCAATAAATAAGATCATTTTAAAATTCATTGTGTTCAATCATGTCTTGTTTTATAATTATAATTTTGGGGGAGGAGATTAGAAATAGCATGCACATGGGTGACTGGGGACTGATCCCTTGCTGGGATTAAACTCCTCTACACTTGAGTCCTTTGGCAAAACTCCTAACACTACATGTGCTTTATAATCTATACCATCATTAAATTACTATACAAGTGTTTGCCAAATGTATAACACTAACATTGTTAGATCATTCCAATTTGTGTGTCCCTGATAAACAACAATACATTACAATAACTTTTGATTTCATCCATGATATTGGGTTCAAAATTTCATGACATTCTTTACATAAACATATATGCTGAAGTGGCTTGTTTGGTGCAGGCTTGCAAACTGCCGTTAAGATTTCTAAAGTAGCTGCATTAATTGAATTTTCATTCTATATAATACAGACATTCAGATCTTTCCTTTAGTTTCATGGTTTTTCAGTATATTGTTACACCTCTAATACCTTTTTCATGGCAATTAGTTCCATATACCACCTCCTGTTATTACAGAAAAGGTGATTTATACCAAGCAACAGTCAGTCGGCTTAAAGCCAAGAGAAGTCACTGCATGTTTTCAAGCTTCTGCCCAAGAGACATCACACAGCTGTTAAATGAACTTATAAAAAAGTCTTGTGTATTATGTAGTAGATTCAGTTTTATTTTGAACACCCGATCAGGAATGTTGACTGGAGCTATTTACATTTCTTATAATAGTGTGTGCATGTGCATGCATGTGTGCGTGTTTCTGAGCTTACCGCAGTTCTCTGAAGCAGACATGCTGCAGTGCTACACGAGCACTGATCCGTTCATCTGGATCATAAGCTAGCATCTGGTAGAGCAGAGACAGACTCGGGGCAGAGCACTGAGGGATCAGATGAGAAAGTCCACTGCCTTTCCGAGGCAGAAAATCGAAGTGCATTGCACGAGACCTTAGTTACATGAGAAACAAGGAATCAATCACTTTTTTGCTGCGGTGTATTACTGGACTTGTGCAGTTGTTAGTATTGTTTAGTAAAACAAAATGTAATTTAATGTAGTTATAGCTAGTAATCTCTACCACATGTTCAGGATTAGGAAGATTAGAAATGCAAGACAACTGTTAAACAGCAACTTTTTTAGCTACTGTTGAGTGGTTGGACAGATTATAATGCTCAACTCTTTAAAAAAAACAACAACCAAACTACATGTTGAAAATAGAGGTGGGAATCACAGGGTCTCTCACAATACAATGTGCAATATATAGACCATGGTAGTGATCTCATGATACAGCAATTCTGCAATACCATATTTCCCCAACAATAGGCAGCAGCTTATACATTGATTTTGCAAACCTGGTATTGGGTGCGGCTTGCTTAAATAGGGAGGCCTATCTAAAAACATGAAAACACATTCGCTAAAAGTATAATTCAGTACAAAAAGATGATTAGTTCAATTTAAATTGTACTGTTTACTGCAGCAATTAACAGTTCGAAAAGCAACACAAAGCAAAGATAGATCATAGATGTTGTTCTCAACTCTTTAGACAATTCTCTGCTCTTCTTTCTGTTCTCCATGCTTAGTGTGGCACACAGACACACAACAGAAAGATTGAGTCAACTTTTCTCCATTGTAATTGGCTTCAGGTGGGATTGCTATATTGCCAGTACCTGTTTCTTGACACATGTGAGTTTAAACAATGTATCCACAGTTTTTAAGTTTTCTGTGCACTTATGGCAATTTTTTTCTTTTTCTGATTTTTTGTGTTGCTCCAATGCACATAAAGAAAATAAATATGTGTATACCAAAACATTTCGAATTACAATAGTTTTATCGGCGAAATTGGTGCCTTTTCTGGAAAAATTCATTTTTCTCTTTTCACTTACGGGTTTATCTTAATAATAGCCTGACAGTCTGTGTGCAAGATTAGAGTGAATAGAGCAGATGTTAAGAGGCGAGTCTGGTCACTTCACCTACATCTTAGAAGAAGTAAAATAATTAACATCAAGTTTTCACCAATTAGTTAATCACATTGCTGAAAACACCACAATCAATATGTTATTAAACCTCAATTCTGACCACCACATATTTATTCATTATGACTTCATATTGCTCTAACAGGGCTACGGTAGTCAGGCTCCTTTCTCCTTTCAGTGTAAAAGAAATGATCAGAACAAGATTTATTAAAATATTCCTAGGTCCAATATCTCTAAATTTAATACAATACCTCCAATACTACAAAATCAAATGGACATTTTATGAGCATTTTTTTTTATTGACAACACAAACTAACTGAATAATAATACTAATTACTAACGAACATAAAACTGATCTGTCCCTGTTTGCAGCACTCATTACCTAAATAAATTCTGAAAGAAATATCAGCACTTGATCACTAACTTGCTGATTTAGTTTTTCTGATGTAGAAGCTAAACATCACAATTTAGAGCCTGAGGACTCTGGAGCAGTGGACATGCATTCTTTAAAGAACAATGTGTTCTCCACAAGAAGTTTAATAAAAAAATATTTTAAAATTTGCTTTCATTTGGTATACAAGCGTTTCAGGAAAATTGTTTATATTATATACATTTATATTTTAAGAATTAATTGGAATATAATCTGAATTCCAAAAAAGTTGACACACTGTGTAAAATGTAAATAAAAACTTAATGCAAAAACTGGAAAGTGTCATAACCAATACTTTATTTACAACAGAACATAGGAATCATGTTTCTGTCATGGAAATCACTGAATGGGTTCAGGACATTTTCAAAAATCTGTGAGGACAGTTTGATGTGCCATTCACAAATTCAGGTTATAGCTTGACCATGCAAAGAATAAGCCATATTAAAATTATTTTAAAAACACTACTGTCTTCTTTGGGCCAAAGCTAATTTAAAATGAACTGAGGCAAAGTGGAAAACAGCTTTGTGGTCAGATAAATCTACATTATATTCTTTTTGGGAAACATGGATGCTGCATCCTCCAGACTAAAAAGGAGAGGGATCATCCAGCTTATTATAATAGCTTAGTTTAAAGGTCTGCACTTCTGATGGTAATGGGGTTCATTAGGGCCTATGGAATTATCTAACATCTATTAGAACAGTAGCTTGCTAGTAGAAGAGTCCAGGAGCTGAACTAGCCTGCCTGCCATCCAGACCTTTCACCAGCTGAAAACATTTGCCACATGATGGAAATAATGACAAAAAAACAGGACTGTTGAGCAGCTTGAATCTTATATCAGACCCAAATGGGAAAACATTACTCTCCCAAAAGTCCAACCACTTCCAACCACTTTTTTTCAGTCACTTAGAGACTGTTAAAAGAAGGGGGGATGGTACATAGGGGTAAATAACTGCTGGCATTAATTTTAAAATGACTATTTTTTAGTTTAATGTTAATGATTATATTGTATTGTGAATAATATATGGGCTTATGAGATTTGCCAATCATTGCATTCTATTTTTATTTACATTTTACACAGAGTACCAACATTGGAATTGGAGTTGTATATCTTAAAACCAGTACAAACTCACCGCTTTAACTTTTGGAGGACTGTATTATCTGGCGTTCCAAAAACTTCATGAATCTTGGTCACTTGATCTACTTCGTTACTCCCTGGAAACAAGGGGCTCAAGCTAGGAGGCAGCAAGATAAAATGTCTGATTAGAAAAGTAAAAGACAAAGTATTAAATGCATTCAGAATTGTGTATGTTTTAAAAGCAAAATATCTCATAATGCAGTACAGAGACCTTAGAATTTCAAAAAAAACACAGCCTGCACTCCACATGTCCATTTTAAGTGAGTAGTAGCCATCTGTGAGCAGACATTCTGGAGCTCGGTACCACCGGGTGGAGATGTATTCTGTGTGAGGAGGTTTGGAATACACACTCCTGCAGGAGCCGAAGTCTGCCAGTTTCAAGATGTCACGCTATGGAGAAAACTGGTCATGGGTAAGTTCATAATTTGCAAGTATTTTTTTTTTTTTTTACTGTTCTTAGGTGTTTGAACCAATTTTTTCTCATTATCTTCACTGAATTAAGATGCTGTATATGTGCTTCTTTGGTTTTCATTTGCAATAATGACTCATGAGATTGACTTACTTTGATTAAAATATTTTCTGGTTTCACATCTCTGTGGAAAATTCCATTGCTTAAAAACAGATAACACAGTTAATAAAAACAGTTAATAAAATTTTTATATTTTAAGAACAGATTTATAAAATCTACAAAAATCATATGTCATATCATATTGACAGCATCAAAAACAAAACATACCTGTGTATATGATCCAGAGCTTTACAAAGCTGGTACATGTAATGTTTGACTTTGCTTTCAGCAAAGGGATACTGCCTTCCTGCAGTTATATAAGATAAAAAGTGTATATGTACCACATGTAAATTAAGGTATTGAAATGCAGCCCAAGACCTTAAGCATCTATATGCAGCATTAAAAATAAGTTGATCTCAATTGCAGTGGTGCTTCAAAGTTTGTGAACCCTTTAAATTTTTCTATATTTTTTATGAATGTGGCACACCTCTTTTGATTTTTAAATATGTACAAAAGTTAGATGAAGAAAACATACTTAAATACATTTACCAAAAATAATTACACTGAACAAATATATAAACACAACACTTTCGGTTTTGCTCCTATTTAACATCTAAAACAATTTCTACAGACACAAAAGACCCATCACTCTTAAATATTGTTCACAAATCTAAATCTGTGTTACTGAGCACTTAACCTTTGCAGAGGTGTGGCATATCAAGGTGCTGATTAGAGCATGAATATTGAACAGATGTGCCTTAGACTGCCCACAATAAAAGGCCAGTCTGAAATGTGCACAGTTGTCTTTACCGGGGGCGATCAGAAAACCATTCAGTATCTGGTGTGGTCACTGTTTGCCTCACGCAATGCAACACATCTCCATCGCATAGAGTTGATCAGGTTGTTGATTGTGGCCTGTGGAATGTTACTCTTCAATATCTGTGTGAATTTGCTGAATGTTGGCAGGAACTGGAACACGCTGTCGTATACGCTGATCCAGAGCTACTCAAACATCTCAATGAGTGACATGTCTGGTGAGTCTGCTGGCCATGCAAGAACTGGGATGTTTTCAGCTTCCAGGAATTGTATACAGATCTTTGCAACATGGGGCCGTGCATTATCATGCTGCAACATGAGGTGACGGTCATGGATGAATGGTACAACAGTGGGCCTCAGGATCTCATCACCGGTATCGCTGTGCATTAAAATGCCATCAATAAAATGCACCTGAGTTTGTACGCCTGCCCAAACATACGCCTGTCCAAACCATAACCCCACCTCCACCATGGGCCACTCCATCCATAACGTTGACGTCAGCAAACTGCTCACCCACACGACGCCACACACGCTGTCTGTCATCTGCCCTGAACAGTGAAAACTGGGACTCATCTGTAAACAGGACGCCTCTCCAACGTGCCAGACGCCATCGAATGTGAGCATTTGCCTACTCAAGTTGGTTAAGAAAATGAACTGCAGTCAGGTCCAGACCCCGATGAGGATGACGAGCTGCAGATAAACTTCCCTGAGACAGTTTCTGACAGTTTGTGCAGAAATTCTTTGGTTCTGCAAACTGATTGTTGCTGCAGCTGTCCGGGTGGCTGGTCTCAGAATATCATGGAGGTGAACATGCTGGAGGTGGAGGTCCTGGGCTGGTGTGGTTACACGTGGTCTGCAGTTGTGAGGCCGTTTGGATGTACTGCCAAATTCTCTGAAACACCTTTGGATACGCTTATGATAGAGAAATGAACATTAATTTCATGGGGAACAGCTCTGGTAGACATTCCTGCAGTCAGTAGACAATCACACGCTCCCTCAAACACTGCAACATCTGTGGAATTGTGCTGTGTGAGTGGCCTTTTATTGTGGGCAGTCTAAGGCACATCTGTACAATATTCATGCATCTAATCAGCACCTTGCTATGCCACACCTGTGAGGTGGGAAGGATTCTCTCAGCAAAGGAGAAGTGCTCACTAACACAGATTTAGATTTGTGAACAATATTTGAGAATAATGGATCTTTTGTGTATGTAGAAAATATTTCAGATCTTTAAGTTCAGCTCATGTAAAATGGGAGCAAAACCGAAAGTGTTGCGTTTATATTTTTGTTCGGTGTATATTTGGTCAAGTATATATTAAAAAAGAAATAACATCATGTGGCAAAAAATAAGTGAACTTGTGTTTTCAGTATCTGGTGTGACCTTCTTGTGCAGCAGTAATTTCAACTAAACACATGTGGTTACCGTCAGTTATCAGTCCTGCAAACTGACTTGGATATTAGAGGGTTTTCTCACATGAACTGCTTGCTTTAGGTCTTTCCACAATATTTCAATAGGATTAAGTTCAGGTGTTTGACTTGGCTATTTCATTCACTTTATTTTTCTTTAACCAGTCCACTTGTGTGTTTAGGATCAATGTCTTATTGCATGAGCCACTGTCTCTTGATATTAAGTTCATGGACAGATGTTTTGACATTTTCCTTTAAAGTTTGTTCCATCAATGATGGGAAGTCATGTAGGCCTAGATACAGCAAAACAGGACTAAACCACAGAATTCCCTCTACGTTTGTTCACATGATCTATAGTAAACTGCAGATGGGTAGATATGTTCTGTCATGCATACCAGTGTTGTTCAGTGTTTTTCTTGGGGTGGACTCATAAACATTAATATTAACCAATGTGAGACAAGCTTTTAGATACTTAGAAGTTTCCCTGAGTTTATTACCTCTCAGATTACTTTGCTTTGCAGTTGGAGGTATCGTTGATGGTCAACCACTTCTTGGTAGGCTAACAATGCTCCTGAATTTCCTCCAATTGTATACAACCTATCTAACTGTTGAATGATGAGTCCAAACTCATTAGAAATGGTCTTGTAACCTTTTCCAGCTTTATGGGCATCAACAACTCATTCCGAGGTCCTAAGACACCTCCTTTTATATACATTCACAAATGTGTAGTCTGTGTGATCAGGCTTTAATTGGGTTTTGTTTTGTTTTGTCTAATAAATACAAGACTAAATATAATTACTTTGTATTCATTTGTTTAACTATGGATTTTCATTTACTTTTAGGACTTGTTTGAAAATCATATGATGTTTTAGGTCAGGTTAATAAACTTTCAAGCACCACTGTATGTATAAACCAAGCAGTAGAAATGCTTAAATTAGACAAACTAGCTCTGGAAGCTCATATATTGTAAGATACTATGAAGCTTACAGTACCTCTAATCAACTCATAGATGTTCATCTCCATAAGTTCACATATCAAGGACAGGGTCCTCTTGTCCTGGTCACTGAAAAAATATATTTGGCTGAAATTACTTATTTGTAGTTTACAGTTTATTATTTATTACTTTAGGGGATTGTTATACTTACAATATTAGATCATGAAGTTGCAGTATGTTAGGATGAGGACTCAACCTTTTCATTGCTTGGACTTCACGGAGGTTGTGCGCCTGTTCCAGGCTGAATGAAGATGATGTGTGGATTAAACTAGTAATTACAATGGACACCACGACATTTAATTTTTAGTTCACAGTAAACTGTGAGACTGCTAAATGTTGTGAATTTTCAAGGGAAAGAAAAACAGAAGATTTGCTGAAAACAGGTGGATCTAAAAACTGCAAGCAGTTTTGTGTTGTCACAATAAGTTTTTAAATACAAACCTAATTTTCAAAAAAGTATAGATATTTTGCAAAAAAACCAAAATTCTGTTAATATTATAAAATTAAACTTTCTAACTCAAGTCAGCTTTGTGCTCATCAACACTCTCAGCTGTGTTAATGAGAAGACTACTGAAATGATCTCAGCAGGTTCCTTTTACGAATTTATGAAATTGACCATTGTTATCTTTGAAAGGTGAAAAGCCAGCACTTGTAATAGTATGGTGGGGGAAGATGCATATTTGTGAATGTACCAGATGTGTATTAGGATTCTAGAAAGACCTACGTATGTCTCTTCCTAGGATTTCCATGCTTATTTCAGTGGGACAGTGCAAGACCAAATTCTGCAAAGACTACAACATTGAGGCTTTATAAACAGAGTGCATGTGTCTGACCAGTCTGCTACCAGTCCAGAAATATCTCCTTCTGTCCATCATGAAGAAAAGAATCAGACAATGACTATTATGGACGGTAAAGGACAGTAATGGCTAAGATAAAGAAGCTCTCTAAAGAAATGCAGCTGTGAATTGTGGCTGCTCACAAGTTTGGAAAGGGGTATAAGGCAGTATCAAAATGTTGTCAAGTTCCAGTGGCTACAGTGCAAAGTATTATTAAAAAATTAAAGATGTTCCACACTGTGGAAAAGTGCTGGCCAGTAGGATAGTGAGAGAGGTGAAAAAGAACCACCTCCAAGCCCATCCCGGTCAATCTGGGCTCTGCTGGTGGTGGAAAGAGAGTTGCAGTACATACAGTGGAAGAATGCAGTTGAACACCTACTAAATCCTTTACAGTATATGCTAAGAGAGACATGTGTTAGCTACAGTGGAGAAAAAATATTTGGCTGCCACAGATTCTGTAAGTTGTCCTTCTTAAAAAGATGAGAGAGTCTGTAATGTTCATCATAGGTTCACTTCAACTGTGAGAGACAGAACGTAAAAAATCCAGGAAATCACATTGAATGATTTTTAAAGAGTTTATTTGCATATTGGTGCAGAAAATAAGTATTTGGCCAATAACAAAAGTTCACCTCAGTACTCTGTAATGTAATGTTGGTTGGTCAAATGTTTCCTGTAGGTCTTCACCAGGTTTGCAAACACTGTAGCTGGTATTTTGGCCCATTCTTCCATGCAGATCTTCTCAGGAGCTGTGATGTTTTGGGGCTGTTGCTGGGCAATATGGACTTTCAACTCTCTCCAAAGATTCTGTATTGGATTGAGGTCTGGAGACTGGCTAGACCACTCCAGAACCTTGAAATGCTTTTTACATAACCACACCTTCGTGGCCGGGCAGTGTGTTTGGGATTATTGTCATGCTGGAAGATCCAGTAATGTTTCATCTTCAATGCTCTCACTGATGGAAGGAAGTTTTTGCCCAAAATCTCACCATACATGGCCCCATTCAGCCTTTCCTTCCTGTCCCCTTTGCAGAAAAGCAGCCCCAAAGCATAATATTTCCACCTCCATGCTTCACTGTGGCTATAGGGATGTAACTCAGCATTCTTCCCCCTCCAAACATGTTGAGTGGGGTTTATACCAAAGAGTTCCATTTTGGTCTCATCTGACCACATGACATTCTTCCAATCCTCCTCTGTATCATCCAGATGGTCTCTGGCAAAATTTAGATGGGCCTGGACATGGGCTGGATTTAGGAGGATTTTAATCCATGACGAAGTAGTGTGTTACTAATAGTAACCTTTGTTACTGTGGTCCGAGCTTTCTTCAGGTCATTGACCAGCTCCTCCATGTAGTTCTGGGCTGTTTCCTCACTGTTCTCAAGATCATTTGTACCCACAAGGTGAGATCTTGCATGGAGCCCCAGGTCGTGGGAGACTGTCAGTGATCTTGTATTTATAATATAATATAATTTTCTAATAATTGCTCCAATAGATGATCTCTTCATACCAATTCTTGCTTGTTTGTAGGAGCTAAATACAAATTTTCTGCACCATTATAAAAATAAATTCTTTAAAAATCATACAATGTTATTTTCTGATTTTAGTTAAAGTGAACCTATGATGAACACTACAGACTCTCTCATCTTTTTAAGTGGGACAACTTGCAGAATTGACGGCTGCCAAATACTTTTTTGTCCCACTGTATATATATAGTTTTATGCAAAAGTTTGGGCACCCCTTGATAAATAACAGATTTTGGTGATTTTGTAATTGAAAAGAAATTGTCTGTGTAAGTTTTGCTGCACAGTGAAATTTTCCTGCAGGTTTTTTGCAATCAAATTTGGATTTTGATTTGTCTTTCTGACCAGCATACGAACTTGGTCTTAAAGATCTCATCTTGACCACCACCACAATTCCCTTTAACTGCCATCTTACATTTCTCACTGTTGAATACAGCAAGCTGACAACGCTTTG
>JBBIGC010000001.1:38632417-38644235 GCA_037576955.1 Lepidarchus adonis
TGTGTGTGTGTGTGTGTGTGTGTGTGTGTGTGTGTGTGTGTGTGTGTGTGTGTGTGTGTGTGTGTGTGTGAATAAGTCTACATAAACACCAACAATTTAAGTATGGTTTCCTCATATATTTAATAAATATGGTCTTGGCAATAATTAGCATAAACAATAATAGTGTTTATTAGTGCTGTCTTTTTGCTCATCTATATGTCTACAAATTTGCAAATTGATATGTCCAAAGGTCTTGATAACAAAGGGGGGAGTATTCACTGGCTTGCGTGGCCTATGTACAGTCTTTAGTTTACGAATTCAAATACAACAGGCATCGTATTCGAATGGCACGTGTCGGTTTTAAGCGTCACTACCGAGCAGCGTGACTAGCAGGTTGCGCTCCTGAGTGTCACGTGCCGATACCTCCCGCTAGCGATTGGTGTAAGCGACAGGTGTCACTCCTGAGGCCACGTGCCGATACGAGCCCGTCCCGGTGCCGTAGCGGCCACTTCCTGTTCCTAGAGGCCGCTGTGCGTTTAGTGTGGTCTTATGCTTCGTGCTTTGCCATGTTTAGGAAAAATACACACTTAATGCACATAATTACACAAAATTGTGTAGATTTTGGGGTGCATGATTTTGGTGGATAGATCCATATTGCATAGAATTTTCAACATGCAAAACTAATTTTAACCTGAGGGACCCATATTTATCATTAACACTACGAACTAATCGTTACAACACGAGTCATATTTTACAACACGGTCTTTTCAATTCAGAAAATTCATTTTAAGTTTTTAAATGTCGGACTGTAGCACGCCTTCCTCGTCTGCATTACGATATATGACTTCAGTTCATAGTTACAGGCATTCAGCACTCAGTGACTTTTTGACTGAATAAAAATGGTTAAATGTCCAAGCGTCATTAATCGCTGAGCTCACAGTGTGGCGCGGCTTCCTGCAGCTGTCAGGCTACGAGACTGAAGCGAAAAAACATTAAGACCATAAAAAACGAAGTCAGGCGTACCTGTTAACGCTCTGTTTCATTGTTTTAGACGCATAACACTTGCCGTCTTTGATACTTTGCACTTTCATCACTTCTGAAAACGTTCCTTCTCCAATCTTCTTGACGATTTTGTAACCTGCGACGAGCAAAAACAACAGTGTTACACTCGAGCGAGGGAAAGCTGTTTCATGTGATGGCTTTCTCTCTTAACGAATCTACAGCTGTTTTTCTGCATTAACTAACGTGAACAGCTAGGCGGTGTCCGCAATTATTTAGCGTTAACACGAGAAAAAAATGTAACAGCTCCGCCAGTCAGCATCCATCACTTTCTTCTAAAACTTTTCACTTACTGTCCATTCTTAAGCCTCGACACTGGCCTTACGAGAACATGCCAAACAACGATCTATATTTTTCGTCGCACACATAGCAACGGTCACATTGTATATAACCTTTGTATTATCTTATAACACTCGTTTCGATGATCAAAATAAGTCCCCAACCCAGAGCTCCCCTCTTCAGCACTGTCACGTTAGCTTAGCATGGTAGCTTCCGTCGCCCTGGTAACGGGGCACGCGCCCGGCCTCCACTCTGACCTGGGGTGAGCGCAGCTGCTGTTAAGTCGACGAGTGCCAAAACAACACTTCTGACGCACAAACTACTCTCTTTGATATTTTACCACCAAAATGTTTTGCCTAGGCCCAGTAGAATGCGATAAGGCCACGCTAAATCCCCCGAAACACCGCCAATGACACTAAGGGCAGCGGTTAAAACAAAAACTCACCTTTTTTAGTGATATAGTTGCTGAGCGCCAGTTGAGGCTCCCACCGTTTCTTGCCCATTGGATGCATTCCAGACGTTTCCAAACGTGCTGCTCCTCTTAGCCTATTTTAACATCAGTGCAGCATGTGGAAAATTAGCTTCTGGTTAAGCGATTTCTGTATATTTTTCTACATTCACTTCGAACCGTCACAATAATAAATACATGCTTTCAGGGATTGGAATATTTAATGTCCCATTTAACCTCGTGCTTTAGGACGAAGAGTAGCATACATGTTTCCTCTCGTTCACTATTTTTCCCGAGCTATTTTGGACATCATGACCAAGCTTGTAACAACACAGCAACCGTAATTTCCATATCAAATATAAAAATATTACGCCTTTGTTCTTAAATTAAACATCAAACCTACAATTTAAAGTAAATATCAGTGCTTCTCAAAAACAAGGACTGTAATACCTCTGTAGTTAATATGCATTTATAGCAGCACATAATGACCCCAGCGCCTCTTTCCACCAAATTCCAAACGCGCTTCGATTTTTTGAGCACGAACGACTTTTCCGGACGACTGAAACAAACAGGCTTCCGTAGAAAACGACACACATGCGCAATGGTAATTTAGTATATGTCGTGGTTAGCAGAGGGAAGTGTCCGTACGAAAAGTAGACGATAAATTCACGTCTTGTGTCATTTTAGCGAAATGAAAAGCAGGTTTAACACAGTGGATATTAGAGCAGTGATTGCCGAGCTCAATTCCAAGTAAGTATTTAAGTTCAGTTAGTTTGTAACAGGGGAATCTTTGCTAAATTGCTTCTCTTAGCTCTTAGTCTTATTTGTTCATTTATTTTTCTGTCCGTTATCACTCAACATGTCGATCAGAGCAGGATGGGTTTCCCTTCTGAGCTTTGATTCCTTTTAAGTTTTTTTGCTACAATTTAGGGTGTTTTTCCTTTCCTCTGTCGCCTTTATGAGCTGCTTTATGATAACGCAGCACTGTGTTTGAATTTGGCTTGTTTTTAATAATTGATTTTTTAAAACACGCGAAAAGAAGTAAAGAAAAATACACAATTGCAAAAATTAATTTCGTGTTCCCACCACCATTTCTGTGTGGATGTTTGAGGTCATTTCGCTGGAAGGTCTGCCTGCAGGCAAGTTTCACCCTTGGGTATCTGGTGCTCTTTGTATACAGGCCTCATTTAGCCAAATATGACTAGGGGTGGGTGTCAAAGTGTATCTCATGATACGATACGCGATACATGGCCCATGATAATATAATGATACAGCAATTCAGTGATGAGATTCAACAGAGGTTTATTGTCAACACAACAGTATACACACTACACAGTGTATTTAAATGTTGTTTCACACAGCCCCCCACCTTGGTGCACTTGTAAACAATGTGTAAAGTAAAAAATATAAAATATGTACAAATATACAAGAAATACACTTACATAATTGATTTATTGCAAGACAATGATACAGCAACACATCACAGAAAAAATGGATGGGGATATAAATTTACATAAATAAACCAGAACATATCTTTTTTACATCGGTATATAAATAACAGAGAAATGAAAGGAGCAACCAGGTGTTATAGTCTATTTCTGGTTATATTATCTTGAATATATAAATATAGTAAATATATAAAATAGTAAAATACATACAGTAACATCTCTATCAATATGAAAATGTATTATAACTTTTTGATGGTAACAAAAGTTGACCCACACAGACCAACGGGAAAAGGCAAAAGCCGATCACATTGGCAAAGACGCTCACCTCCCAAACATGCATTGTGTCTCCACCAATCACATAGGCAACCTGCTGCTGGCAAACGGTAGAGTGCCACCCACCCAACGTGTTATGTTGTGTCTAATGCGCAGATAAAAGAAAGAGCCCTAGTGTAATGTAGGGTGTAGTGTTATCACAGGGAAGTGGTGAGAGTGCGCCCCATTTTTTTTAAAGAAGGCAACAATTTTTTAACTTGCGTTGAAGCATGATTGTTGGTAGGCTTTCTCGCTACACAAATTAAAAGCAGGAAAGAGACATGCAGCATGCTACAAAATAATCCACATTCTGTTCCATCAATGATGTAAAAGACAAAGCAAACCCAGACTTTAGATTTCTTTCCCTGTTTAGATTTAGCTTTCTCTGTTATCTCCCTGTTGGTATTAATTATCTTATCATGTGTGAGGAATGACAATGAAATATCACAATCAATATTTTGTTCCACCCCTTGATATGGTGAGAATGCCCAAAAAGACCACATCTCATCATTGCTTTTGGGGGGGGGGGGGGGGGGGGGGGCCCGGGGTCATGATTATGGTGCTGGCTCCCTGTTTTTGCAGCATTCGTCTGTCATATACAGTAGTAGAATGCAGTTGAACAGCTACTATATTCATTACAGTAATACTGTACTCCCGCAAGACACTGGTGTTCTCTATGTGTGTTTTTTTTGTGGCATTTGTCATATATGATAGAAGAATGTAGTTGAACGCCTACTAAATGCTTTACGGTAATACTGGACTACAATGAGAGACATCAGCAATCCCTATTTGCATGCTGCTGGTTCATGTTGCCACATGACTATTAATAATATAGCCTCCACAGCATCATTACATGCATGAGTTAATTGGGCAGGAGTTAATAATAGGAAAACAGCAACAGCAGCAACAGCAGTAGCATTAGCGGCAATAGCATTAGCAGACCTATGGAATTAACACGACTGACCGTGTTCTACGCTACAGTGCTAACACGCACCTAAGTTTGGCGAGCTATAGATGAAGGAATGCATATAGTGGGCACGTTATGGTGAGGGACGGGGGTAGATAACATGGAAGGAAATCTGTTCTGCAGCCTTTTATGGTGAGTCGTGAAGTTGTTGCGATAATGGGGGGCGAGCTAACAGGGTTTTACTGTATTAAGGTAAGTGGGCAGTTGATGGCGTAACAGGTATTTAAGGAGGGGAAATCATTTACATGTAATACACTGTTTTAATGTAACTGTTTTTCCCTGTTTTACAGATATGTCGGCATGCGAGTGAACAATGTCTATGATATCAACAATAAGACCTATCTCATAAGACTCCAAAAGTAAGTGTTTTGATGCAGACAGTATTTTACACGAGCCAACATACTTTTTGAAGTGAGAAATGTTGTTTTAAATATGTATGCAATTAGCAAAAATCCAAGCCCTCTGAGTTAATGAAAGGTTGGTAAAGCAATAGAACACTGAAGGATGTTACTAAGAACCCTGTGAAAACCTTTTGCAAGAATATAAGAACTGCTCTGAACAACTTGGAGATGATGCATCTTTCTGCCTTAAGATGATTACTTCAAACTTTCTCTTTCAGGCCAGACAGTAAAGCAGTCTTACTGATTGAATCTGGCATAAGAATTCACTCCACAGATTTTGAATGGCCCAAAAACATTATGCCCTCCGGTTTTGCCATGAAAGTAAGTATGTTATAGCCTAGTGCAATTGTCTTTTGTACCACAGATGGAATAAATTGCATTTTTTTCAAACTGTTGGTTATTTCCACATTATTATCTTCAGTGTCGAAAACACCTGAAGTCAAGGAGACTGGTATATGTTCAGCAACTTGGTGTTGACAGAATCGTGGACTTACAGTTTGGATCAGAAGAGGCTGCTTACCATCTTATAGTTGAGTTATATGACAGGGTAAGTACTTGAAATTTCTTTCTTTTCTTTCCCCCACAATATTAACTTCTATATAAAACTTCTATATGGTGGGTCCTCAAGGTATGTCGGGGTTCTGTTCCTCTAAACATGGCGTAACGTGAATTTCGCCGTAAGTCGGAACTCATACAAAAAAAAAGGCAGCCAGTGATGTAACAATGACACAGGATCCCCTGTATATTATAAAAATATATTTACAGACAAAGCTAGGAAATGTATATACAATGTTTTGCATTGTACAATTTAAATTTGACTTAAATTTTTTTTTTGCATATGCAGGGAAACATAGTCCTAACCGACCACGAGTACACCATTCTGAACCTGTTACGGTTTCGTACCGATGAGGCAGAAGACGTGAAGATTGCAGTAAGAGAACGATACCCTGTAGAGAATGCCAGGCCTCCTGAACAACTCATTAGCCTGGAAAGGTACTGTAACAGTTATTGCACATTAGGTCAAAATTTGAGGCTGAGACCACATATAGGTATTGGTATTATGTCAGAAGCCGCAAAGTGCATATCATTTTAAAATGGTCTTTGTCTGTAATGTTACAGTAACATGGAAAACATTGGGAGCTTTTCAATGTTTATGTTTTGTTGATTGAAAATAATATATGTATATTATGCAGATGATATATATATATATATATCATCTGCAGAGAACACCTTTCTGCACACAGTAAAGCAATAGGCCATGAGAGGCCCTGTATTACAGTCATTTTATCACTGGTAATGGCATTCTAAACCTTCTTAATGTGCCTTCCCTTGCAGACAAGAAAAAAATATGATAAGTACATGAATAATTTCTTTATAATAAATTATTCTTCCTCCAAGTAATATAATGTAGGTTTTTATAGTGTAAGAGGCTGTCTCAGTTCTTTTAAGTGTTTCTCTTGAAAAATCCACTACATTTCAATTGCGAAATAATCAAGTTAGATTTGCAATACAATAGTTTTTCATATTTAAGGCAGTTTTTTTACACACGTTTAAGCAGTGTATTAATAGACTGGACCAGGGCATCACTGAGCTCCTGGACAGTCTGAGGTGCAACCTAGCAATGTCGGATAGACCAAAGCATAATGTCCCGTAGGTGTTTTGATTTCGGTCTGGCCATTGTGGAGCCCAGTCAATGGCAGCAATTCCTTCATTCTCCAGGAAGTGCCAGCAGAATGGATGAGTACCATTGCCTAGCCTGTAGAGGTCTGTGCATCTCTATATGGATATGCCTCCCCAAATCATTACTGACCTACAAATAATGATGTGCCATCCTGGAGTTGTGCCAACCTCTGAAGGGTCCAAGTATCACATTATACTTGACTGATATATTTATTTACTATTATAAAAATATGACTAGATTAGTTAAATGTACAGTAGCACTGACAGAAAGACAGATGACAAAGCTCAGATTTATTTGGGAGTAATGAGGATGGACAGGGTAAGAAATGAGTATATTAAAGGAGGAAGGCCTAGGAGGAGGTTTATGGATGTGGTCAGTGAGGACATGAAGATGATTGTTATGAAAGATTAAAAATGCAGAAGATCGCAAGAAATGGAAACGATGCATCTTTACACATCTAATATTTTTTTAACTACGTCCTGCTGCTGTTCCTGAGTCATTTTTATGATTTGTACTGTTCTTTTGGGAAACCACAGTGTGACTTATGAATAATATCAAATTAAAACATGCTTTTGGATGATGGAAGTTGAATGTGGATGCAGTGCTAGTATCCAAATAACACACACTTATTTTCTATTCATATTCCATTCTCTTATTCAAAAATATTGAGGAATTAACAAGTTTTCAAGAATGCCCTTGTTTGCTGTTTTAAACTCCAATTGTATTATGTTAAAAATATATACTTTTTATATATTTTTTGTAGGCTCACAGAGATTCTGTCAAAAGCACAGCATGAGGAGCAAGTTAAAAGAATACTTAATCCACACCTCCGTGAGTATTAATGTTAAGGGTAAAGTGTTATGTCATATTTTATTTGTATTCAAATATATATTCTGAAAACATTGGGGCATTTTCTGAAGTGCAGCTGTGATTGGCATTGAACCAAAAAAGTAGTACAGGAATGTTTTTACTGACCACCTTTTTTTGAGAACTGAAGAAGAGCAAGAGCTGTTCAACAGTTCATGGTCACTATTAAGTCTTAATGACTTAAAGACAGATGTGAGCTCCTGGCAGGCCAGTCAAGCGCACATGTTCTGGGTCTATGAAACCACTGTTTTAGAGCATGCAGACTGAGGTCTAAAATTTATCTAGCTGAAATTACTATGGTCTTTTCATTAAGACATTGGTACTTTCACACACATACCACTCACCTATGCTGTTTGAACTGATGTGTCTGCTTTTTCTGTTACATGTTTCAAATCAATTAAATTTCAACATTATAAAAGTCTTTTATGTTTTTGCTATTAGTTCAGTTTGTTTTCTGTGTGGGAGAAAAAAGGGATTTTAGCATCAACACAGCTAACATGGTAATATTTGAATATTTGAATATACGTTCCTTGGAAAACACAAAAGAGTTTGTTTGCAAAAATGGATATCTGCATTTGTATAAACTTTTAAAAAAAATAAACCAGTTTTTGATTAAAATGAATTCTTTGGGAACTCATAACTTGTGTTACTTTATCCACTGGTTAATGCCTTGATAGACATGCAGATACCTGACCCAACTTTTTCCGAGTTTGTTTGCATGCAATAGGAATGGTTTTGATTACTGTAAAGCTTTTACTACATTGCTAAAATATACAATATCTCACAAAAGTGAGTATACCCCTCACAATATTTTCATGAGATAACACTGAAGATATGACATGGGGCAGTTGTGGCCTAGTGTCTAGGACTTTGCCCCTGGGATCAGCAGTTGAAGTCGCAGCCCGGGCAAAGTACCATCCCCACTTCTCTGCTCCCTGGTCACTGCTGTTGATCGCTGCCTGCTGCTCCATGTGGGCACGTGTGATGGGGTAAAGGCAGAGCTCACATTTAATTGTGGTGCACTGTGTGTTGTGGTGTGTTTTTAATGACATAAGTCACTTTCACTTTGATGCAAAGTAGTCAGTGAGCAGTTTGTATAATGATGTAAATTTACTGTGCCCTCAAAATAACTCAACACACATCCATTAATCTCTAAACGGCTGACAACAAAATGAGAACACCCATAAGTGAACATGTCCACATTGTGCCCAATTAGCTATTTTCCCTCTCCTGTGTCATGTGACTCATGAGTGTTACACTGTCAAGTGTGAATGGGGAAGAGGTGTGTTCAATTTGGTGTCATCACCCTCACATCCTCTCATACTGGTCACTGGAAGTTTAGCATTGCACTTCATGGCAAAGTATTTGTGAGGATGTGAAAAAATATTTTTTTTGCTGTATATAAACATGGCCTAGGCTATAAGATTACCAACACCCTGAAACTGAGCTGCAGCATGGTGGCCAAGACCATACAGTGGTTTAACAGCACCATTTGCACTCTGAACTGGCCTCGCCATGGTCGACCAAAGAGCATGAGTGCGCATTCTGAGTCTCATGTCTAGTGGTTGTCTTTTGAAAATGGATGTATGAGTGCTGCCAGCAATGCTGCAGAGGTTGAAGGAGTGGGGGGATCGACCAGTCAGTGCTCAGACCATATGCCACACATTACATCAAATTGGTCTGCATGGCTGTCGTCCCATAAGGAACAAACAGTTTGCTGAAGACAAGTAGACTAAGGACAAGGGTTACTGGAGCCATGTCCTGTGGTGTGATGAGACAGAGATGGACTTATTTGGTTCAGATGGTGTTAGACATGTGTGGTGGCAACCAGGTGAGGTGTACAAGTGTGTCTTGCCTACAGTCAAGCTGGTGGTGGGTGTACTGGGATTGCCCGGTTCCGAGTGGTTGGTCTCTCTAACATTGGACCCAGTTCAGAACATCATTCCAGTGACAGTGTAGATTAAGTTCAGATTTTAGTCGAATTATATATTTTACTGATTCACTATTATAAATATGTGACTGAATAAGTGAAATATGGTGTATGACCCACTTGCACAAGGAATTGCTTAAACCACACACGAACACACCTCCAAGATGACCAGTGTCTTGCTAAAGAAATTGAGGGTAAAGGTGATGGACTGGCCATGCATATCTCCAGATCTAAATCCTATTGACCATCTGTGGGGCATCCTCAAACGTAAGGTGTAGAAGTGCACGGTCTCTGACGTCCAGCTGTGTGATGTCATCATGGAGTGAAAGGAAACTTGTGAAGCTCTAGTGAATTTCAAGAGAGTTAAGGCAGTGTTGGAAAATTATGGTGGTCACACAGAATACACTTGTGACACTTTGGGCACAATTTGCACATTTTCACTTAGGGGTGTACTCACTTTTATTGCCAGCGATTTAGACATTAATGGCTGTGTGTTTACACAAAATGTACATTGTTATTCAAGCTGTACACTGACTACTTTGTGTCATATCTTCAGTGTTGTCGCTTGAAAAGATACAACAAAATATTTACAAAAATGAGGGGTGTACTCACTTTTGTGAGATACAATTTTGTCTCCCTTTCAACATTTGATGTTTTCTGTATTATTTTGTGTAAAAAAACTGGTTTATGGCATTTGCAATTCATTCCATTCTGTATTGATTCATGTTTTTCCTCAGCAACCCAACTTTTCTGTTGGGTTTGCACTTTAGTTAGTTAAATAAAGATTAGAAATATTACAAATTGCTGTTTTTTGTTTTAATTGCATTGTTTTACTGTTCCAATGCTGAACCATTTTGGAAATGAGTTTTAAACATGAACTGTTTTTTTGTGTGTGTGTCCCAATAGCATATGGAGGAACTCTCATTGAACACTGCCTTATTGAAGTAGGTCTCCCTGGTCTCATGAAAATGGACAGTCAGTTTAATATTGCAGATGGTTTGTTCTGACTTTTGCAATCATTTTATGTCAATTACTTGTTTTGCATATAGTTTTATTTGCTTCTAAAGAGTTTAACCTTAATAACCACACTTAAGTCATGTTATATCTTGCAGTTGGGCCAAAAATCTTGGAAGCTTTGAAAATGGCAGAGAATTATATGTACAAAGCAGCAAGCTTTGATGGAAAGGTTGCTTTGGTTAATTGAAATGATTGAATTCAATATTTTTGTCATTCGTCCTGGTGGCATGTGCACAATTCTTTCTTCTATTTTCCTTATCAAAGGGTTACATCATTCAGAAAACTGAAAAGAAGCCAAGTATGACTGACAAGTCACATGAAGAGTTGCTCACGTACAGTATTTTTTTTTTTTGCTTTATTGCTTTTTTAAAAGACAGGTCTTAAATTTTTATCTCATTATAATTAAGTTGTCTTTGATTTGACAGGTATGAAGAATTTCATCCATTTCTTTTCGCCCAGCATTCAAATAGTAAATATGTTGAGTTTGAGTCTTTTGATAAGGTAGGTTTGAGTTTCTTTATTCTGTTTTTGTTTACACATTTCTCTCTAAAATATTGATTCTTAGTTTGTGTGTGTGTTATCTTAGGGGTGGGCCAAAATATAGATACGGCAATATGTCATCGTCATTGCTCACGATATTACGGTAATCGATATACTGGCAGCAATATCGATATTTAAATGATTCATTATTCGACGCCTATTTAACACACTGGTGTCACTACTTCTTCTCTCCTCTGGGTGGTGCTGCTCGACTGAGTCCAGGATACTTGGGTGAAAGCTGAAGATAGAACTTAACCGTTAGATGCAAAAAAAACTCATCTGAGCCACATTTAAATCTAAAGTCTGAGTTTAGCTTTGAGACACTGACAGAACAGAGCGTGGATTATTTTGTGACTGCTGTATGTATCTCTGTGCGTCTCTTTCCTGCACTTTTTTCAGAGCAATAGTCAATGAGAGTAAACACACATTGCTAGAGCTTCGTAAACACTGGGAATAACTCAGTAATCCAAGTGTCCAGAATTGTTTATTGCCGCCAATATCTGGCATTTGCTGAACTGTACTAAACAATAATTTAGATCAGAAAAGAAGCGTATCGCTCCATAATTCATCCATTATTTATTTTTCGATTTATGGCATAAAAAGTAACTGTGCATCAATGTTTACTTTAAAAAAATTGTGTAGTTTTTTTTCCATGTCATAAAGAGACAATGTTGCATCTTTTCAATCACTAACGCAATGTAGCGGAAGGTGTGTTTCATGGGGAGCAATGCACTGTGTAGTGTTTGATGTGTGAAAATTAGGGCTGTCCCCGACTATGAATTTTCATAGTCGAATCAGAATTTTCAAATCTTCTATAGTCGACCGATAGTTGAATCATAGGCCTGTGTGTGTGTGAATGGGTTGGGAGGGGCACGACACTATAGTCAGCA
>JBBIGC010000001.1:38644335-38673032 GCA_037576955.1 Lepidarchus adonis
GTTCAGTGGTTGAGACTTCAGTAAACTGTAAATTATATATGATGATCTGTAAGCCATGGAATTAGTGCAGCTTTATGGTGAATATTAGGCCAAACAAAGCAGCTTGCACATGTGCTATAAGGCTTGTGAATTGAAATGACTTTGATTAATGAATAAACCAATCAATCAAGCTGTCAAAAGATTAATATACGACAAATGGCTTTAACCTTTCTCATTTGTTTACAAATTAGCCACTATTAGTTCTTTCACTGCTAATATTAGATTCTCCCTTTTTAATTAGTATTCTGTACAGAGATGTAATTTCTCTGAGAGCAGGTATTGTGTAACAGTCGATGATGAGACATGTTGTCACGTGGTAAATGATTATCAGGGACTGTGAGCATTCTGACGCAAATTCAAATACTCAAATATCCAGAAGACACTAATGGTGTAGATGTTTATGAAAATGGTATAATAATATGGATTACAGGGCAGTCAGAATCTGGTCAAATAAAGGTCAAATTAATCTTTTATAATGTGATGAGTGCTAAATATAAAGTCTGATGCAGCATATGGTGGCTATTAGACAAATACAAAAAAATATGCAAGAGCTTTCCACTGATTTCCATTAGAGAGTTTGTGGTTATAATGATACGTGTGTGTGTTTGTGTGTGTACTACATTCCAGAGAAGCAAAACAAGTGTATAGCACACAAAGCAATTCAGCAGAACAACAGTAAAGTGAAAGAGGAGAAGGGAAAACAGGGAGGAAGAAAAAGACAGTAGGAAAAAGCAAGAACAAAGCAGAGGCAGGTATTGTGCAGGCAAATGTATTAAAAGCAGAAAAGGATTAAGTGAAAATGAATAAAAGAAGCAAACTATGGTATGGTGGTAAAATGAAAATCAAAAAGAAATTCTTGACTCTTCTATTCTTTTTCATACAACATACATTTCTTCCAAGGATGCTTTGAGCACTTTTCTTCACTGGAAGGTTATTAAATAGATGTAGAGGGGGAAAGTAGAGGGGTTTTCCATTAATTTCTTGCCACCTCAAAAAAAAGAATAAAAAAAAGACATCCACAATTGGGTGTTATTTTCAGTATTTTGTTTATTTGGTATATTTGCTTATAAATGTAAATCAGTATCACATGCAAAGGCAATATAGTTATTCTAGCTATTATAATACTTTTATGAATCATTTCATTTGTTTTTATTATAAATGTCATTAATCCAAAACAAATTTTAAAATAATGTATATTGGTGCTCTCCCAGCAACACAAGTAAAGCACAACACAGCAGGCTTTCTGATGTAGCTTTAAGGCTTCTATAAAGTCTCAAAACATAGGAAGACTTTAATCATATACAGATAACCAAAACCAATAAGTCATTACTGTCTACCACTGGTGATGTAAATACACAGCTTCTCAAAACTGTTGTCTGATGTGACTTCTAAGGATACTTAAGTATATTTAATAAAGTAATGAACAATGAACAGAGAGGGAAAGTGTTGCATATGTTTGTATTTTAGTAATATTTAAAGGACCACGCTTAAATGCATAGACAAAAAAAACTATATTTGCCATAAACAAGATACAATTTAAAGAAATACCTCATTTCCATATGGTAATTTAAAAGGCTACCAATGCAACACTGATTAACATGCTACTAGTGACACACTATTATCACATTAGGGTTTTTTTTTTTTTTTTGGGGTAGTGAATAGTCTATCATACGTACAGAGTAAGGATATATAAAAGAAAATACATGAAATCACATTATATAAAATATATAAATTGATTCACATTCCATTCAGTGAAAAAAGTATTTGATCCCCTACCAATCATTAAGAGTTTTGTCTCCCACAGACCGGTTAGATATTACTAATATCAACTCATCACCCACATTAAAGACACTTGTCTCAACTAGTCCCCTGTATAAAAGACACATGTTCACAGACTCAATCAATCAGACTCCAACCTCTCCAACATGGGCAAGACCAAAGAGCTGTCTGAGGATGTCAGCTAGATTGTAATTGCAATTGTTTTCAAAATGGAAGAAACACAAAATGGCCATTGATCGACCTCTGTCTGGGGCACCACGCAAGATCTCACCTTGTGGTGTGAGGATGTCCGCACCTTTCATGAGAAAGGTATGAGATCAGCCTAGAACTACACTGGAGGAGCTTGTTAATGATCTCAAGGCAGCTGGGACCACAGTCACCAATGAACACCTGAATGGTTCAAAGAGCGCTTGGGAGAAGGTTCTGTGGTCAGATGAGACCAAAATCAAGCTCTTTGGCTTCAACTGAACTTGCCGTGTTTGAAGGAAGGCAAATGCTGGCTATGACCCCAACAACACCATCCCCACTGTCAAGCATGGAGGTGGAAACATTATGCTTTGGGGGTGTTTCTCTGCTAAGGGCACAGGACAACTTCACTGCATTGATGGGAGGATGAACTGGGCCACGTACCATGAAATCTTGACCGAAAATGGGTCATGGATGGGTCTTCCAGCATGACAATGACCCAAAACACACAGCCAAGGCAACAAGGAGTGGTTCAAGAAGCAGCGCATTAACGTCATGGAGTGGCCTAGCCAGTCTCTGGACCTTAATACTACCTTAAACTTGTGGAGAGAGCTGAAGCTTTGAGTTGCCAAGCAACAACCTCAAAACCTTAATGATTTAGAGCTGATCTGCAAAGAGGAGTGGACCAACATTCCTCCTGCTATTTGCACTAACCTGTTCATCAACTATAAGAAACGTCTGACCTATGTGCTTCCCAACAAGGGTTTTGCCACCAAGTACTAAGTCTTGTTTTGCTAGGGGATCAAATACTTATTTCACTCAATGAAATGCAAATCAATTGATATATTTTATATAATATCATTTTCTGGATTTTCTTTTTATATATTTAATATCTCTTACTGTAATGAAGAATCAACTCCTTATCTTACCTTTGTAAAATGTGTTAATACAAAAAGAGATTTACATTTAAAGCTTAAGGTTTATTTTTGCATTTAGTTACAACTACTCAAGAAATTCACAGTATGAAGGTAATTACAATAAGCTCAAGTGAGTAATTGTGGCAGAGTGTTTTGGTATAGAATTTAAATTATAAATAAACATTTTCTAAATATCAGCAAATATCCTAAAAATAGTGTTTCTGGATAGTGGCAAAAACTATCTGCTACATAATGTCTATAGCTGATGGAATGAAGTTCACTTACTGATAAATTGCTTCTTAATGCCCGTTGATCTAACAGATACCTATTTTGATTTTCTCAATAAAGTTCAGTGCTCCTTTGAGATTCTGAACAAACACACTTGATTCACTTTCTGTCATTTTCTACCCTTCATGACATCTCTCTCTCAAGAAAGAGCTGTTCCCAGTAATCCCTGCATTGCTTTACTCCCTCATCTCCCTCACAGAACTTTTTCATATCCTCCCACAGAGTTTGCAGCATATAGATATGAATCAGAATGGTGCCATGTAACATCTCCCTGACCTGTTCCAAATGGGCAATCAATGCCTTTTTTGCCAGAGAGATGTGATTCCCATACATATCTATGTTCAACCTCAAAGAGCCTCTATTAAATGGAACAGGGTAGGGAGGTGTGTAAAAGCTCATAAATGTTGGTTTGTCATTGGAACGGTCAATTACCCATAAAAGATTTTTCCTTCTTAGGACTTCCATGTTGCTTTCCATTGGCTTCAGAGGCAGCCAGTCTTGGATGAGGACACCTCCTGGAAGCTGAAGTCTGGAGGGCAGGTCAGGGTCCAGGAGTAAGGTCTCAAGCTCATGACTGTGCTTCATAACAACTAGTTGCTGGTTGAGATTTGAAGGTTTAACTGATGTCTCTGTGGTATCCACTTTTGCTTTCAATCCTAAGACAAACCTATTAAAATCCTCAGGTTCTCCACGCAAAGACAAGACAGCCTAAAAAGCAAACACAGAGAGAACAACATAAAAATAATATATTTAGGAGTAATAATGTATATGGAAAATGTATAATCAAAATAGAGAAAGAATTTAGAATTTATTCAATTACTTCTTTTGCCTCTAGTTGAAAGATCTACCAAAAAGATTCCTTTCTTGGATATATGTTTGCTTGCATGAAACGGATACAATCCCAATCAAAAGTTTAAGACCACTTGAAAAATTGCAAAAAATCACATGTTGCATGGTTGGATCTTAACAAGGTTTCAAGTAGAGCTTCAACATGCTATTAGAAGAAATAGGAGTGAGACAACTGACGCAGGCTGTTTCACAGCTGATCAAAACCTTAGGACCTCATGTCTTTAAAAGGCCAAATCTGTGCAAAATTTGTGGATTCATAGCCATTTTGTATCAAGTAGTCACACTGTCATGACAATCTGATGGCAAAGGCAAAAAAACGTTTCCTTTTTGAACGTGGTGGGGTTTTTAAACTGCATAAGCAGGGTCTCTCTCAGCGCCACTCGCAACTATCCCTCAGTGGAACAATGGAGCTTCAGGAGGTGCAGAGGTGTCAAACGGCTGCTGGCTATGTCCAGATGTTGCAGAGAGCTTTCCTCATAACTGAGGGCCCTCATCTGTGTGGTAATGACTGGGTTTTTCAACAGAACAACGCTACAGTACACAAACCCTGCATGACAAGTGCCTTATTCCAGGAGAATAACATCACTCTTTTGGACCAACCTGCGTGTTCCCCTGATCTAAATCCAACTGAGAACCTTGGGGATGGATGGCAAAAGAAGTTTACAAAACTGGACAACAGTTCCAGACAGTAGATGCCCATTGTGCGCCGTCTTCACCACAGAAATGTTCCCACTCACCTCATAGAAACACTTGCATCAAGCATGAAGTGATCAACAATAACGGTGGAGCTACTCACAATGTTACTTACTGAGTTCATGTTTGGAACTTTGATTTCTGTTTTGGGGGTTAACTGTTTTTTTTTGCGGTGTGGTCCTAAACTTCTGATCAGCTGTAAAAAAGCCTGTTTCAGTTTAAACGTTGTTGTTAATAAATTGCTGCTCAAAAAATGTTTTGTATCACTCCCATTTCTTCTAGTATCTTGTTGAAGCTCTACTTGGAACCTTGTTAAGATCCAACTATGCAACATAAGTTTTTTTGCCTTTTGTCAAGTGGTCTTAAACTTTTGATCGGGACTGTATATTACAAGAGGGGCTGTAGAGAAGTACTGTAATATTCCAGGCAACTGTATGTAATCGGAACAAAAACGTGACTCACTCGACGAGCCAGAACAACAAACTTGGAAAGCTTCTCAGGTCCCGGGTCGTCACCTCTTGTCAGTCGCTTGGTGTTTACACTTGGGTAAACCTGCTTAATGTATCTGTCAGTCACTCTTTGGATCACTCCAGCCACACCACGGCCCCTTTCACTAGGACACACCCTTAGACCTTCCACCACCACTGTCTTACCCCCATCCACCACCAGTCCAGACTCCAGTGCCATCTACAGGCAAACAGAGGATAATCATTGTGGACAGGTATGATAGAATGAAAAGGCATAATAATAATAATAATAATAATAATAATAATAATAATAATAATAATAATAATAATACGCTTTATAGATGCTATACACATTTTTTTCTGTACCAAAATGGTCAGTAATCATAAGGCTACCTAATACATTAATACATCTTTTAATAGAATCAACATTAACCTAAAGAAACATTTGGTAAGGCTTATCTAAACAAGCATCAGTTGTGAAATGACCTAGGAATGGACTGTTTCTGTAATCTTATGTCAGTTGTCAATAAAGGTTAGCGTAGGTGACATAAAGCCATACAGATACTACACATAAGTACAAACAAAATTAAATAATTCTACATACAATAGTTAACTGTTTAATTATCCCCGCCTCTCTTACCAACTTCCCATCTCTTCTGCCGATTATGACAACTCTGTCCGGCTCGGAAATCCAGGCCTGGTATCGATGAGGTAGATAATCATTGCCTGCATAGATATCTTGCGATATGGACATAACCTCGTCATAGTCCTGTGGCCTGGCCAGCCAAAACGTAAGCCCATCACTCTCGCCCACACAGTTCGCCTGCATCACTGTTCGTGGAGAAAAACACATTTTTTTTCTCTTTCAACTTCTTCTCATATTTTGTCATTTCACAGTATTGTGACAGAAAAGACACAAAGTTAACAAAACCTTTATAACTGGAAGCAGCTCTTTACCATAATATGCAGTTGTGTGGCTTCCCAATGACAGTCAACTGAAAATATAGACACAATGTTTTTGGAAACAGGATGAAAGGAGTTGCCACCACCGTTGTTGGTAAAATGACCAAAATTACCAAAATGGATTACATAGTGGAAGCAGAGAGGTGCTCCTATTGGGCCATTGGTCTTGTTAAATAATAAAAAAAATCAACTACAGTTGGAAACAAAACATTTTCAAAAACATTGGAAAGTACAGCAGAGTGTTAAATACTGAGAGCAAAAACTCTGTTTGCAAAGACAGTAAAAACATGTTGCTGACCTTTTGTGAAACTGCAGGTCTGTCTAAGCTAGGGAAGATGTAAAAAGTATTTATTGTGTATCCTGATAGAGAGAAGTCATAAAATCTGGACTTACCTCAGTGTTGTTAAATGTTAGTACTTGTATTTCTACACAAGTAGGGAGTTATCTATGCATTTTTGCTTTTGCACTGCTGTGCTGGTGACAGCACCTGTACTGATCGTAAGTAGTCACAGCTCTCACTTTGGAAGGATTACACATTCCACCAACAATGCTTAAAAATTCATTCAGTGATAGATGATGAATTTAGACTGAGATACTTATTTACTCCAACATCTCCTGCTTACCATATTACTTCGAAAAATATTATTGTGTATTTAAATTATATCCAATTATAGCAATAATATGTACAGAATGTCTTGTTGTTATATATACATTTTCATCTAAGTCAAGGGCATTGACCAAAATAATGTGCCTAAAATAAAAACATAACAAATCTTTGGAGTTAGCATAGCTGGAGGCTTGAAAATGCATTTGCAGGTTTGGACCAGAGCTAAAAATCAATCACTCTACCAGTCTACCAGAATGTTTTGTGGCTACTCTACCAAGAAGTGGGTGTCCAGTCAAAAGGACCCCAAGAGCAGAATGAATACTCATCAGTGAGGCAAAGAAACAACCCAGAGTGACACCCAAATATTTGAAGGCATCACTAGAACTGGCTAACCTCTGTGTTCATGAGTCTATAGCAGGGGTCACCAACCTTTTTGAAACTGAGGGCTACTTCACTGGTACTGAGCCGTATGAATGGCAACCAGTTTGATACACGCTTCTTAAATAACAAATTTGCTCAGTTTACCTTTAGTTATCAATATTATTAATAATAATTAATGATACTCATCTATGTGAGGACACTGATAACATATATGATGAGACACACGCAGGTTTCTTTCACAGCAGTAAAAAAAAATTCTTCCTCCCATTCACTGTGAAAATTATACTTTTTTTTTCTGCCATGTTTTTGGGATAAGAAACTGCATTCAGTTCCACATCTTTGCTGCACCAGCGAGCTTACTCTCCACCAACGTTTTGTCATGCACACAATACTGACCATTGAACTAGAATAGAACAGAGTTTACCTACACTTATCTAAACTTCATGTATAATATCATAAATGTTTTAAATGCTTTTTTTATATTGTCATTTTCAAATCTATATAAATGCATATATAATTAAGGAAATATAGCAACAGAATAAAATGCCATTTTAGATGCTGCTCACCTCGTGGTCCTTGGGGCCCCCTGGTACCTGCAAGCCCCATGTTGGTGACCCCTGGTTTACAGTATGTAAAACATTGAACAAGCAGAGTGTCTACGGAAGGAAGCTACTTATGAAAAGGATCATGTTGCGAAAGAGCACGTTGACACTCCACCTTGGTACTGGCTAAATGTTTTGCGGACTGATTAAGCTAAGACTAAACTATTAGGGAAGAACACACAAATATACACACCCACCTTATATATATAGTACAGGCCAAAAGTTTGGACACACCTTCTCATTCGATGTGTTTTCTTTTCTTTAGTCTTCATTACTATTTATATATATGGCTGGGGGGAACATAATGATTTGGCCCAACTTGCAGCATCAGGGCCTGGCCAGCTTGCAATCATTGAGGGGAAGATAAATTCCCAAGTGTATAAAAAAATTTTCAGAATAATGTGAGAATGTCTGTATGTCAGCTATAGCTCTGTAGAAATTTGGTGATGCTACAGGTCAATGACCCAAAACACCAGAGCAAGTCCACAACAGGATGGCTTCAGAAAAACCAAACCTGGTGCAGCCAAGTCAGAACCCAGACCTCAACCCAATAGAGATGCTATGGAATGACTTGAAGAGAACCACACACAAGACAAAAAATATGACAGGGCTAAAGCAGTTCTGCTGGGGGGAATGGACTCTGACCCACAGCTACAGAAAGCACATGATTATTGCTGCCAAAGGAGGGTCTACCAGTTATTAATCCAAGGGTTCACATACTTTTCCCAATAGCAAGAGGAGTTGTTTCTGGTTGTTCTCAATAAAGACATAAAAAATTAGCATTTTTGGGTTATTATATAAGGCACATTATATTTGTCAATACCTTTGACTTCACATTTTGTGACAAATTTATGCAGAAAAAGGTTCACAAAGTATATATAGATCAATAACAAAAGCAATAAAAAGTATTTTAATATGCTGAAGTAAGCAAAAACTTCCTCCATAGTTCTTTTATATAGAAAGTGATGTGGGTTTTTTAACTTTTATTTTGGAAAACAGATTCTATTTGATTCACTACGTCACAGAAGTAGCAATACTTTACCCATGTCTAATCCTTACAGTGCTCAGGCTGACAAACTCTTCTTATTTACTTCTTTTGTCACGTCTAGATCTGTTTTATGAAAGGAGTGTCGGAAACTGGAACAGTTTTATGCACAATTAACTCTCGCGATCTCACACTTCACTCTGAGCTGTAAATTGGCTGATTGGCTGATGTGACTTACCTCGTTACAGAATGTACCGTTGTGTTGCCAGTGTGGAGGAACAGAGTTGAACTTCACCCTGCAGCGCTTAAAAACCCGTGCTTAAGGCGTTTCCTGTCACAATAAGTTAAATAATAAACCGCTTGGTGTACATTTCTGTTAACATGATTCTCACAGAGGCGTCAGTCTTTCATCTGGAGCTGAACAGTGAACACATATACATTCTCGGTGAACTGTCAGTCAGCACGCTTAGACACTTCTCATATTAACAACCATATATGAAAACAGACTCGTCTGTATGTTTTACAGTTGTGTAATATCGCCCCCTAGCGACGCGAAAATTATTCTACGAGTTTCCCTTTCAACAGCAGCGTATGTACGTCACATCCGTTCTGCTACCTACGTTTGGGTAATACAAAGAAGAACGGAATGGAAATAGCCGAGGTGAAATTTCGAGTAGGCTAAATGCTACATAAAAGATTTCATACTGCTACGCAAAGTAGGGGAAAGAAACCAAGAGATAAACCTACACATACAAGAGTAAAATGTTTGTTCATATATGTTAACATTTCTGTGTGCTTTCATTGTCTTTAGCACTAAGACCATTGATTATATAACTAAAGTTTATTTATTAAGCATTAAAAGCCCTTTTAAACTGCTGACAAAAAAACCAAAAAAAACCTCCCTATGTTTCATTAATTGAGAATGTTTAGGACTTTTATTTTTAAAAAAAGGTGCTTCTATTTTAGTAAGTAGCGATACTTTACCCATGTCTGATACCCACACATATATAATATATATGCTAGAATAGTACGTATAGTATAATGTACCACATTTCAGTCTCCACAAAAAGATCTTTAGTAACGTATTATCTTAAGGTAATCTATAGCAGCTACAGGTACTGCGGAAACGAATGAGTCTATATGCACTATAAGATCATTATTGTAATCCTATATAAAAATTCCAGTAGGATTACTATAGATCACTGGCTCCTAACACTGGTCCTGGCCCTGCTTTGCACATTGTTCTCCCAGCAAACTTGATCCATCTAATCAGCTCAATCAGCCTAATAACCTTCCTGTGTTGTTCAAGAGGTGCAGGGCAGAAAGGCCTTCAGGACCTCCATGGTTGGGCAATAGATCTTTTTTTATGTATTTGTTCATTTTAATAGATATTTTCTATTGTTATTTTAATTTAAAGCAAGACAAAGGCTCATGATAATTGAACCATTTTATTTAACAGACATATTTATAGTAGGCAAGGTATTTAAATAATTGTTTTAAAACAAAACATTCTGCACATAAATATATGAAAACGTGCATGCAATTATGTATGTACACAGTTTCATGCAATCTCTCAAAGTCAGATACAGAAGAAAGCAAAGCTGTTCTTATATTATCCACATTATATTATACACAATTGCATAAGCTCCCCCTAATGACACCAGTGCATGAGGATAAAATCAGCTTTCTAATGGTGATGATGTCATTGTGCCAGGCTGTTCAGATGTGTCTTCTTCATCTTTCTTTGGCAGTGGTCTCTCCCCTAGACGGTAGTAAATCTGTCTTGTTGGAGATGGGGATCCTTGTGTGGGTATCCGGGCTCTCCCTTGGTATGACTTCCAAAGTCGGCCATAATATAGATCCTCCTTAATCTTCGCATAAAGTTTTGCAGGGTCAAAGCCAGTGGTGGCATTTTGCCCTTGAAGTGTCTCTTCTGTGTGTGTCTGAAAGAAGATAAACATAATTAACTCTATACATCATTAGACTATGCTACAACATAAGGCCCAAGCACAGTTATAAAATGTATGAAGTAAATTCATATTTATTGTCATACTGTTGTTTGTAGGAGCATGCAGCTATGAGTTAAGAACTGAATTGTATCTTTGACTATTCTGTGTTCTGATTATACTGTAATATGCAGTAAGGTGATATGCAGAAAATAAAAAAGAGGGGAAAAACTAGCACATGCTGTGCCAGAGGTTTCAGTAGATGATTCATGAAGAGAAGGTTGAGCCAAACAAAATATGTGAAACATTTACAGAGAACACCACATGGCATATGGTCAGAATAGGATCTACAGTACAGTATGAGACAATAGTCACAGTGCATATAGGAATTAGAGCTAACCTAGTTTGTGGATTTTTAACATTTATTTTAATTATTTTACCACTTTAATTATTTCAATTGATTGTTTTCTTTAAATTGATTTTTAAAAATCTTTTTGGGCTTAATTGCTGTATGTAATGGTCCAAAGCCCCAGTTCTTAAGCTCTGTGTAATTATAGTTCATTATTAATAATACCCTCCCCACATTAAAGACTGTCAGCATTAGATAATACATGCCAATTGCGATATGAACATTTCTTAAAAGTTCACTCTTTTAAATTGTGAATTAAATATAAAAATGATCCATTGTTTGGCCCCAATAAGAATGTTAACATGAAGCTGGGAAAAAAGGAGTGAAAGCCAACTAATGCCAGTTCTTCACCAGCCAGTCATAGTATTTGAAGTTCAAAGTGCATCTTTTAAGGGTTGCATCGAGTATTGTTTTCTGCAGTAGTGTAATTGCAAAAAAAGCAGTACTAAAAAGACTTGTATGTCACTGTTGCTTGCTAAAAGAGAGCAATGTTTAATTATGTGTATCTTCATAAATATAGTATACACATATATAGTTATTCTCATCTTTTCAATGGCTGACAAAAGCAGGATACATGGTTGTGTGTCTGAGTTTCTGTGAATATGTTATGTCTTCAAGTGATTGATCTTATAATGATCATATTTGTGCTTGCCTTTCTTTTGCCATGACTTAATGGAAAATGTAAAGATTGTTATCTGTGCACTGCTGAGTGGAGCGGTGGTCAACACGTCTTAACCACAGCACACAGTACATGTAAAACTCAAGAAAAGCAAGACACAGACAGGAAATTCATACACCGCAACTGTACGCTTCTTTTGTCTAAGGTCAGCATGAGACCCAGCAACTGCCAAAGATAAAAACATTAACCTTTCTTTCTCAGAAAATTAAAATGTAACTTCTGCCTTCAACTGAACTTGATTCTTACCTCCATAGATGCTGATGGGTCTGTAAGGTATGCTTGCTGTACATTAAACACTCGTCTCCTAGGAAAACAATAAGTCAGTTCTAGTTGTATGTGCATTAACTTTGTTCCACACTCTTATAAATCAAACCTCATTAGAGCAGTGCCATAGATGAACCATGTTTCTTAAAGAAACTTTTTTTATGTTAAAAGAACCTTCACTATGTGAAACCAACCAACAAACTTTTTTTTAACAGATGAAAAACTTTCCTAGAATTGTAGATCCAATCTAGAACCATTACTTCTACAGTGTACCACATCTGCAACTGTTTCATAGTGAACATAAAACTGTATTTTCTGTTTTTAACTTTAGCCATGGATGAGTCAAAAGAAGACTGCTATTGCACCATCACTATAAGTGCGTTTTCTTATACCTGGTACAGCGACATCTGCGACAAAAGTAGACCAACAAGATAAAGAGCGAGAGGGAAAGAATAGAGCAGAGTATCACTGCTCCCAGCTGTCCAAGTATGCCCAGGTTATGGTCTGCACCCTGCGCTTCACCTGTAGCAAGATGTGCACACACACACACACACACAGACACACACACGCACACACACACACACAGACACACACACACACACACACACATACACACACACACACACACACAAAGAGAACGTGAGAGAGAGAAAAATCAAAGGTGTACACACCAGCAGACACTGCCAGGAAATTATAATTATTATTTGCAAATCAGAACCTTGTAACTCATCATCTTTATTATTATTTTACCGCATCTGAAAAGTCAAGGTGTCCTTTATATTATGTAAATATGATGAATGGCCCAATGCACATGTTCTGAATTACTTAGAGTGAAGAACGTTTCTCTGAATGCTGAAATGCTGAAAGGTGACAATATGAGCTGAGGAAAGAGAGGTTGTGTATGAGGTTAAAAATCTTAATACTTTTTGTATTATTGATGTTGGTGATGTCTTCTTTGTCACCGATCTTGGTACATTGCCTCAGGATGCCTGAAGGAAATGTCATGAACACACAGCAGATTTGTTCACTTCTATTTAACCCCTTCATCTCCATAGAAATGGATGTGCAGGCACGAGGATATTGTTTCCCCTCTATCTTTACACTGCTAGCCTGCTCCGGTGGTATGTAGGTTCCATATTGGGGATGAAAGATGCCCATGTTGGTACGATTCTGGCCTTGCAGCTTCTCCCAGTTGGCTTGAGAAAGATTTTCTTTACCGAATAGGGTGCAGGTCACATTTAGGTGATCACCTTCCTGCCTCTGTTTGATATACAAACTGCTGTTGGAAATGCCTGGTGTAGAAGAGAGATAAAAAAGACATGCTGGAGTCGCAGCTGAAAGTCATGAGTAAGATACTACAGATATGCAGAGCTGGGTTTCACTAAACTGAAAGTTGAGGATGAATATTTGAGTATGGCACACTACACTAAAAATAAAGGTGCTTTGAATTTGCATGATTTAAATGTCACTCAGTTGCATAACAAAGCTGCTAAACAAAAAGCAATAAAAGGCACAAACTGTGCTCGTAAAATATGTTATTAATTAAAATGAAAATTAATTTAATTTAAATTAATAATGATTTATGTATTTTTGTTATAAATATATTAGAATAAAATAATATACATATATAATTAATTATTTCAAAACTACACCTATAACTAGGTGTACATCGCTTACTGTGGAGGCATATGAAAATAAACACAATGTTGTGAAGGTCAATAATAAGTAGCAATGAATCAGGTCTGCTGGCTGGAACATGTGATTACCATTGCTTTATATTGTTGAGTCAGTCACACTTTTGTTACACAGAGACATTACTAAAGAACATTATTTCAGTCTTTGTACAATGTCTTCTATCAGCTTTGTGTACCAAGAATGGTCTTGCACACGGACATTGACTTACAGTAAAACTCTCTCCTATCAAGGATGGTAACAATACACCCTTGTCCCATCTCTACCTAAACCTTTTATCCCTAACTTCTGTTGAGCTCTGTACTTCAAGGAATTTTCTCATTTTTTCCAATAAACCTTTAAAATGCAGCCATAGTGTGTGATGTTCATTGACAGTTCGCCTTACGAAGCAGAAGAAATGCTCTGAGCGGTTCACACTCTAAAATGGCAGAAGGAATATGACCTTGAAAACTCAAGCATTAAGACTATTAAGGCAATAGTACTTTTAAGGCATACAGTATCTCACAAAAGTGAGTACACCCCTCACATTTTTGTAAATATTTTATTATTCCTTTTCATGGCACAACACTGAAGATATGATTCTTTGATACAATGTAAAGTAGTAAGTGTACAGCTTGTTTAACACTGTCAATTGCTTTCCCCTCAAAATAACTCAACAAAAGTGTGTACGTGTGAGTACAAATGAAAATGTTCCAATTGTGCTCAAAGTGTTATTATTTTGTGTGGCCGCCATTATCTTCCAGCACTGCCTTAACTCTCATGGGCATGGAGTTCACTAGAGCTTCACCGGTTGCCACTGGAATCCTCTTTCACTCCACCATGATCTTATCATGGAACTGGTGGAAGTTAGAAACCTTGTGCTCCTCCATCTTCTATTTGAGGATGCCCCACAGATGCTCAATAGGGTTTAGGTCTAAAGACATGCTTGGCCAGTCCAACTTTTCACCCCACCTTATTTAGCAAGGAAGTAGTCATCTTGGAGGTGTGTTTAGAGTCGTTATCATGTTGGAATATTGCATTGCAGCCCAGTTTCCGAAGGGAGGGCATCATGCTCTGCTTCAGTATGTCACAGTACATGTTGGCATTCATGGTTCCCTCAATGAACTGTAGCTCCCCAGTTCCAGCAGCACTCATGCAGTCCCAAACCATAACACTCCCACCAACATGCTTGACTGTAGGCAAGACACACTTGTCTTTGTACTTCTCACCTGGTTGCTGCCACACACTTAACATCATCTAAACCAAGTAAGTTTATCTTGGTCTCATCAGACCACAGGATATGGTTTAAGTAATCCATGTCCTAAATCTGCTTGTCTTCAGCAAACTTTGCGGGCTTTTTTGTGCATCATCTTTAGAAGAGACTTCTTTCTGGGATGACAATCATACAGACAAATTTGATGCAGTGTGCAGCGTATGGTCTGAGCACTGACAGGCTGAACCCCCACCCCTACAACCTCTGCAGCAATGCTGGCAGCATTAATACATACATTTTTAAAAGACAACCTCTGTATATGATACTGAGCATGTTCACTCATCTTTGTTGGTCGATCATGGCGAGGCCTGTCCTTAGTGTAACCTGTCCTGTTTAACCACTGCAGCTCAGTTTCAGGGTGTTGGCAATCTTCTTATAGCCTAGGCCATCTTCAATTCCTTTTTTCAGATCCTCACAGAGTTCTTTGCCATGAGGTGCCATGTTGAAGCTCCAGTGATCAGTATGACAGAGTGTGAGAGCAAAAACACCAAATTGAACACACCTGCTTCTCATTCACACCTGAGACCTTGCAACACTAACGAGTCGCATGACACCGGGGAGGGATAAATGGCTAATTGGGCACTTAGGGATGTACTTACTTTTGTCACCAGTGGTGTAGACATTAATGGCTGTGCTCTGAGTTATTTTGAGGAGACAGCAAATTTACAGTGTTATACAAGCTGTACATCGTGTATATACAAAGTGCCATATCTTCAGTGTTGTCCCATGAAAAGATAAAATAGATAAGATAAAATATTTACAAAAATATGAAAGGTATTCTCACTTTTGTGAGATACTGTACCTGGATGTTGGAAACATCCAAACACTTTTTGGCACCACTATTTTAGAAAATCTATTGAAGTAAAATGTTTTTTAAAGCTTGAGGGAGATGAGAAATAGTGGCCCAGTGCCAAGAAAATTTATTTGAGACTTTCTTACTCTAACATTTAGGTTACACTGGCTGGCTGTAATGAACAGAGTTGGGCGAAATACTTTTTTAAAGTATTGCTGTTTGAATACTGAATACACTATCCTAAATGTAAGATATTCTGTTACAGTATGTGAATAGTAACATATTCAGAAAACATTTAAAATACTTGTATATTTAGAATACGTCTTAATTTATCTTTATTTTTCAAATACGTTACAAAAATCTACATTTTCCTGTTACAAAATAATGCAAACATGATTGTAACTATGCAATTTTAAAGCCTTCCCACAAAATGCCCATATAAGTTCAGTACAACACAGATAAGCTTATTGCTCAAGAATACAGCTACTGAGGTGCTGCAGTTTGATCAATTCTCATAGGAATTGTGAGTTAACAGTCTCATAACACTGATTTATTAGTTTATTTGTTGAGTTCCTCTTAGGATCTCGTCTAATGACTAAAGAGAATGTATATGCTGCTTTATCTTTTAAATGTTAAATAGTTTGCATTTAGTGGTGGATGTTGTACAAATCTTCTATTAAAATATATGAAGAAGAATCTGTTCTCTGATCTGCCTTTTTCAAATGTAACTTAGAGCTTTATCTTTTCTATAATCTGACTGTGTAACACAAAACAGCCAGTGTTCTGGTTTTAAACTGGACATTATATTTGTCCAATTTTAATACAGATAGCTGAAATAAAGTCCTATATTAACCTAAACAACAACAACAACAACAGTAATAATGCAACGCTTAAATATCTATAAATGGCCTGCAAGTATTTGCACATTTTAAAATGCTTTAAGAGGTTAATGACGTAGCACTTAACATAAGGGGCCTTGAACTGACATAATGGTAATTTATTTCTTGTACAACACTGTTATAAAGCATCATTTTGAAAGCATTAAGCATGTAAAGAAGAGCATTATATGTCAGATCAATGGAAGCTCTGGGCTCCTTTATATTGCGTCCATAACCATGTAACAATATAATACCATTTTATAGTGTTATAACATGCTACAAATGTACTATCTGACTAAGTAACGCAAAACAGCCAGTGTTCTGGTTTTAAACTGGATATTATATTTGTATATCTTACCACAGATTATAGCTGAAATAAAGTCCTATACCAACCTCAACAACAACAGCAGTAAAAATATTAAATCACACTTTTGCATGAAATTTAAACATTTTATGGTCAAGGTTTATGAATAATAATATGAATAATCTTATGTGAAATCTCACTTCCTTCATATTACATACGAAACATGGGTTATTATGGTTGTGGTTTTATCTAAGTATGCCTTTTCAAATAACCCACCTCAGTTATCATTCTTTACTTGCACTTCACATGCATTAAATGTGTCAGTGTGTATAGGTGATACAATAATATTGTTTCTCTGTGGTTGTTACAGTTGTTCTTTTGTTATTTTTTGCAACATACAGTTGACAAGGTGCAATGCAAATTCCATTAGTATGATTATAACAGACGAACAATATGTGATCAGAGCAGAAAACATCAATGCCTGGCTTGAATTGTTTTGTTATTGGACCAATTATTGAAGATTCAGCAACTTCTGAAACCAGATATCTGAGGTTTCTGCAGAGCACTACACTGTGTGGTTAGTTTAGAAATACAAAATGAAATTACATTTGTCTATATAATGCATATGACATATCTAAAATTACAATTTAACATGGTCTCTTGCACATACTTAACATTTATTCTGCACGTGCATTATTTTCAAATGCAAACCTAATCTTAAGCTCAATATAAATTAAACACTAAATTAAAATAACATTTTATATAAGGGTATTCATAACACACAAATAAGCATTGAATAATGTGTTTTTAATGCAATGCTTAAATATCTATAAATGGCCTGTAAGTATTTGCACATTTTAAGATGTTTTAAGAAGTTAATGACATAGCACTTAAGATAAGGGGCCTTAAACTGACATCATGGACATTTATTACTTTTACAACACTGTTATAAAGCATCATTCTGAAATCATTAAACATGTAAAGCAGAGCAACATATACCAGGTCAATTGAAGCTCTGGGCTCCTTTATATTGTATATGTACAGTAAACACCGTTTTATACAGTGTTATGCTACAAATGTACTTCTTAAGCAAGTACACATGTATTAATGTCGTTTTTACTTGTGCATTTACACAAGTATACTATGTGTAAATAAATGTCATTATATAAGTAGAAACTAAAATTGATAAATGTGTAATTATGTAAACTGCACTTCTGTAATAGCCAGTACATTGGCAGTAGTTACAGTGTTGTTACATGAATTATTAGTGTTACTACACTGTTAATAGGCTCCTAATGTAAAGTTGAATTACATGGCCTTACATTTAAAGGCTCATTTTCATATTTTCTTAAATGAAATAAACATATTTCTGTTGAAATCTTTTTTACTTTAACCGATAAAATCATTTTGACATAATCGCTGACTGCTAGCCTTTCAATACATTTAATATAATGAGGGTATTTCTGTATACATTCGATATTAGAACATACCTGTTTGCAGAAAGGCAATGATGGAAAACACACAAAGAGAATTCTTACTCATGACTCCCCTTTGATGTAGACAGTTAGTCCGTATCCTCTTTACTGTCTGTGTCTCAATGGGTCTAACTAAGACAAGTGTAAAGTAAAAGAAAAAAACTCAAAATGGTTTCTCTTTTCTGCTAACCTTGAAAATGTTTTTTCATAGAGGTCTGCATTTTGTAAAAAAACTGTTTTTTTCTATCCTCACTCATTTTTTCACCGTCAGCTCAATTAAAATACAGAGAAGTGTTAAGAGGAAGGAAGTGATGGTGAGCTCTTTCAAGACATGGGAGTTTCCATAAGGTTCAGTTCTCACCCTGAAACTGCACATGCAAAACGTTTTGCCACATGTACACTATTAAAAGTTAGATCTCTTTCAGCATAAATATCTGACCAAAAGAAGCATCAAAAGTGAAAAAATAATCTGAATTGGATGATTAAAATAAAGATGCAAATGGAGCATTGCTGTAGAATAACTAAGGTTCTTCTAAGAAGCTTTAGTCCACTGTAACCACCCAAATGAAATGTTATTTTAATAATTATAAGTGGTTCTTCTCTAGCATCACTCCAGCTATGTCTTTTTGGCAAATTAGTGTTGCGATTTGAATATTAGCAAATCATTTTTAAAGACAGCGTTAGGTATATGATGTTTTGAGATGTTTACATCTGCATGTCATTAGACCTCATTAAGCCTCATGAACCGAAATGGTGACCTACTTTCAGTAGTGTGTAAAAGTGTTTGCCCCCTTCCTGAGTTCTTATTTCTTTCTGTGTTTGTCACACATTTCAGATCATCAAACTAATATAAATATTAATCAAAGACAACACAAGTTAACACAAAATGTGTCCTGTAGCAGCAAAACAGGCCCAGACAATCACACTTCCACCACCATATTTTACTGTTGGTATGTTGTTTGTTTTTGTGAAATTCTGTGTTAATTCTATGCCAGGCATAATGGGATACACACCTTCCAAAACGTTAAACTTTTGTCTCGTCAGTCCACAGAGTATTTTTCCAAAAGTCTTGGGGATCGTGTAAGTTTGTGTTTTTTTCTCCCTTAATAATAAACTCCCTTCTCCCATCACTTAAAAATGCATTTTGTGTCATTAGGGGGCAAACACTTTTTCACAACACTGTATATAGAGTGAGCATTTAACACCTGAAGCTTGTAAAAGATGTTTCATTCATTAATTCATTATCTGAGCTGCATATCCTAACCAGGGTCATGGGGACATGCTTGAGCCTATCCTGCGCTTATAGGGTGAAAAGTGGAGTTCTTGAAGGCGTAGGAAATGTGATAGCTTGCTTAGAATCATCCACCTAAATACCACAGAGAACTTTCTTTTGGAAGATTATAAATAAATATAATTATATATATATATTATATATAATTAAAATGCACCAATTCTCCTAGGACACTATCACAATTACACGTTTTATCAGGCCCAGTTTTTAACTTTTCTGTAAAATTATGTCAAATTTGGCTTTTCTGTCTGCTTTTTTGTGTTGAGCCAATGCACAAAAAGAAAATAAACATGTGTACACCAAAACTTTTGTAACTGTAATAGTCTTCTAGGAGAAATGGTGCATCTTCTGGAAAAAATCCAGGGGTGCAGATTATTTCAGCCATGACTGTAAATAAAAGGAACATTACACTATTTAATTCAAACTGATGCATAATTTACATTAAATAATTTGTTTAGATATTTTTTAGTTCCCAGAAATCACAATCACATTATTTAGCACAATAATTGGTTTCACAGGCACATGGGTATGAGAGGGACAGGAAGAAAGCATATACGTCACTGTCAGTTTTACCACAAAGTACAAACTGAACTGAGCTATATTAACCACACACACGTACATGACTCCATTTCAGGGTTGGGAAATAGTTGTTCTGTACAATATAGTGATCCATTATTCAAACCATCTTTTTGCACATTAGTTTATGTAGCATTGGCAGAACTTTGCACCCAAATATGAAAACAAGCCCATATATGCATGTCTAATAAGAAAAGGCAGAAAAGTAGCAGAAAGTGTAACATTTTGACAGTTTTGTGAGTTTTGTGAATGTTAAAATGTTTGTGAAGAAATTAGCTAGATAAATGGCCATAATAAACAGGCTAAAGTTAGCCACCTAGTACAAGGCCATAGCCATGGAGGTGTTAATAACATTAAGACTGCCTATATAACATTGAGTAGGTCTCCCTCAAGCTGCAGAAACAGCTCTGTGCACTGTGTTCTGAGTCCTTTCTATCAAAACTAGCCTTAATTTTTTGTGCAACAGGAACTGTTTGAGAACAGACCATACACCCACACATAAATGACCCTTGGATGTTTATGAACCAATTAATAATTCACCAGTTGTTCCTTCCTTGGATGATTTTTGATAGATACCAACCACTGCAGACCTGGAACAATCCACAAGATTCTCTTGTTTAGTCAACGGAATAAGCCCCTTGTCACAGTGGATCAGATCCTTCTAGAACATGAAGAACTGATTGTTCAATTGCTGCCTGATATTTCCCCAGACCCTGACAAGCAATGAAATAACTAAATGAAAGTGAGCTTGTGGTAGCATTAACTAACCTAGACAACTTAATATTGTGTTAATCGTCTTTATCTCCAGGCCAGATAGCAAGCACACGTGGGCTGATTCTGGCTGAGATGTGGCACAGTTGGCTCACTGTCAGCACCGGTAAAAGTCTGCAGGCCAGAATCGTTCTGAGCATGGCAAGTGATTGTGGAAGACAGTTGACATTTGTTGTGTGGGCTGAATTTGGCTGACAGAATGGCAACTTTCAAAAAGAGCAGCTGAAATACCCCTTCCATTTACAAACACACACACACACACACACACACATTTAAAGATGGAGATTAGAAACATATTTATAAGGACATTAAGCACATTTGGGTCGATTATGGCTGAGCTGCGGATGTGTGGCATATTTACTGCTGTTACAATAAAATAGCCCATATTGACTAAATATGGGCCAACACTGGGCTGTGCTTCTTTGCGGTATCCAGGCCACAGGAAATGGATTGTGTTGGCTGGATCCAGCCCAGAAAATGTTTGCTATGTGGGAGGTTAATTAGTGAGAACTTGAGCAATTATGCATTTTGGCTGAGAAATAGGCAGGAAAGATGACAAATAAAATACTACATGGGGGTGGTATAAATTATGAACCACTACTGCTTTGTGGTTTTTATACCAGTTGGCGATTAAATGTTGATAATTACAATAGAATGAAATCAAAAGTTTTAGAACACTCAATATTTACAGAGTTTACTAATAATTTAAGTAGTTCTGTTACAATAAATAACCTTAACTAGCACAAACAAATGGTTTACAATAAATAAATCCATCATAAATAAAAGGTTTAGGTCACCAAACACTAAAATATTATGTAGATTTCATAGACAACCATGCATTAAGAACCTGGTGAACTTTCCTGCAGCAATGAAAGCCAATTAGGCCTTGAATGCTAATGTAAACTATTCCCACTGGTGCCCCAACTTCTGGTGATGACCTACAAACTCCTCTGTGTGAACAAAGGCAGAGCTGGAACATATTGTTTCTACATCCTCTAATGCAGTATTAGCACAATGTTCTAATGCATGAAGTTGTACTGTATATGGCGATCACAATGTGGAGGAACACAAAGACAGACAATAAAATAATGTGCAGAACAATAGGAAAATATAACTTGACAGTAGATTTAGTAGCAGCACTGTCTACAGATTTCAGATCCTCCCAGAAGGGGATAAAAGTCAAGTCAAGTCAGTTTTGTTTGTAAAGCATATTTAAAAACAACAGGAGTGCCAAAGTGTTGTACACAAACAACATACCAATTAAGAATAAATAAATAAAGTGTTGTAAAAGAATTATATTGTTGTAAATATGCAAAACTTATGGTACCTCTAGGAATTCTTTGCATTAACTCTTAGGGCTAATTTATTTCCTATGCTTCAGGAAAGTTAAGCACTTTCTTTGTCCCTGATTATTTTTTAAAATTATTATTATTTAAAGTTATTCACTGTAACAAAACTGCTTAAATTATCCAGTATACGCTGGAAAAATTGAGTCTTAAACTCTTTTTAGGTAGCATAATAAAATTATGCCCCATGCAAATTATACAACTTTCACAGGAATAAGTTCTCTTTAGCTTAAAGTAAATAGCTTTTATTTACTAAAATGTTAATTTAATCTGGTTCCTTATATGAAAACTAGCAAACACAATTTTCACAAGAATATATACTTTATGGCAAACTGTAATCAGCTATAACAGTTAAACTGTAGAAAATAATACATATTGCTACATGGATGTATACACTTTTACATATTGCATACACACACATTCTTCTCTCTCTCTCTCTCTCTCTCTCTCTCTCTCTCTCTCTCTCTCTTTCTCTCTCAATAAATAGAATGTACGGGGGTGTCATGACCATGTAACCATGGTGACTAATTCTTGACTCCAGATCAAATGCTGTTTGTTGCTGGATTTCTTTTTCTTTTTCTTTCTTTCATTTTTCTTTTTTTTCTGTCTTACTGGATGTGTCACTGTATCTGTATCTGACACAGACATGTTTCTGATTTAGACATTTTGAATAAGAAAGATTCCTTCAAATCACATTACATATCTGTTTAGTCAAGCTGCTTTCTATTTGAATAAGTATGTGAACCTGATTTACATGGTTTTTATGTCATTAATTTCATATAAAATGTGACCTGATTCAAGGGTACTGACAAATTGACAAAAAAACATTCTGATCTTTTATGTGTTTATTGAGAACAACAATAAACAACTGATATTGCTAGTGGATAAAGTAAGTGAAGCCTTTTTTCACGCAGCAGTAACCTCAACCAAGTTGCAGATCAGACCTCCATCATAGCCAATTTTTCCTGGCAAATTTAATTTTGCTCTGTAAGTCCTGATCAAAAGTTTAAGACCACTTGACAAATGGCAAAAAAAATCATATGTTGCATGGTTGGATGGTTCTAAGTAGAGCTTCAACGTGCTACTAGAAGAAATGAAAATGAGACTAAACATTTTTTGAGCATGCAGTTTATTGAAAACAATGAAACAAGCTGTTTTAAACCTGATCAAAAATTTAGGATCACACTTCCAAAAAAACATGCAAGTTTTTTCATGAGGTGAGTGGGAACATTTCTCCAAGTGGTAACGATGGCCGCATCTACTGTCTGGAACTGTTTATTTTTGTTAACTTCTCTTGCCATCCATCTTCAAAGGTTCTCAGTTGGATTTAGATCAGGAGAACACACAGGATGGTCCAGAATAGTGATGTTAGGAAGGAATGTGGGCACCCACAGTGGCCCCCTCCACTGTGGCATGTAGAAAACATCTCAGGTGGGATCTGCTTGTTATGCCAGTAACATTGGAAAGGTTAAATTTTGTCTCATCAGAGAATAAAACTTTCTTCCTGCTTATGTAGTTCAAAAACCCAACTACGTTCACAAAGGGAAAGTATTTTTGCCTTTGCCATCAGAACGTCATGACAGAAACCTGACAGAAAATGGCAATGAATCCACATTTTTGCACAGATTTGATCTTTTGAAGGCATGTGCTTCTAAGATTTTGATCAGCTGTAAAACAGCCTTTTTCAGTTTAAGCGTTGTTTTTAATAAAAAGCATGCTTAATTTTTTTGGCCTCACTCCCATTTCTTCTAGTAGCATGTTGAAGCTTGACTTGGAACCTTGTTAAGATCCAACCATACAACATATAATTTTTTGCCATTTGTCAAGTGGTCTTAAACTTTTGATTGGAACTGTATTATTTGGAAGTGTCATGTGTGGTTCTCGTGGTTCTCTTCAAGGAATGACATAGCATCTCTATGATGTTGAGGCCTGGGCTCTGACCACTCTTGACTACTTTGTTTTTTAAGCCATTCTGTTGTGGATTTGCTACTGTGTTTTTGGGTCGTTGTCCTGTTGCATGTTTCAGGTGACATACAGACACACTCACACTATCCTGAAGAATTTTTTTTTATACAATTGGGAATTTATCTTCCCCCACAGTGATTGCTGGCCAGACACTGATGCAGCAAAGCAGGCCCAAATCATGTTTCCTCCACTATATGTATGATGTAGTGCTGGGAGATCTTCCCAATCTGTTAAACCCTAGTTTCATCAGTCCACAAAATTTATTGCCAGTACCACTATAGAGTGTTGACATGCTCTTTCACAAATTTCAGACGACCACTTCTTTGTGTAGTAGCCACAGTCCCAAAGTGTCTCGATTTGTAGATGGTTTGTCTAATTGTACACCAGTGAATTTCTAAAGTCTTTGAAATCTATTTGTAACCCTTTCTAGTCAATCAACTATTCTTGACTAAAGGTCTTCTGAAAGCTGTTTTTGGCTGAGGCATGGCTCACATAAGCGTATTCTTTTGTGTCAAGCCAGCTCAAAACATTTTAGTGGTTTTTTTTATCAGCTCTGTTCCATACCTCCAAACTCATTTTCTTAACAAGCTAGTATGCTAACACCTGACTCCAATTAGCTTTTCTGAGGTAATTAAAACAATGGTTCACATGGTTTTCCGCTAGCAATACGAGTTGTTTATGGTTGTTCTCAATGGAAATATAAAAAGACTAGAATTTATAGTTTTCTGATAAATTGGGATGTTTGGTGACCCTGCTTGCACTCAGGACAAATGTACTCTCTTTCACTCTCTTTCTGTCAAGCCACATGCTTGAGATGCCATCACTCTTTCCACATCCAGCCAGCAGGAACATCCCGAAACCCTACTTCTGGTTTGAAGCTCACTCCTGCTGAGAAGAGCCCTTAAACCCAGCCCCAAAATTTACTTACTCCTTTGACAGCCACCGTGGTCCATCTGTTCCCTAGAACTGCTGCCCCTCTTCACTTCCATCACTGGACTCCTTGCTCACATACAGTGGGGCAAAAATGTATTTGACATCCAACAATTCTGCAAGTTGTCCCATTTAAAGAGATGAAAGAGTTCTAAAGTGTTCATCATAGGTTCACCTCAACTGTGAGAGACAGAATGTAAAAACAGGAAATCACGTATGATTTTTAAAGAATTCATTTGTATAATGGTAGCACTTATATGCACTGTTGTAGCACTTGCACTGTTTCTATGACTAAGAAGATTGTATTGAACTCCCTGTAACTCGCACATCAGTATTGTCATGTCTGAATTTACGCTTGATTGTTTCCTGTACCTGGAAGTCGCTTTGGACAAAAGCGTCAGTCAAATGAATAAATGTAAATGTAATGTAAATGTAATGGTGCAAAAAATAAGTATTTTGTATACAAAATACTTTGTAATGTAACCTTGGTTGGTCAAACGTTTCCTGTAGGTCTTCACCAGGTTTACACACACTAGCTGTTATTGGCCCATTCTTCCATGCAGATCTTCTCAAGAGCTGTGATGTTTTGGAGCTGTCGCTAAGCAACACAAGCTTTCAACTCCCTCCACAGATTCTGTATTGGACTGAGGTCCAGAGACTAGCTAGGCCAGTCCAGAACCTTGAAATGATTTTTACATAGTCACTCCTTTATTGCCCAGGCGGTGTGTTTAGGATCATTCCATCCATGTTTCATCTTCAATGCTCTCACTGATGGAAGGAGTTTTTTTTGCCCAAAATCTCATGATTCATGGCCTCATTCATCCTTTCCTTAATACAGATCAGTTGTTCTGTCCCCTTTGCAGAAAAGCAGCCCCAAAGTATAATGTTTCCACCCCCATGCTTCACAGTGGGTGTGGTGTTCTTGGGATGCAACTCAGCATTCTTTCCTCTTCGAACATGGTGAGTGGCGTTTATACCAAAGATTTCCATTTTGGTCTCATCTGACCACATGACATTCTCCCAAATCCTCCTCTGGATCCAGATGTTCTCTGGCAAACTTGCTGCTTAAGCAGGATTTTAATCCATGACCACGTAGTGTGCTACTAATGTTATTAATGTTACTTTGTTACTGTGGTTCCAGCTGTCTTCAGGTCATTGACCTGTTTCCTCACCGTTCTCAAGATCATTTGTACTCCATGAGGTGAGATCTTGCATAAAGCCCCAGGACAAGTGAGTTTGTTAGTGATTCCATTTTCTAATAATTGCTCCAACAGTTGATCTTTTCTCTCCAAGCTGCTTGCCTATTATAGACTGGCTCATCCCAGTCTTGTGCAGGTGTAAAATCTGTTCCCTGGTGTAGTTAGACAGCTCTCTGGTCTTGTCCGTGGTGGAAGGTTGGAGTCTGACTGTTTGAAGGTGTGGACAGGTGTCTTTTATACAGATAACGAGTTCAAACAGGTGCCATTAATACAGGTAATGAGTGGAGGAGAGAAGAGCTTCTTAAAGAAGAAGTAACAGGTCTCTGAGGGCCAGAATTATTGCTTGTTTGTAGGTGCTAAATACTTATTTTATTTATTCTGTCTCTCACAGTTGAAGTGTACCTATAATGAACATTACAGATCTCATCTTTTTAAGTGGGACAACAATTGTTTTTGCCCCACTGTATTTCAGGCTAGCTTTAACTACCATGGATCAACTTTACACTTTATATGCAAATGTTAGATCTGTTGCTTCAAGCTATAGGCTTTTAGTTGCTAGATTTGTAAACTGAGACGGTTTAATTTCCTTCCGCTCTATGTTGTTATTTTATATTCAATTACTAAGATTATCAGTTAACTTAATTAATTAATACAAACACCTTTATACAGTGTGCTTATGTTTATTTAAAGAAACATATTCAAAAAAATTGAGCAGAATAAAAACTACTTGTTACCACGAAGTTCATTTTTGTGTCTATTTTGCATGCATTCTAGTATTCCAAATGCAATAGCAATAATGATAACAAGTGAATGACTTTAGCACATAGTTAAACTGTACTTTTGTAATTTGCTACTCTTATGGCAAATCTTAAATTGTACTTTTTGTGCAATTGTTTTTTTTGTGTCATGAAGGGACTGGCACTGAACTGAACACCTTTGTTTAAGGGTACGTGGAACTGAAAAAGAAACATGCTTTTGATCTGCACATACCTTTTACCCACACTGATGCTGAATTTTATATTAAATGATCTCATTTTTCATGGAAATTATAGTCAATGCCAGATAATTATATATCTATAGTCAACTTCTCAGACAGATCACCTCATCTTATCTATATGCAAGTAAAGTATAAATTTAGTGCTCTGTAAAATTGGTTTTCACATGTAAACTGTCAGAAGCTAACTGAATCTTGATGCCTAAAAAACATAAAACTGAGAATATGTATCATTACACTACTAACGTTTAAACATTATTGTCATTATTCAATCCCAGTCACATCTTCAATGTCGTATTCTACTTGCCAATGTCTCATTCTCAGACGTAAAGCAGCTTATATTTAGTATTACTGTAATTAGTGTTATTATGTACTATTCTGCACTGTCTTCATCTACTGTTTCCAGTTTGCTCTCATTTCTTTTCACAATGTCTCTCTTTCTCCACCCATCCCCCATTCCCCATCTGTCCATTCCAGAGAAGAGTAGGATACAGGAGAGCTGTGTGTGTATGTGTGTGTGTGTCGTGACTGCGGGATATCTTACTGTGAGGATGGAGTGCCGCAGTGTTGAGCAAACACGCAGCACTTTCACACAACTGCATGCTGCATTCGTCGCTGCTGCTGCATTGAATATGCTCAGGTTTTTCTGCAACCTCCACCAGTCAGGTTGAATGTCATGCTGTGTAGTGAGGCTGCAATATCTGCTATTTCTCACTTGTGTGTCCCCTGAATGGACCCTTCTGCACCTTTCACACACACACATTTTTTATATATTGTATATTGTTTGGTGTGTGTATGTGTGTGTTTATTTATCTCGTTGAAAGGACATATGTGAAGACATATGACAAATATTTTTGTGTGTGTGTGGTCTTCTATTGATCTCTTTGTGGGGATCACATGGGGACATTTACCTGGTCATTTTCCTTTAACTCCACAAGAAATTAGCATTTTTTACCATAAATGTACTGTTGTTAGAAACACTACAAGAGCAGAAAGATTGTGTTTTGGCTACTTAGATTTAGAGCAGGGTGTAATGTATTCAGATTCAATATTAAACAAATACAGGTCAATGGAATGTCCCCACAAATATGGTTATAATGAACTTGTGTGTGTGTGTGTGTGTGTGTGTGTGTGTGTGTGTGTGTGTGTGTGTGTGTGTGTGTGTGTGTGTGTGTGT
>JBBIGC010000001.1:38678987-38733108 GCA_037576955.1 Lepidarchus adonis
GACTGTGAGATCGGTGGTCGAATCAGGCTAAGCATATCGATGCATCGAATCTTCGACTATTCGGGGACAGCCCTAGTGAAAATGTGTGGAAAGAGTTGCTTTATGGTAGCTTGGCTCGTAGCACGATGTTAGCGCAATTTGCCGAGTGACAAAGGGGAAAGAAAGCCTTAAACCTGAAATAGCGGTTTCTCTGCACTTTTGAACGTGGTCACAAAGCAAATAAGGGAAAGGTGACAATAGCATTGCTGTTACTTATGTAAATTAATAACACATCCCGTGTTTGTTATATTGCCATGTCATTGTCATGCGATATATCGATAATCGCAGTATCGCAATGTTTTTGTTATGTATTACATATTGTATCTTGGGAGACCCTGCGATTCCCACACCTTATATATATAAATATATAAGTGTATATAGTGCTCTCCACAATTATTGGCACCCCTGGTTAATGTGCCTTAAAATACATTCCATTTTTTTGCAGAAGCATACTCTCACTTCAACAATTTTAAGGGGAAAAATACCTGATTAAGAAATCATTATTTTTCATAAAAATTCACCTGTTTCACAATTATTGTCACCCCTAACAATTCCTAGGAAATAAATGTAATTGAAGTTTTTCTGTCATTTCTAAAGTTGTTAACAATGTCATTTCTAAAGTAGGTTACCAAGTTGATCAGAGTATCTAGGAACATTTAATTAGTAATTAATCACTTCCTGTTTCCCTGGGGTATAAATATGACACAACACAGAGACCATTTCTCTTATCCACTCTTCAACATCGGAAAGACAAAGGAACACACCATTCAAGTACGGCAATGGCTACAAGAAATTAGCCACTTGCCTGCACCTGCCCATATCCACTGTCAGAGGAATCATTCAAAAGTTTAAAACAACTGGAACAGTGTTAAACAAGTCTGGACAAGGACACAAGGTTATTTTGCCACCACACACAGTGAGGACGATGGTAAGAGAAATAAAAAGCTCAATGTTAAAGAATTGCAACAAATGGTAGCATCTTGGGGTCACAAAGTCTACTGTCTACATGCCTCCAAGCTGTTTAGGAGGCAGGCACGGAAAAAAACTTTTCTCACTCACAATCATAAACACAAACGTCTGAAGTTCGCTAAGCGGTACTGGGGTTTTAAATGGGACCATGTGCTTTGGTCAAATGAGACCAAGATAGAGCTTTTTGGCAACAAACACTCTAAGTGGATCTGGTGAAACCGTATGCAGAAGTATGGGGGAGGATCAGTGATGCTGTGGGCCTGTTTCTCTTCCAGAGGCCCTGGAAACCTTGTTAGGGTGGCTGGCATCATGAATGCTTTGAAATACCAGGACATTTTATATCAAAATCTGGTGCCTCTGCCCAAAAGCTGGAGATGGGTCATCACTGGGTCTTTCAGCAAGATAATGACCCTAAACATGGCCAAATTTACAAAAAAATGGTTCACCAGACACAGAATCAAGCTCTACTTATGGCCACCTCAGTCCCCAGACCCCAACCCCATTGAAAACCTTTGGAGTGAGCTGAAGAGGAGAGTGCAGAGGAGAGGACCCAGGTCGCTGGATGACGCTATAGTGCAGTATGATGTATGGGTGGGCCTGTAGGCTGTAGCACTTCTTGGCTGTATGATATCACAGGGCATTGTCTGGTTCATTGCAGGCAGCAGAAATAAGTCTGACCAGACATCTGCCACAGCACCAACCGGGCTCGTCACTGCTCTCATAAACAGGTTGGATTAGTTAGTTCATAGAGAGACAGGGTCCAGCTGGGGTCTGTTCTGCAGTCTCTGATGCTCATTATCATTTCCATGTTCATCAAATACAGAATGCTTTGCAGTTGACTGATGATTTACCCTGTAGCACAATGGAAATAAACATAAAAATACATACACAGAAAATTTCATTACATAAATAAAAATTCAATGTACAAATATAATTCCATATAATAGAATAAAAATGTAAATGTCTTTATGAAATACAATACATTTAAAAAAAAAACCAAACATTTAACTAGGCTGTGCTCATCCTCCGGTGAGTCTGTAGACAGATGAGAGGGTACGGCGAGAGGCAGGAGAATGCGTGAAAAAAAGAGTGTGGGAAAACATGTCAAGTTAGTAACACCAGTGGGGCTCTTAGCAGCTGACAAATGTGATGGCAACAACCCCGCATCTTCTGGGGGTGCCACAGCATGTGTAATATAATATAAAATACACACTTACACTTTAAATTTTTTCTTTGCGTTTTGCCCTCAGGCTGTTGATGAGTATTTTTCCAAGACAGAGAGTCAGAAGATTGACCTGAAAGCCCTACAACAGGAGAAACAAGCCCTAAAAAAACTGGAAAATGTCAAAAAAGACCATGTGCAACGGTTGGAGGCCTTACACCAAGCCCAGGTGAGACTTTAGGCTGCAGTCATCTTAATACTGTTTGCAATACAGTAGTTCCTATAAAAAGATAAATGAAGTACCGTACAATTAATATTTTACAATTCACATTATGCCTTGTATTAAGATGTTAATTATATGCCTAATGTATTATTATTTTGTAGGAGGTAGACCGTCTGAAGGGGGAACTGATAGAGATTAATCTCAACATTGTGGAGAGGGCGCTGCAGGTGGTAAGAAGTGCTCTTGCTAATCAGGTGGACTGGTCAGAAATCAGTCTCATTGTCAAAGAAGCTCAGGAAGCTGGGGATCCTGTGGCTTGTTCCATTAAAGAACTAAAACTTCAAACCAATCACATCACTATGCAACTAAAGTAAGTTTCAAGAGCTTTAAAAAAAATTATATATATATACATATATGTTTTGTTTTGTCCTGTGATATGCTGAAATGTGAATGGACTTTTAAAAAATGTTATTCAGACTTTTATCCTTATGGTTATCATTATTATTATAAGAAAATTAGTTATGTTTGAGTATTCTGAGATTTTGGGCTAAACATAATACATTTTCTGTTTCACAGGAACCCATTTATTGGTTCTGAAGAAGGAACAATAGAGGAAGAAGAGTCTGTGATGGATGCAGCAGAGGGCTCTGAACAGCAAAAGTGGAGTAAGAATAAAATCAAAGGGCAGAGGGGCAAGGCTCAGAAGAACAGGCCTGTACTAGTGGATGTCGATCTCAGTTTATCTGCTTATGCCAATGCGAAGAAGTGAGTTCACACTTGTGATTCTTAAACATCTGAAAAATACTCAATCAGCCTTAATGTGTGGACTGTAAATGTGAAGAACTGCAACAAGAATGTTTGGCCTATATGTATAATTATTGTCCTCTTAAAAAATATAAATGTAAAAAGCAATTGTAACTTATGTTTCATGTATATAATTATATTTTTATATATAGTGCTTATAGATAGCGTAGTTGGAGACCGGGGGAGAGAAACGTACATACAGAGTCATGCCAGCTCATATGTTGCCTGGATTAAGGTCTGTGCTATATTTTGGGGAACTTGTACAATCCAGCAATAAGTGGGCTACTGGAACAACCAGAGCAAGGCATCAATGGACAAGAGATCAATGGACTGTTGGAATGCTACTAAAGTCAATCCCTGTTAGCTCACCAAACCTGCCTCTCGCCATGAAAGGCTGCCGGACATATTTCCTTCCTTGTTATTTGCCCCATTACGATCGCTCGCCAACCCTGTCTCTCGCCAAATTAAGGGCCCGGACCAATAAGAGCGAGCTAACAAGGTTTGACTGTATATGTAATATACAGTGGGTATGGCAAGTATTCAGACACCCTTATATTTTTCACTCTTTGTTATATTCCAGCCATTTGCTAAAATCATTCAAGTTCATTTTTCACCCCATTAATGTAAACACAGCACCCCATATTGACAGAAAAACAGAATTGTTGAAATTTTGGCAAATTTATTAAAAAAGAAAAACTGAAATATCACATGGTTCTAAGTATTCAGACCCTTTGCTCAGTATTTAGTAGAAGCTCCTTTTGATCTAATACAGCCATGAGTCTTTTTGGGAAAGATGGAACAAGTTTTTCACACCTGGATTTGGGGATCCTCTGCCATTCCTCCTTGCAGATCCTTTCCAGTTCTGTCAGGTTCGATGATAGACATTGGTGGACAGCCATTTTTAGGTCTCTCCAGAGATGCTCAAGTGAGTTTAAGTCCAGGCTCTGGCTGAGCCATTCAAGAACAGTCACAGAGTTGTTGTGAAGCCTTCGTTATTTTAGCTGTGTGTTTCGGGTCATTGTATTGTTGGAAGTTAAACCTTCTGCCCAATCTGAGGTTCTGAGCACTATGGAGAAGGTTTTCATCCAGTATATCCCTGTACTTGGCCTCATTCATCTTTCCCTCGATTGCAACCAGTCGTCATGTCCCTGCAGTTGATAAATACCCACACAGCAAGATGCTGCCACCACCCTGCTTCACTGTTGGACTGTATTGGACAGATGATGAGCAGTGTCTGGTTTTCTCCACACATACAGCTTAGAATTAAGACCAAAAAGTTCTGTCTTGGTCTCATCAGACCAGAGAATCTTATTTCTCACCTTCTTTGAGTTCTTTGGTTGTTTTTAAGCAAACTTCATGTGGGCTTTCATGTGTCTTGCATAAGAGGTAGAGTGCTGCAGTGATTGTTGACTTACTACTACTTTCTCCCATCTCCCGACTACATCTCTGGAGCTCAGCCACAGTGATCTTTGGGTTCTGCCTTACCTCTCTCACCAAGGCTCTTATAGCTGATATAACTGATAGCTCAGTTTGGCTGGGCGGCCAGCTCTAGGAAGGGTCCTGGTCATCCCAAACATCTTTCATTTAAGGATTATGGAGGCTACTGCGCTCTTAGGAACCTTAGGTGCAGCAGATTTTTTTTATAACCTTGGCCAGATCTGTGCCTTGCCACAATTCTGTCTCTAAACTCTTCAGGCAGTTTCTTTGACTTAATTATTCCTATTTGCTCTGACATGCACTTTGAGCTGTAAGGTCTTATGTAGACAGGTGTGTGGATTTCCTAATCAAGTCCAATCAGTATACTCATACACAGCTGGACTCAAATGAAGGTGTAGAACCATCTCAAGGATGATCAGAAGAAATATACAGCACCTGAGTTAAATATAGTGTCAGAGCAAAAGGTCTGAATACTTAGGACCATGTGATATTTCAGTTTTTCTTTTATAATAAATCTGCAGAAATGTCAACAATTCTGTGTTTTTCTGATGATATGGGGTACTGTGTGTACATGAATGAGGAAAAAAATGAACTTGAATGATTTTAGCAAATGGCTGCAATATTACGGAGTGAAAAAGGTATGTTTTATATAGAGGCCAGGAGAATAAACTGGTGGTTCTCCACCGAATCATCCAAGGTGCACTCCATTCCGTGGCAGAGTACTAGAATGAGAACAGACCCACCAAGGCTGGAGACTGAGCAATACTGGAAGAGGGTGAAAGAGGCAGCGCCATGGGAGAAAGGCAACACATCATAACAATGTACAGTGGCTTAAGGAACTGAGAGCAGACCACAGCGACCTCCCTGAACAAGCCCCAGTAACCATCACATTGGCAGACACCCAAGATGTCTTAAGCATGAAGCCCTGACATGATTCATGCCTACTGGCTCAAAATATTAATTTCACCTCATGAGTGCCTGGCAGCGCAGATAAACCAGATGGTAATGCATGGGACCTACCTGGAGTGGTCCCATCCAAATACCGGCCAATAACCTGCCTCTGCACAACATGGAAGCTCTTATCAGGCATCATAGCAGCTAAGATGAATTGGTACATGGCTCAATACATGAGCAAGGCACAGGAAGTAATTGATAGTAACACTAGGGGAGTAAAACACCAGCCACTGGTAGACAGAGTAGTCACCAAAGACCAAACCTTCCAACCTGAGCACTGCCTGGATTGACTACAAGAAAGCCTGGAATGCTTGGAACTATACAAGATAAACAGGACTCTTAGGAACCGTCATCAGGAATTCAGTGGGGCTGTGGAAAACAACCCTAGAGGTCCACTTCAAGCCAAATGCACAAGTCACCATCAAGTCTGGGATTTACCAAGGAGATGCCATGTCCCCATGTCTGTTCTGCATTGGCCTGAGCCCCTCAATCAGTTCAACAAGAAGACTGGCTACAGATACTAAAAACATTAAAAGTGCGCCAGTGACGTAACCACAACTCACTATGTTGAATCAATCATAACCAGAGGACCCCCTGTTTGCGTACTGCATTATCAAATAATTTATACTATTAATTGCACTTCTGATTAGATGCTAACTACATTTAAGTGGCTTTGCACTCGTACTCTGAGCAGTGACAAAGTTGAATCAATCAAATCAAATCTTTGATGTGCAAACCACATGTCCTTAGTGAGTAATTGTAGGTTGATATGTCAAAACATCAGCATGGAGAGACATGTAAAAAAAATTCTTTATTGTTCTTTATCTGTCATTTACAACATCATTGTAATGTCTCCTCAGGTATTATGACCACAAACGCAGTGCTGCCAAAAAAGAACAAAAAACAGTTGAGGCAGCAGAAAAGGTAAAAAGACAGCAACATATAACCCATACATTTAATAATGGTTTTTTATATGTTCAATGTGGTGTGCAATGTTTTTGCTCAAGGCCTTCAAGTCTGCTGAGAAGAAGACTAAACAAACCATTAAGGAGGTCCAGACAGTTACAACAATTCAGAAAGCAAGAAAAGTCTACTGGTGAGCTCCAACCACAGTAATCTGATGCTCATTTACTTCATTTTTGATTCATCTAAAACAATTCTGAACGCATCTTGCTTTGGTGCTAGGTTTGAGAAGTTCCTGTGGTTCATCAGCTCTGAGAACTACCTCATCATTGCCGGACGTGACCAGCAGCAGAATGAGATGATAGTCAAACGTTACCTACGAGCAGGTGCAAGGGAGTCACTTACTTTGTCCTTATTTTCCCCCACACGTTCTTACTTTCCTTTCAAACCAATGTCCCAAAATATTTTCTCAGGGGACCTATACGTCCATGCTGACCTTCATGGAGCTACAAGTTGTGTCATCAAGAATCCTTCTGGTATGATTTTTCAAAGTACTTTTTTACAGTGCAAAAGTCTTGACCGTGAAATGATATGACCATGAAAATTGTTTTAAACATGTTTGGGATAAAGATGTGATTAACTACTCTGCTCCACAATGGAAAAAAATAAAAAAATTCAGACATGATTTAAAGGCCACTTTCCAGTTTTGAAAGTTATTTGCACACATTTTAATTTCATTGTGTAGAAATTACAACACTTTTTATACTGGGCCTCCTCATTCCAGGGTATTTGAGAAATTCCCATGTTGTGTAATATTTGGGATTGTTAACTTGTTGTAGGATAAAGTGCTGTCCAAAAGTGGTTTATGTGCACCACCGTGTTCATCATATGAGCTGGTATGCATTGGATCTTGGGCAGTTCCTTTTCATCATCATTTTCCTCTCGACATCACTTTGATACAGATGTTTACGGTGCCCCTGAAGTGCAAACCACAACAACAAATTGAGAAACACAAACAAAAAAGCAGAAACACAACAACAAATTGAGAAACACAAACACAAAAGCAGAATCACAACAACAAATTGAGAAACACAAACACAAAAGCAGAAACACAAAAGCAGAAACACAAAAACAAATTGAGAAACACAAACACAAAAGTGCCTTCAAGTCTGTTTTCATGAAGCTCATTCATAAGAAACCTTCTCTGGACTGCACAGACATCAATCACTGCAGACCAGTATCTCTTCTCTCAGCAATTTATAACGTAATATGTTTTGGTCTGAAAACATACTTCAAGACCCTCACCAGTCCAGATTAAAAGCTGCATATTCTACTAAAACTGCACTACTAACTACTAACTCCGGAAATCTTCATGCAGTCAGATATTTTCATTATGGTTTGTGTGATTGAGTGTGTTCACAATGATAAATATTCACTTTCACTTTTCTGCACTGAAGCTGTCCCAGATCAGTCAGATTCCACTGCTGTATTTTTTTTTTTCTGTGTTTTTCATACCATAAAGTGACTAAATTCCTCCTCACTAAGATTTGTCTGCATATGGTCTCCATCCACCTTAGGGGCCTTGATACCTCCCTACTCTGTAGTTGGTTTTGCTACAAAACAATGCCATCTTTTATAAAAAGCTACAACTCCACAAGCATACTTCTAAACACTGTATTATACTGTATAAACAATAGGCACGTGCATCTGCAGTTTTTAGTTCAACTAGTTTTCCTTTTTTCAGAGCTCAAAGGATGATTCAGAAAATTAATTTCAGTTACAGATGACTTTTTCTTCTTCCAATGTATCTTTCAATGAAATCACCTTTTTTCAGCTGTCCTTGCATCTGTTCTGTTGTTGTAACACAAATTGATGGATTTGTTTGATCAAATACCAGATTATTTTCTGAGTCAAATGATGAAGACATGAGAGAAGTTACTCTGGCTCTGTGCTGTCTGTCTCTGCCTGATGTGTTACTGGTGTTCTGGTTTCTGCAAACAGGCCTTATCTAATGCTTGGGACTCTCTAGAAGATTCCAGAGACACTGGAGCTTTCTTAAACAGCTGGGAAGACATACACAGTGAGGGTTAATGTCACAGCAGGGAGTACAGTAGAACAAGTTTGTAAAAGGCTATACATTAATTCCTGACAGATTAATCTTGGGCTTGTTTGTCCAGAACTTTTTTAAGAGCATGTTTGCAAACTATAATCTGGCCATCCTGTTTTTTATTTTATTTTGTGTTTTGCAGTGTAGCCTTTGTATTTCTGATCATGAAGTCTTCTGTAGTCTCTTACAAAGACACACCTGCCTCCTGAAGACTTTTTCTGATTTTTCTTTACCATAGTGAGGATTCTTCGCTCATCAGCAGTTGCAGTTTTCCTTGGCCCACTAGTCCTTTTGCAATCTCAGAGCTCTCACCACTGCTTTCATCTTAATGATATTCCAGACAGTTGATTTTGGTAGTCCTGAGGTTTTTTCATTTTGTTCTTCAGCCTCATAATGGCTTCCTTGACTTTCATTTGCACAGCTTTTGTCATGGTGAACAATGGCAACTACAGACTTCAAATGGTAGAAGCAAGCCTAGGTATCTTATCTCTGCACTAATGAAGCAATGAAACACAACTGAGTAATCAATCCTTTCATAGGCTGAAGCAGAAACTTCAAGCAGTCATTGCAAGCAAGAGATATGCAACAAAGTACAAAAGATACTTCATTCATTGTTCCAAATGTTATGGTGCCATGAAATAAGTGGGCCCCGGTGTTGTAATTTCTGCATGCTGAAACTAAAATGTATGCAAACATTTCAAGTCTATAATTGGCACTTAAAATTTTACACAGTAAAGTCTGTGGAGGTGTGATCGAGGTGAAAAGTGGCAAATCCCCAATTCCTTCCTTGGTTCTTGCTCCAAATTGTTAAGTCAGATCCATGCAAGGCTAGTGCGCATGCTCTGTTTTATTTGTGCGCATTGTGAAAGTTTAGTAAATTAATCTTGGTTGTTAAATTTGTGCACAAGGCTTTAGCGCTAACAAAAGATGACCAGCACAGAACAGCTTGAAAAGGCAAGAACCAATCACATTTGTGTGATAATGAGGCCCACCTTCAGAACGCACATCGTGTCTCCACCAATCACATTGGTGATGTGTGCTATTTAACCCTGTATATTGAGATGCACTAGATGCTACAGACTGAAATTGTGAATGCATTTTTAAAAGTTTTCATTTTTTCTGTGCGGCCTGGTATTGGTTCGCGGCCCGGTGGTTGGGGATTCCTGCAATTAAGAATAAACCTCAAAGTCCACAGGTTACAGAAATGCCCTGGGCTTCCTCATTACTGCCCCCACAAGTAGAAACACAGCATTACAGTCTGAGCTGCTGGTCTGCGTTTTACATGGGTGAAACAAATGTGAATTTATCCTAGATTTGATTACCCATGTGGACAAGGCTTTAAGCAGCAGCTTCTCTAAACTCATTCAAAGGATCAGACTCATTCATGCTCAACTAATCTTGATCATTTTAAAATGCCCTGATCTTTCCTGAACTTTGAGATCAGATCAGGACGTTCAGACTAATCTGGCCATCTGTGACATTTTGAGGATCTTTAATCCTCTCCAATTTATTTTATGAACCATTGATTAGGCAGCCCATACATGAGCAAAACATCTTTAAAAGACAGTCACATGGAAATACAAACTGCTTTACTTGAATGCAACATATTGAAAAGTATGTGTACAGTCCTACTAAAGGACTTGATTAATCTATATAATTGCTCAATGTAAATTAGTTCTCCTCTGCTATTATAGGTGAGCCAGTTTCCCCACGTACCCTGACTGAGGCTGGAACAATGGCTGTCTGCTGCAGTGCTGCCTGGGATGCCAAAGTTATCACCAGTGCTTGGTGGGTCCACCATAACCAGGTAAGACAGTGTTGTGTTTTGGGGCTAATGTGGAAATACAACCTTGGTATCAGAATTTAATTATAATCTTGCTATTTTGTCTGCTATAGGTGTCAAAGACTGCTCCAACAGGGGAGTACTTAACAACAGGAAGTTTCATGATCAGAGGTACAAATCAAAGTTTGTCTCCATTTGAGTGCTGAGCAAGTGTTTACTGATCATTCTAACATGCTGTATGGTTCCGCAATGATAGGCCATGGCTAATACATTGATTTTGCAAAACTGCTATTGGGTGCGGCTTGCTTAAATAGGGCAGCCAACTAAAAACACATTTGCTAAAATTATAACGTGGTGCACAAAAAGACGACATCCCCAAATGATTAGCTGAATTTAAACATACTGTTCACTATGCAAAGCATACTGAAGATAAATCAGTGACAATGTTCTCTCATGTAAATGGCGCCACCGCAATGATTTTAGATCCCATTTAATATAGTCGTCCCATTTAAGCAAGTCGCACCCATTATGCAGGTTTGTGAAACTCATGTATAGGCTGTGACTTCTCGTTGGGGAAATACTTTAATCTAAATCTAACCCTACACTAAGAGTCAATGTGAAGCAATAAAAAAGTTGTTGTTTTTGTTTTTTAACCCTTGTTAGTTTAAGATAGGGTCACACTAGGGACTGTCAATCATCTTATACCTTTTCAAGACCCTAAATAGAAAAGTTTGGTTAAAAAAAAGTAAGCATATGTAAATCATCTATAGGGGACTGCTGTTAGTGTAATGTTATTACAGTGTTTGCTCATGTCTAATTGTCTTCCTTCAGGGAAGAAGAACTTCTTACCTCCGTCTTATCTTATTATGGGCTTTGGTTTTCTCTTCAAGGTAATTATGTATTCACAGCTGAATGTGCCATGCACTTATTTCTGCATGGGTTACCATTGGCCATGTAAATATAATAACCTATAGCTAATGCACTACAGTGTTATAGAGTTATAAATAACATACAATACAGAATAATCACCATAATCCTATGTTTTGTAGCTAGTTGGCTTATCAGAATCTGCTGTGATTGTAGGTGGATGAGCAGTGTTTGTTTAGACATCGGGGGGAGAGGAAAGTTAAAACTCTGGAGGAAGATGTGGATGATGTGACTTGCAGTACTGCATATCTTCTGGAAGAAGGAGAGGAGCTCTTAGGTATTCATATTTGCACTCTCACACAAAGTCCTGTTTGAGTAAATATTATTTATTTTTCCCATTTGTCAGTGCAACTGAATTTTAAAGGAGGAATACAAATAATTTAGGAATTTAGTAAATACTTTAATTTCTCATACATGAACCCAATTTCAAAAATGTTTGTAAACTTAACATAATTTAACATAATGTATTTTTTCTTATTTTAAGAGTTTTCTAAGACAAAAAAAGTAATTTTGATTTTGCTCCAACACATCTCACATAAGTGGGGACATGGCCATGTTCACCACTGTATAGCATCCTGTCTTCTTTTAACAGCAGACCATAAACGGCTACAAACTGAGGAGACACATGTTGCTAAGGGTCCTAAGAACACTCATTAACAACCAGCAAAAATCCAAAAGTTCTTAATTATTTACTAAATCCATTTAAATGTCTGAAACTGGAATATACAGATTCACAGAAAGAATATGCTGGAATGGGGTTCCAGAATTAGCTCCCAGACTGTTATCAGTAAAAGATGATGACCTTGAACTACTGAGCAGCTGAAGTCTTGCGTAAAGCAAAAGTGGGCAAAATCCCACTTTCAGAACTACAATGATTCATTTTTCAGTCCACAAACAATTAAACTGTAATTAAAATGATAAGTGATGTAACACAGTGGTTAATGTAGTTAATTGCTTAGGGCAGGGATGCCCAATACGTCAATTGCAAAGGCATTTTGAGTGGATCGTGAAGCCCTGCCTTTCAGGATAAACTCTACCGCTCACGGGAGACCACGCAGCACAAAAATAAGTGTTGGTAGATAGCATGTCATAGGAGTGTTCGCCTATCATTCATCCCCACTGTGGCATTTGACACTTGATTGACATACAGTACAGCCAGTCTGAGAGCTCGTATTATGTAACACCAGACCAATGGTCACCTCGCATAAAGTAATGGCCAAAAGTTTGCAGAATTGTATTGTGCCTTACATGTTAATGCTGCTACGCAAGGTAAACAAGATATATTTTACATATAAAGTACATTCAGCATATACGGGTACATCTAAATACAATTGAATATTGTGTAAAAATTCAATACTTCTTGACATTATATAGATTCATTACACATGGAGTGAAATATGTCAAGCTTTAATTTCTTGGAATTTTGATGATTATGGCTTTTAGAAAATCTGTCTCAGAAAATTTGAATATTGTGGAAAAGTTCAATCTTGGAAAGTCATGGTGTCACACCCTAATCAGCTATTTAACTCAAAACACCTGCAAATGTTTCCTCAGCCTTTAAATGGTCTCAGTCTGTGTCAGGAGGCTACACAATCATGGGGAAGACTGCTGACTTGACAGATGTTCAAAAGACTGACACCCTCCACGAGGAGGGAAAGACACAAAAGGTCATTGCTAAAGAAGCTGGTTGTCCCAGCAACAGTGACAACCATAGCCTTGAGAGGATTGACAAGCAACATCCATTCAAGAATTTGGGAGAGCTTCACAAGGAGTGGACTGAGGCTGGAGTCAGCGCATCACAAGCCACTACACACAGACAAATCCTAGACATGGGCTACAAATGTCACATTCCTCATGTCAAACCACTCCTGAACCACAGACAACGTCACTGGACTGTTGCTCAGTGGTTAAAGTCCTCTTTTCAGATGAATGTAAATTTTGGAAATCAAGTTCCCAGAGTCTGGAGGAAGAGTGGAGAGACACAGAATCCACGTTGCTTGATGTCCAGTGTGAAGTTTCCACAGTCAGTGATGATTTGGGGGCCATGTCATCTGCTGGTGTTGGCCCACTGTGGTCACTTTTCTGAATTCCACAATCAACACAGCATCTACAAGGAAATCTTAGAGCACTTCATACTTCCTTCTGCTAACAAGCTTTATGGAGATGCTGATTTCATTGCTGATTTCACCTGCCCACACTGCCAAAGGAACCAAAAGCTGGTTCAACGACCAAGGTGTTACTGTGCTTGATTGGCAACAATTTCTCCTGAACTGAACCCCATATATAATCAAGAGGAAGATGAGGGACAGACAATGCAGACCCAACAATGCAGACGACCTGAAGGCTGAGATCAAAGCAACCTGGGATTCCATTACACCTCAGCAGTACCACAGGCTGATTGCCTCCATGCCACATCACATTAATGCAGTAATTCATGCAAAAGGAGGCCCAAACAAGTATTCAATGCATAAAAATGAACATACTTTTCAGAATTCTGACATTTCTGTTTAAAATATCCTTTTTTAAATTGATCTAATGTGATATTCTAATTTTCTGAGGTTTTTCTGAGAGTTTTGGGTTTTATTATCTGTAAGCCATAATCATCGAAATTCCAAGAAATTAAAGCTTGACATATTTCACTCTGTATAATGAATCTATAAAATATATGAATTTCATTTTCTGAAAGGCTTGTCAAGAAATATTGGAACTTTTTCACGATATTCTAATTTTGAGATTTTTTCCTGTATATGTATTTATATAGCATACAGTCTGAAATTAGGCCATCATTAAATATTTTTCCTCTAATTTCCAAATGCATCATGTGCTTCCCAGGAGAAGACAGTGGAAATGAAGGAGAGTCTGAGGGCATGAATGAAGAAAATGGTGGGATGAAAGGACAAGAAGATGACATGTTGAAAAGAGAAATGGAAGAAGAGTATACAGATGCAGGGTTGTCTACAGAACCCCTGAAGACATCAGGTCAGACCGAGACAGTGACTGAAAAACCACAACAGGTGGGCATGAGAGAAAAGAAGGTTGACAAGGTGAAGACTGAGGAAGAGGAGAAGAGTACAGACATCAGTTTTCCAGACACCACTATCTCACTCTCACACCTACAGTTGAACAGGTAATAGTCTCGTATGATTTCATCTTTGATACAATGGGCAGTGGTGGCTTAGTAATTAGGACTTTGCCCCTGAGATCCGAAGGTCGCAACTTTAAAGGTGTCTATAACCTTTTACTCTTTCTGTTGCAGAGGAATCTCAGATGCTGGTTTCAAGCAAGACATTTCAAAACAGGTATACTGCAAAGCAGACCTAGAAGATCTTCAGTATCTTCAGTAGCAGAATTTATGTACAGTGGGGCAAAAATGTATTTAGTCAGCGACCAGTTGTGCAAGTTCTCCCACTTAAAAAGATGAGAGGCCTGTCATTTTCATCATAACCTCAACTATGAGAGACAAAATGAGAATTAAAATCCAGAAAATCACATTTTGCCCCACTGTATTCTGTTTTGCAGCATGTGTGCAGACTGTCCTCTGGGTCTGTGTGAAATTAAGCTCTGACTAGACCAAACAACAGGGTTTAGCCCCAGAGTATGAAATATTTCAAAGGAAGATGCACTATGTAACTTGTGTTCCTTTTTAACAGGACAATATAGAGCCACATGGCAGAAAGTACATGAGTGCAAAGCAGAGAAGGTAAAATGTTTTACTTATTTATTATTATAACTTAGCCTATTATAGCACCTAACATGATCAAAGCTCAAGATGACGGGTGTATTTCTGTGTCAAGGGATATGAAGAAGAAACCGAAACAGGAAGACACTGACTTTCATGAAGTAGCAGAGACCAAAACAGAGGAGAAGACAGAAGACAAAACGGAGAAGACTGGAAGACCTGCTCAGCAGCCTCTAAAAAGAGGCCAAAAGGTTACATTGCACTTTGATCCATCATTTAACAACATGCAGAAAAAACTCTATTTCTAAGTTCTATTTTTTGAAGTAACTTTAGGGCCAAATTGCTTACTATCTACAGAAGACACTGATATTATGGTCTCCATGCCTCTTCTCTGTTTAGAACAAACTGAAGAAAATGAAAGACAAATATAAAGACCAAGATGAAGAGGACAGAGAGCTGATGATGAAACTACTTGGGGTCAGTACTGCTTCCTGTTTTGATCTATTCCAGTGGTTCCCAACCCTGTTTCTGGGACAGTCCTTTTAATAAAGCTAATTAGTTGTTTGGATGTGTTTAAATAGAGGAGGCAACCAAAATATACAAAGCAAAGATTCTTCAGGACCAGGTTTCCAAGCCACTGGTTTAATTGGTCAGTCACTGATTACTTCCTAATCTGCATAACAGTTAAAATCCTTTTCTGTAGTCTGCAGGCATCAGTAAGGAAGAGAAAGGAATAAAAGGGAAGAAAGGAAAACAGGAACCAATGAAACAAACTTCACAGAAACCTGCCCAGAAGCCCAGAGTACCCGAAATTGTGGTGAAGAAGTCGTCGGAGTCTGTGCAGGATGTTGACCAGTTAGGAGAAGCCACCACTGAACAGGATGACAAGGTCATTTGTCCATTTATCAATCTCTGGTCCTGTAATGTGCTGTAAATGAACAACCTAAATCTAAGAACTTTTTTACCCCCTGATTCCAGTTGTAATCGGTTGACAAAAATTGGCACATTTATGCTCCAAATATATGATCAGTATTTAAACTTCCACATTGGGCCATCACAGAACAAATAATACTATTTACTAAAGTACTGGAAATATTCCAGTATGCTTCATGTGATTATTTAGCCAGTTTATTTAGTTTCAGGTAAAAAAAAAGGACAAAAAACATCATCCAAGTTTGCTGAAAAGAATCAGAATTGTTTATGGAATTTCATGACTCATTCGGGCCTCTTTTATGTAGGTAACGTTATATACAGTGATGTGAAAGTGTTTGCCCCCTTCCTGAGTTCTTAATTTTTCATGTTTGTCACACTTAAATGTTTCAGATCATCAAACAAATTTAATTATTAGTCAAAGACTACACAAGTAAACACAAAATGTATTATTTTTAAGTGAAGGATTTATAATTATGGGAGAAAAAAATCTAAACCTACATGGCCCTGTGCTACAAAGTGATTGCATAACAGGGGTTCATCACACCTGAGTTCAATATCTCTAGCCACACCCAGGCCTGATTAGTGCCACACCCGTTTTCAATCAAGAAAGAATTATATATTGAATATTTATATATGAGAAATATAAGACAAAGTGAAGTAGACCAAAATATCCTCAAAAGCTAGACACCATCCCGAGATCCAAAGAAATTCAGGCAAAAACATGGAACAGTGGTGAACTTTCCAAGGAGTGGCTGGCTGCCCAAAATTACCCCTAAGAGTGCAGTAACGACTCATTCAAGAGGTCACAAAAGACCCTACAACAGCATCCAGAGAACTTCAGGCCTCACTTGCCTCAGTTAAAGCCAGTGTTCATGACTCCACCATAAGAAAGAGACTTTTGGAAGGTGTGTGTCCCATTACACCTGGAGTAGAATTTTTAGAAAAAGAACATGATACTAACAGTAAAACATGGTGGTGGTAGTGTGATGGTCTGGGGCTGTTTTGCTGCTTCAGGACCTGGAAGACCTGCTTTGATAAATAGAACCATGAATTCTGCTGTCTACTAAAAACTCCTGAAGAAGAATGTGCGGCCATTTGTTCATGACCTCAAGCTGAAGCAAACTTGGGTTCTGCAGCAGGATAATAATCCAAAACACACCAGCAAGTCCACCTCTGATTGGCTGAAGAAAAACTAATTGAAAACTTAGTGATTGACTAGGCCACTCCATTGTCACACAGGCGCATGTAGGTTTAGATTTTTTTATCCCTTAATAATAAAACCCTTCACTTAAAAACACATTTGTTTACTTGTGTTGGCTTTGACTAATATTTTAATTTGTTTGATAATCTGAAACATTTACGTGTGACAAACATGGAAGAAAAAAACAGGGAGGGGACAAACACTTTTTCACACCACTGTACACCATGACATCATGACCATCTAAATTGTGTATATCCTCCTCATGTAGCCAAAACAGCTCTGAATATGGGTTCTGACACCTTTAAATCATTGCCCGCATTACCATTTTTCACCACAAGCTCCTATTTGGAACTGGACCAGACCAGCGCTTTTGTGAGCTAAGTCATTGATTCACCAGTTATCTTTCCTTGAACATCTTTAGGTAGGTTCTAACTACTGCATATGTAAAACACCATAACAGTGTCCATAGACATCTATACATTTAGCCATAACAGTAAGGCACTTGTCAAAGAGGCTCAGATTCTTCCAGCACATCAGCTTCAAGAACTGACTGTTCACTTGCTGCCATTATATCATACCCCCTTACTGCTGACATTATAGTTAAATAACTAGATAGGCGATTTTACTCGCTTCTGTGGCGAAAATGTTATGGCTGGTGTAAGTCCAACTTTATGAACTTTTAAGATTACTATACAAACCTTAATGATTTTAAGGCAAGTGTGCAATGATTTTTAATTGGTGGGATAAAACTGTTTATTTTAATTTTATAATTCTGAGGCTGCATTTGTCGGTATGGCACCCCCTACTCATATTCATTGACTTTTTTTCTAGGAGGCTGATGATTTGGAGCAGAACCCTGCACCAGAGGTAGACTTTTATATGCATACTCTAGAAACTACCAGTTCTAAGTCTGTTCATCACACAGAGAACAATAGCAACTGTTGTTCACTAGCACGAGATCATATTTCAGACAATTTAACAAAACAATATTTTACTAAATTGAAATGCAAACATACAAACCCCATTTTCAAAAAATGTTGGCATGTATTTTAATAGTTTTACTGACCAACTTAATTGTATATTAGGAAGGCTAATTGTTAACAGATGAGGTATCATTGTTGGGTATAAAAAGTAGCATCCATTAATGGCTCAGTCCTTGTCAGCAAGGATTGGTTGTGGCTTACCTTTTTTTCCAAAAAGAGAACTATATACAGTACATAATACTGTGAAATGTTTTCAGAATTCAGAGGCAATTCAGTGTGTATAGGGCAAAGTCAAACTGCTTGAATGTGCATGATTTTCAAGGCCTCAGACAGCACTGGCTAACAAAATGGTCATGCAGCTGGGTCAAATAGAACCAACTTGGCTCAGGAGTACTTCAGAAAAAAACTGTTATCATATTACAGTCTGTGGCTGTATCAAGAAATGCAACTTGAAACTATTAGTCAATTCCATCAACTTCATGCAGAAGCACAGACAAGTTCACTGGGCCCAAGCTCATCTCAGATCAACCAAAAGACAAAAGAATCATGTGCTGTGGACTGATGGGTAAAAAACCCCCAGATACTTTAGGTTCTGTGCCAAATATAAAAACAACCAGCTAGATTATCAGCAAAAAGTGCAAACCCCAGCATCTTGTGATGGTATGGGGGTGCACCAGTGCCCAAGGCAAAGACGAGTTTCATGTATATGAAGGTACTATTGACTATTGGCACATCATGAAGAAGAGATTTGGACAACAGTGACCAAAGACTGTTGAGCAGCTAAAGTCTTATAAGCAAGAATGTACAAAATTTACTATTAAATGGCTACTACAATTAACATTATTTTGGAAATGATAATACTATTGAATACAAAATTGTCAACATGCTTCTGTTTTTTGTGTTGCAGCCTTTCAAATTTTAAATTTGTGTGTACTTACAAATTACAATTACGTTTGTCAGCAAGACTATTTGACATTTTCTTCAGTTAAACTAATGTTCAAATGAACATATCACAGATGTTTTTACATTTTATTTTGAAGAATATATTTTTTCTAACTTTTCTGGAAATGGGGTTTGTAATTAGGTTACACAGGTAGCCAGTTGATAGAGTCACAAGGTTTTGGGGGCATAGGACCCAAGTGCATCTGTATTCATTGAAAACCTCCCAGACCAGACACCTTTGATGCATGTCCAAAGCAAGGTATTAGGGAAGTAATCTTTCCATTATTGCATGTCCTTGTGTTACCTTCAGTTACACACAGTACCCCGGTAGATGCAGCTGAAGTAATTGTGACTATGATTTCAGCTCAGTCTCAATGTTAAATTAGAATGACTACATGAGAGGAGAAAAAAACAGCATCAATCAATGGAACCAGACCATTTATTACTGTTTGCTAATCACAAAACACCTATATTTAGCATAACGTTGCAATGTAAACCTTGCTTACGTTCTAGTTCTCACAGGGGTTTCCTCTGAAATTCCTGGTGTTGTAAGAAACACAAAAATTCATTGCTATAGTGCAATGATGGGCTTTTTTCAGTTTGAAGCTTACACTAAAGTAATTTTAAAGGTTGTAGCTATTATTACATTTCTTTTAGGTATTAAAAATATAGCTTTCTAGCCTTATAACTCTGTTCTGTTACCTCTGTTGTTGCTGTTTACAATGTCCTGTATATGTTTTCTGCCGGTGGATTCGTAGGAAGAGGAAAACTTACTGTCATCTTTGACTGGTCAGCCACATCTGGACGATGTTTTGTTGTTTGCAGTTCCTGTTTGTGCCCCCTACACAGCTCTCTCAAATTACAAGTATGTATGCTGTTTTCATTTATAAACACACACTTCAGATCTCAATATATATATATATATATATATACTGTATATCTTCTAATAATAGCCCGTCTCTTATTGACGCCCGTTTCCAATAAACACTGGTTTAAAGAGATGTCGCAACAAATAGACGCCGCTCTCCAATAGTAACCGGCACAATAAGTAGTGTTGTACTTGCAGTCAAACTAGTACAGAGGGTCCTCAACTTACGGTCGGGTTTCGTTCCTCATTGTGTGTCTTAAGTCGAAACCCCTTACATACTGCGTCTATCAGTTCACCAGAGAGAGAGATTCACCAACTGAAGCTCTGAATTGCATTATTTGAGCATTTTATTAAAGGTATTTATACTTTTCACGCTATTTAAAAACAAACAAACTAAAAAAACAAAACACACACACAAAAAAGGGGTTTGGGGCAGAATCATAACCACAAATGTTCGTAAGTCGAGTATGTTGTAAGTCGAGGACCCCCTGTACATATGGGAACCTAATTCAGTGTTTTGGTTTGCATTACAGTTTAAAATCTTCCAAAAATAAATACACACTCCATTTAAGTAACATACTGCAAAAATATTCATCATGATACTGAATATTATTAAAACATGCTTCATTCTTTCTCAGGTACAAAGTGAAGCTGACTCCAGGCACACAGAGAAAAGGAAAAGGTAAATCTTATAATTAATCTGTCAGTCTTCACATTGTCAGTATGAGGTTTTATCTATAACCACTCAAACTTTGATTCTCCCAGCTGCCCGAACTGCTGTTTTCAGCTTTATGCATGCAAAGGAAGCTAGCACCAGAGAGAAAGACCTTTTCCGTAGTGTTAAGGTATTTTCATAATTTTCTCCTTTTGTGCATTTTCTTATGCAACAAGTACAAACAAAAACACATCTTTGCTGTTAAATCCAAATGTCATAACTTTAATTCCTCTTTGTACATCTCTGTATATAGGACACGGATCTTTCAAGAAATATGCCTGGCAAAGTGAAAGTATCGGCTCCAAACCTACTGGCAGCAAAGAAGAAATAAACTTGTGATCAATTTTGTAAAGAATATACAGCAATTTACAACCAAGAAACCTTCAGTCTACATCTTGTCTTATGCCCACCTTAATGGCCATGCACCTTTATGCCAATGCATTAATGGTGTGATCAGGACCAGCTCAGATTATGTGTAAAGTGATGCATAGCATCTTCTGTGGAAAGGTGTGGGGGGGCTGTTGATGGATGAATATTTTTGTTGTAAAGTAACAAAAAAAACCAAAAAACACTGATCATAGCTTTGAAATATGTTTTTCAGATTACAGAATGAACTGACTGCAAATGTTAGACACTGTGTGTGGGTCCCTCCATCCCCATCAAGTATTTGTGAATAAGAATACTTCATAAGCTCGGATTTTTATCAGAATCAGAAAAAACTTTATTATCCCGGAGGAAATTGCTTATTTTTTTCCTAAAAAGAAACAATTCAACCTAAATATTTACAGAAAAATGAAGTGTGTGTAGATCAGGGGTGTTGAACTCCGGGCCTAGAGGTCGGTGTCCTGCCCAGTTAAGTGATTTCCCTGCTCAGATACGCCTGGTTCCACTTTCCTGTTAATTACCAGGCTGAGTTTGTCAGGAGGAAAACTACCAAACTGCTGGATACTGGCCCTCCAAGACCAGGACTTGACACTCCTGATGTTTATGATAAGCAACAAAAATTTAGAAAAATGGCATTTAAGAATTCCATTAATTTGTTATTAAAATAAAATATACACTCTCAAATATTCACAAAACCCACACAATGTCTTGAAATACTGTATATACATAAAATCTGTTGTACATCTGTAAAATTTGTGTAGTGACGCAAAAAAATTCCATTAGCATTTCTTCAGGGGGTTATTTAAGGTTTTATGTTGATGGGAGAGACAGATGGTTCATTCCAAAATTCACCACATTTAGCATAAATTATTGACTGCAGAATAAATTAAACCCCCAGGTAGTAATTTTACTATTTAATGATCCTTTGCTTTATAGTGGTTTAGAGCTGTAGTTTGTTATAGCTTTTTACTATTAAATATCTTGCAGTTTTTTGCCAACATACACACGTGCTGTTTAATTGATTGCCCATCCTGTCCATCAATGTAATTAAAACTACACATATGCAAAATAACAAATGCATCTAATAATAAAAAAGCCAATTTATAACTGTCCAATTTTTTTTCTATTTTAAAGAGGAACTAAAAGGTTTAATTTAAATTGTGGTATGTTCAACAGTCATAATATTACTATTCTGTTTCTTCCTTCATTCCTTTACTAACATTGCTTGTTAATTGAACATTGTGTGGGGGCATTCATGCCATTTGATTGCATTCTGCACTTTACATTGATTCCTTTGTTAGAGTCAGGATATTTGACTGATTAGTCAGTTACTAAACCATACATACAGGGGCCATAACCTTCACTTTACTCTGAGGTCCACTTATGACAACTAGTGTGTTTTTATTAATGAAAATATATTTTTTTACAATGACCATTTTGCAACCTCTATGCCTTGGAATGAAACAGGATGTTTTGCTGTTCTGCCTTATAGACCCAAAGAATGACTTCTGCTCTGGCTGTCCTAATTTATACTCCATTTGAAAAGTAGTCTGGTAAAACACTAACTTCATATTGGATGGTCAGTGCTAAAAAGGCTAAAAAATGTGTATATATGTGTTGGTTATCATTACAGTTTGAAAACGAGAATTTGTATATACAGTGGGGCAAAAAAGTATTTGGCAGCCACCAATTCTGTAAGTTGTCTCTCTTAAAAAATGAGAGAAGTGCGTAATGTTCATCATAGGTTCACTTCTGTGAGAGACAGAATGTAAAAAATAATCATACATCATTCATCATACATCAATCATACTACATAGGGGAACTGGTCAATGACCTGAAGACAGCTGGGACCACAGTAACAAAGGTTACTATTAACACACTACGTCATCATGGAGTGTTTGAAATGTCCCCCTAGCCAGCACATGTCCAGGCCTGCCTACAGTTGCCAGAGACCATCTGGATGTCATGTGGTCAGATGAGAACAAAATGGAACTCTGGTATAAATGGCACTCACCGCGTTTGGAGGGAGAAGAATGCGGAGTTGCATCCCAAGAACACCATACCCACTGTGAAGCATGGGGGTGGAAACATTATGCTTTGGAGCTGCTTTTCTGCAAAGGGGACAGGACGACTGATCCGTATTAAGGAAAGGATGAATGGGGCCATGTATCGTGAGACTTTGGGCTAAAACGTCCTTCCATCAGTGAGAGCATTGAAGATGAATCGTGGCTGGATCTTCCAGCATGACAATGACGCTAAACACACCGAAGGAGTGACTACGTAAAAATAATTTCAAGGTTCTGGAGTGTTCTAGCCAGTCTCCGGACCTCAACTCAATAGAAAATCTGTGTTGCACAGCGACAGCCCCAAAACATCACAGCTCCTAAGAAGATCTGCATGGAAGAATGGGCCAAAATACCAGCTACAGTGTGTGCAAACCTGGTGAAGACCTACAGAAAACATTAAGTGAACCCATGATGAACATTACAGACTCATCTTTTTAAGTGGGACACTTTGCAGAATCAATGGCTGCCAAATACTTTTTTTTTTTGCGCTACTGTATGGATCATATGGACAGAAGGGTGGGTTTTGTAACTTTGACAGTGTCTATCTACCACATTAACCACTTGTTTCAAATTGAAAATTCTATACAGAAAACTCGAAGTCATGCTGCCTTGGCAGGAAAGCAAAGCTTCTCTCTCATACACGAAGGTGCACTAATGCTCTTGGTTCTTTAAAGTGGGCAAGTGCACAGTTGGCTCTAGGAACCTCCAGTGTTTGTGGTGCCAATCTTCTGCTTGATGTTGTGCAGGAGATGCTTGGGCAGGCAGTCCCACATGTTCTCAAGTTGCTGTCTGTGCTGCACAACAATTTCCATACAAGACCTATACATGCACAAAAACAGCTGTTTTACTCCAAAAGGCCATCTGATAAATAAGCACTTACTAACAGTATTGTGGTAATTTTACTCACCTAAGCAGTGATTTGGGTTGAACACTGAAGATTAACAATTCGTTGCTGTGTGCCTGTTGAGGCAGAAACAACATAGCATATATTTTTTAAAGAATTAGAAGTAAAATTATTTGAAGAACATTTAGTTTTTCATATAAGCTCAAAAGAAGTGAGTTTGGCTCGTGTTTCCTAAATCTGATCATGTATAATGTGTGTTTCCAGTGTTTACACATGTAGCAACATGTATTTTGTAAATACAAACAAATTTCTAATTTGATGCCTATAAAACACACAAAACTTGGGGCAGAGATGTGTTCACCAATGTTATGACATTTGCTTTTAATTACACAATGTAACAAAGGAAACAACCTTTTTTGCCTATTTTGCTTTATACAAGACTTAGCAGTCCATAGTCCGATTCCTCTCTTCATGAAGCTCCATACATTTTCAATAGGAGACTGATCTGGACTGTTGATAGGCCAGTCAGGTGAACACACTCGGTCACCAAAGCTGCAATAACCAATGCCATCTTGATGGCAGAATATGCCGCTCTAAAATCTCAAGATGCGCCTCTGTTGCCAAAATCTTCCTGAGCCCACTGTGGCAGCATGATGGATTCTCATGCAGGGTGTTCTAAATGCTCAAATGTTTCTGGCCTGAGATTTACACTGTTATGTACTGTAAATAATAAAATATTGAATGTTCTATTTGAACTGACAAATTCTCCCATGACCCATATTTGTGCATAGGCTCTCGTGGATACTCTTCTAAATCATAATTTCTTGTGAAGTGTTTAAAACTCAAATTTTCTGCATACTCATATTGGGCTCCATCCCAAGTTCTCTGTTGTGTTGCAGCCTTTTATTCTAAATTGTTTGTATTTACAAAACATTTTAGTTGATCAGTGAAAACTGAGTTCAGCTCTCATCTTGTAATTATCAGTTAAACGTTCAAGAGAATTAACAAAGCATACATTCTTGTTTTAATGCATTTTATAAAAACTAAAAACCAGAACATGTGGTCTGTAAAATTTGAAAATGTTTACTAATTGAAACTATATATTACAAAGGGGTAATGGTCTGTACTCGTAACTGGAGATCTCTGATATCACTACTAGGCAGACGGCAGCTGAAAGCTATTGAAGGGAAAATAACACTAAGCAAGCACAAGTTTTACTGGACAGCAATGAAGCTGCAGGGATGTGTGTCATACAAGTGTTTAAGATACAGAAGAAGGTATTTGAAGTTTTGACTTCTAGTTTTAAATCAAGCTATTGCGAGGTAGCAAAGTCAGCATCACTTTTAGCTCATCATAAGTGTTGTAGTAACTCATTTCTGGCATTGATTCATTGAAGGCTGTTAATACTCTGCTAATAAAGTTTCTGCATGTGCTATAATGGATTTTTACTCAATGCTCACAGACACTCAAATTTTCTTGCTGGTTTACGTTTTAGCGCTTTTAGTATTTACCAAAGTGGGTAATTTCACGTTCCTGTACAATATGAATGTTATGTTCATTGAAGATTAATAGCAGCTACATTACTTAATTGGTTGGGTGCCAGGCTGGACTCACCGCTCTCTGGTGCGAGAGAAGGTTATTGGCGCAGCCTCCAAACACAAATACTTCCCCATCTGGACCTGAGCATGCTGTGTGCCAGAGTCTTCACACACACACACACACACACACACACACACACACACACACACACACACAGAGGGAGAGAGAAACAAAGTTACACAAATGGCATTTCTTATTTATTTTAATTTAAAGCAAATTCTTAACTAAATGAGACAAGAGACAACAGACCTGGGACTTTCTGTGTGGTTGTGTTTAAACCGCCTCCACCCGTTTGTACTTACACAATACAACCATGCATCACCTATGGAAGACAAGCACTTAAATAAACTACTTCCATTACTTTTCTTTCAAATCCATCAGCTGAACAGCACTTGTCAGTGTTGTGTCTTACTCAGTGTTTCTCTGCTGGTAGTAAAGCCACCAAACAGGAAGATGTGGTCAGGTGACGCGGGTATAAAAGAGTGCCATGAACGGCCAACTGGACCATGCTGTGGCACTGACCTGAAATGAGAGTTAAACTAACTTGAGCTTTACATACATGCAACTGTGCAACTTACTAAACACCTTTCTGTGGAGTGAAATGAAAGGAATATCATTGAATAATCCAGCAATATGATACTGTACAGAGTGGGTGCTTGTTCTCTTAGGTGCACATTACAGAGAATTGTAAGTTATTTTTGAGCTTACATTTCGCACCATTCCCAACTATCCATGTTGATATAGTATAGGTCATTCAGGCGATGATCCTGTTGAGAAACATGCACTTTTATTAAATTAACATGTAAAAATAATTTGATAAAGTACATGATTCATTTAATTTATTAATAATACAATTTCAACAAATAATAAAAGGGCTCGTCGTTTACCATGTAACGCCCTCCGAAGACATAACCTCGGTTTCCCACAGTAGCACATGCGTGGGCAGCTCGTGGGGTTGGAGCACTTCCCTGCACAACATGACCAAACAGTGTAAAACATAAGAAAATTGCGTATTTTTACAAAAACATGTATTCTTATCATTAGAACATATTAAAAACCTGACAGTAAATAAGCCAACAGACAAGGATGCCGCTACCTTTGTGACGGGTTGACTCCAGGTTGATGTTTCAAGACTGAGAACATGAATGTGATTGTTCCATCCCCGGCCAGCATTATTACCCTGGAAGAGAATGTGGTTTAGACTACACCCCCATTACTTAAATACCAAAATAACATTTTTTTCTAATTCTTTAAACCAAGTAAACAACAGACTGTCTACTCACCATGAGTGAATCATCATCCAACTCAAATGTTCCCTGATGACCTCCTTGTGCTACATAGCCATACCCCCCAAAATATGCCAACCTGAGAACAGCAGGAATCATAAAAACTCAATACAAAGCCAACACTGGTGACAGTACAGATCACAATTACTCCGTTATGTCCTGGAAGGCTACGGCAGTTTGGAGTTCACAACCAACACTCAAAGCTTCTGAAGTTTGGCCATTACATAATGTGTTGAGCACTAACCTGTTTTTGTACACCCAACAGCCAAGTTTGTCTTTACACGTAGGAGCTAATCCCTTCAAGTCTTTCATCCTCTCCCAGAAAAATGCAGATGCCCTCAAAGGCAGACGATAAATCTGAACAGGTTGACAGAGAACATTAAGCTCAGTATTGACCTTAAACATCTATGGTCACTTTTGAGAAAATATGTTCAACCTCATCAACATCCAAGTAGAAAAAAACACAATATTCTGCAATGCTGGGTAAACCAAAGCCTTACCAGATTAGTATTCCCTCTTGCATGATGGCCCCCAAAGAGATACAAAATGCCATCTACACATACACCACAGCTGCCTGACATGGATGGAGGGAGGTCTCCTTTGGACAGCTGCATTCTCCTGTAAACGCAGATATGCCATATTCTGATACACAATGCTGCGGTTAGAAAGTTTTCACCTGGATAATAAATCTGGAAATTCCCTTCACATCACATTTTTTGGCATTTTATTCTTGAGGAAAGAAAATTTACCATCTTCCTGTCTCCATGTTGTATATCCACACTTCATTCTTTGGGAGGTACAAGTCAAAGAATGCTGCTGCCTCTGCATTCTGAAGAATTGAGAACTTCATTTCAAAACGAGGAAGAACTCGAGGGGATAAGCCACAAACATGTGTTATCCTCACCTTGTATCCACCCCAGACATACATGCAGTTCCTATCGACCACAGCTATGTGTCCACTCCTCTCTGCTGGACTGTCTAATGGGAAAGACTCTGAGGAACTCGTGTCCGGAGCAGCCTCTTCATCCTCCAGCCAGTTAAAGTCTCTCGCCTCTTCCTGCGCCTCCCATACGAACTCCTCGTCTCCTCCATCCGGATCGGAGTCGTTGTCGTCGTCTTCCTGTCGGACGTCGTCGGGATCACCGTCATTGTGCATCTCAGCCATTCTCGACTCTACAGCGACCAGAGCAGAGTCGGTGTGGAGCTGGAACACAAGCTTAAAAGCGAAATGTCAACTGAAACGTGTGTCATGCCGCACAATGAAACAGGTTAATTATGTGAAAGTGTGCAGTGCTGTTATTGTTTACTACAGGGAAGCCCTTCAGCCAAGAACGACATATCTACGACGGACAATTCCATTTATCCTAAACCGCATCTAAATGATCTCCCAGACGGCAGGAGAGGTGCAGATATACTCACTTTGCTGAAGTAGAAGCGCTAACTACAACACACCACAGCCGACGACGTTGATCCGACTCCCGAGTGAATCTTTTCAGAAGATTCACTTCCCTGGCCAAACCGACTCGCTAAAACGATTTAATTAAACAACACCCGCGTTTTATGATTTCACTCCTTTTGGGATTTTTGTACATGACATTTTCAGGACAATAAAACACAGCAGGCTTTGCTCACAGATCGAAAATGCACATAATCCATTCTTCAATAATTCATGTGTGCAGCTCTGCTAATTTTAGTAAACTGTCCACACTGACTCTTTTTAAAGTTTTCCACACGTGTCTGTAGTTACACAGAATACATGCAAACGTGTGTATGATCAGGATTAATAGGCCTATACTACATTATTTGTATATTGGGTTTTAAGTATAGAAAGAGAAATCATCATATAAAGGCAGAGAGAGACGAGGTAGGATAGGTGAATAGTCAGAAACTGACATTTTAAATGGTTTTGTTGTTTGTGAAAAGTAAGGGAGTTTCAGGGGGTTGAGATATTCCAGGAAGTTTGGGAACACCCGTGTTAAAATCTAATGTTTTCGATACACCTGCATGTCGGTATAGAGTGAAGCTCTTTGTGGCGCTACTTTTGAGTATCCGCTGCGACCATCAGATCATCTCTAAATCGTTCACCCTGAGATAAAAATGAAGTTCTGAATCATTTGCAATGTTCGTCTTATTTCTACGAGTCTGAAGGCCGATGGTCAACAGATGGTCCAAAAGAATCGGTTCAGTATAAGTAACAGACCCTAGTATGGTTATGTTTTTCTACGGAAGCCTGTTTGTTTAACAGCAACGATATTTTGAGAAACCTGAAACGTCACGGCGCCATGTTAGTCCGGTGAGTTGGGCGGAGCGAGCAGATTGTGCGCATGCGCGCGCACACATCACAAGGCGGGATAGTTGGCTGCCCCGAAAAAATATTGGATTGACCTCGCAATGTTAGTTACAAAACTGCTTATTTAACATTATCACGTATCGCTTCGAGTATAGTTTGCTATAAGTGTACTTAAACCGAGCACGAGCCTAACTTGTTTTAGAAAAAAACAATGTACACATGGAATTTAATGTTTTAAGCTTACCCACCGACGAGTTATCAGTGTTTTTAGCAGACTAGCTAGGCGTTGGTTTACTTTCTCGAAGACGATTTTCAGTGTTTTTAACGTCGCACTCGCATTTTAAGTTTACAGTTAAGTTCAGTTGCTTTCATAAAAACGTTAGCTGAATAACCGAAGGACTTTTTAAACGAGATTAATAGGTAATGCGGTGTAGTTGATTAGCTAGCTTGTGATAGATACCGTCTGCTAGCTCGTGATTGATTTGATATGTTTGGTACTAACGCGCTGATATTCACAGAAATGTAGCAGAATTCGACGTTGTTGGTGTTTTCAGCTGTTCTAGCCTAGTGTGAAGCAAGTCGTTGAACAGAGGGTGTTTTTTTGTTTAGTTTTGTATGAGAGAAGAAAAAAGTTTCGGTGTTAGACATTCCTCGATGCTGAGCAGCGATGAAGTTACAATGTGACGTTGAAGTCGTGAATCGGATGCTTCCAACGTTTGGACTGAAAAGTAAAGGCAGGGGAACCAGGGCTGTACTGTCCATAGGAAAACATGTGGACAAAACTACTCAGCGCAGTCATGTATATTTGTTGATCTGCACAGCTAAAGATCGAACTGGCTCCAAATACAAGGTGCGTGTCTTCCTCATAAAAATATATTAATCATTTTGGACATTAATGATATAAATATAATCATTTTGGACATTAATGGTCATGAATGTGTTATTTTCACTACACAATATGAAGAACAGTTTGGGCGGTTTGTGATGACACATCACGTTGCAATGACTCTTTTTTAAAGCTGAAGGAGAACATCGACAAGTTCTTCACTTGGTTTGTTGAAGAAGGTAAAGCCACCGTGCGACTAAAAGAGCCATCAGTAGACATATGTTTGAGCAAGGTAAGCTTGTTGTATGATCGGTTATAATCTATGAAAGTATATAATTTGTGCTTTAGTGAAGCTAAGAAGTTTATTAATTACTTATTGTCTTTATTTCGTTTATTCATATATTTCAGTGTTTTTCTGTTAAGATAAATACTTCAGATGTTACAAGTAATATGTAATTTGATGTATTTAATGTTAATTGTGGAGGAATTTATGCTAATTTCTCAATATGACACGTTTGCATTTTATGTAACTTAGCAGAGTTATTTCTTATGTACTGTTTACTGAGACTGGATCATAGCTCATTAATATTTATGTTGTAAAATCAAGTAACTTAACACATTTATTTATCCAAGTCTCAATATTTCTGCAAATGTACATTTTTAGACATTCAAATTGCCTGAAAATTGAGGTTAGGAGCATTGTAGTGGAATCATCTGTGCCACTGAATTGCATAGCTCTTCACAATTAATTACTTATGAAGCAGTAATATCTGCTTCCTAAATTATTAATGGATTGCAAGAGAATCAAACCCTTGGGCATTTTGTGTGAGTATTAAGCTAATGTGATTTTTTTCTAATCACATTTTGGCAGGGGGTATATACGCTAAAGAACATTCTTTGCACTTAATGTTTAATTCTTTACTTTATTTTCACATGCTTCTTGATGATGATACTGAAGTAGCCATGGATGACATGTTCATCAAACAGACAATAGCATGAAAATCTAGTCCACTTGCTTAGTTTTCAGAGGTGGTAAAAGGGATTCCCTGCAATAACAACGTAAGGAGCATTAAGCTGTTTGGAAATTGGTAGCCACAATGTGAAGTGTTGTCATATTTGTATTGATCTGGATTTTGACCCAAATGTTTGTTTATCTCTATATTAATGTGGCAAAATTTTGTATTTTTCAACTGAAAAGCAATACTCCTCCTTTATACATTTCATCACACGCCAATGTGGATGAATTTTCCCAGATCTTAGCTGAACAGATAAATAACAATATCCTGTTAATAATCCTGGATATTTTAACAGAACAAAATTAAATCACAAATGGTCTAAATACAAACAGTATATTAAATAAATAAATTCAAGTTAGGGTTTAGGGCAGGCCACAGCACTGAAACAACTTTAGTAAAGATAGTAAATGATCTGAGAGTCAGTGCTGATAATAACGGCGATAAAAAAAGAGTGTCGGTTCTGGTTCTTTTAGATTTAATCTCAGCAATTGACACATTAGATTATAACCTTCTTCTGAACCACCTAGAATATTGTGTTGGCCTATCAGGGACAAATTATAATATGGTGTTCCTCAGGGATCAGTATTCGGCCCTTTGCTGTTTTCCTTTATACATGCTGCCTTTAGGTCAAATAATTCGAAAACATGGAATAAATGATCATAGCTACGCTGATGATACACAAATATGCATATCTATGGAGCCAAATTACACAAATCCACAAAGAAAACTCACAAACTGTATTTCAAGTATATTTAATTAGACGAATAGCAATTTTCTAAAATTAAATGAAGAAAAAACAGAAATTCTTATAATTGGCAATGAATAAAGAAAGGGCATATTTTAAAAGAATTAGGAAAATTAGCTCTTCAATCAAAAGAAGAAATTAGAAATCTGGGTGTAATCTCCACTTTAAGTTTCAAGTCACATATAAATAAAATAATTAAAACCACTTTTTTCCATCTTAGAAATGTATCTAGAGTCAGAACTTTTCTCAAACAGCAGGAAGCTGAAAGACTGGTCCATGCGTTTGTTTTTTCATGGCTTGACTACTATAATGCTCTGTTTACGGATTTACCACCATCAACAGGCTACAGTTTGTTCAGAACGCTGCAGCCAGAGAACTGACACATGCGAAAAAAGAGAACATATATCTCCTGTGTTAGCTTCTTTCTTACACTGGCTATCTCTCTCATTCAGAATAGATTTCAAAATCCTCCTACTGCTTTATAAAGCTCTAAATGGTTTAGCACCTACATACATTATACACTGTCTGGTGGAATTCACCCCAAATCGAGCCTTTAGATCAGCAAACACTGATCAGCAGACGCAGCCTTTAGTTTTTATGCCCCAAAACTCTGGAATACAACTCAGATTAATATCCACCAGGCATCCACAGTAAAAACAAAACAAAAAAAAACCCTTAACTTTTGTATTCAATAAAGCGTTTCATTAATAGATTTGTAACAAAACACATCACTGTGACAAATAAAAGTTAGGGTTAGTTGTGATATTATCGTTATTGTGGGCATAGTATCGCGTATCATATTGTATCGTGAGAGACCCTGTGATTCCCACCCCTAGTGCACACATGTTAACTCTCTTACCTTTAATTTAATAAATAAAAGTTTAAAGAAAACATTTTAAATGTTTAGACTGATAAACTTAAATATAATTTGTTTGTATTTATAATTTAATGCTGGCAAAACTCTTAAGTTGTGATGGAGCGTATTAAGAGTGGAAAGTTTTATAGAATACTCAAGTTAGGTTGTTTTTAAACATTTCTGCACTGAGCAGTTGAGCCGGTAACATGAGTTTATTACTGTTTATATACTGTTATTTTAATTCCAGCAATATTTCTTTAATTGATACTTGTAGGTGTCCTGTGTTTACTTGTAAGTAAAGTTCAGGTTTAAAGTATAGAAAGAGAAACCATCATATAACGGCAGAGAGACGAGGTCATAGCACTGAAGGCTCTGCCCCCTGAGGTGAATAGTCAAAAACTGACATTTTAAATGTTTCTGTTCTGTTTGTGAATTTTTAGGCAGATGCCATCAGTTTAAAAAACTTCCTATCTGCTGTTCGACTTGCACACAGAGGATCTGATACCGATGGCCTTGTCCTGTCCACCCTTACCCCTGTCCGTGCCAGAGATGTGGAGAAACCCAAGAAAAAGCTCGTTATCACGTCCAAGAAGGATTATCCCCTCACATCTAACTTTCCATATTCTCTGGAACATCTCCAAGTGTCTTACTGCAAGCTTTCCAGAGTGGACATGCGCATGCTGTCCCTCAAAGCACTCAGGAGACTTGACCTCAGCAACAACCATATAAAGAAACTTCCAGCCACCATTGGTGACCTTAGTTGTCTGGCAGAACTTATTCTTCACAACAACCACCTGGAGAGTTTCAGTGAAGCACTGTGTGTCTCCACTCTCCAGCACACTTTGCAACATCTCGACTTAAGTCAGAACTGCCTGCAGGTCCTACCTCCAAAGTTTTGCCAATTGCGGGAGCTGGTCAACCTTAAGCTGGATGATAACAAGCTCCTGTGGCTTCCCTTTCACATAGGCCAACTAACAAAGCTGTGTTTTCTTTCGGCCGCACACAATCAGCTCACTGTATTACCTGGAGACTTCCGAAAGCTGTCCCTGGAAAACCTGGATCTGTTTGGTAATCCATTCACCCAGCCAAACCATTTGGACCACACAATCCAGCTCACATTTCCTCTCACCTTGCAGGAGCTGGCCTCACGAGCCGTGCTGAATTTCAGGTGAGTGCACTTTATTACAAAACAAGTATATAACATTTTTGACTCTGTGTATAGACTAAAAGTAGTATTGGGTGATACAGCATCACAGTTTTACAGTATTTGATCATGTATAATGTCACAGTGACCTGCACTACCAGTTTTAGAATACCCAGCTTTTACTGTTAATTTAAACAGCATATTTACCATCTGAGCTGCCAAAGGTGAAAAAAGGCACCAAAAAACTAAATCAAGTATGGAAAATTTGTTAAAAATAGAAAAGTTAACTTGCCGCTTTCCTGAAGCCTAGATAAAAAAAAATAGAATAAAAACTAAAAGCTAATGCAAAGATCTTCACCATTCTAATAATCACAGCTTTCTGCATTATAATATTGTGCATGCATCAGCTAGTAAAATGTAATTGAATCTGCTTTAATGTGAAATCTGACTAATGAACTTGATTGCTATAAACTGTTGTATGTTAACAGGCTTCCATATGGACGTCACATCATTCCCTTCCACTTGTGCCATGAGCTGGAGTTTGCGAAGTTCTGTGACTGTGGCCAAGCCTGCTTGAACTCCTACATTCAGACAACTGTTAGCATGAACCTGCACCTGGTTTCTCACACAGTGGTGCTGGTGGATGACATGGGTGGAACAGAGGCTCCTGTGCAGCGTCATTTCTGCTCCCTCATGTGTTACTGTGAGTTCTTGGATGGTTGTGTGCAGAGAGGTGCAAGATAATGAGACAACTTTCACATTTCCTAGGCACTGTTGCCAGTAGCAATGATAAGTGATGTCGCTGAGAAAACCGTACTGCACTGAACCATGGCAGGTAACAGGTCAAACAGAACCTAGTTTGCAATGTTTTTTCATGCTTCTCTGATAAGTTCAGTACTTCAGTATCTTCACATTAGTGTTAGCCATTCAAGCCTATTTATGAAGTGAGATGCAACTGCCTGCAAGACTGTGCTTTTATTTGATCCTTTTCTTTGACTTGACACACACTGTGGATTGAAAATTGCAGTGAGTCTGTCTCTTCAGCTTTGTTGTTCTTCTGTGTTACTAAGAAATAAATAAGTCCTTTAAATTCTGAACCATGAGTCTCTTGCTCCAATTACTCACTGTGTCTTATCTCTGGTGATTTCAGTAAAAGTGGGACACTCCTTGATTGATGGGAGCTTATTAAATGTTATAACCATAAATAACTTACTCAAGGGGGCTTGTTATTCAGCATTAGTTTTCACTGGCATAATGTGGGCTTTTGGAAGTGTGTTAATTTCACAAAAGGCAAATCAGAATCCGTTTTATGCCCAAGGATGTATGAAGGGGAGAAACTGAGGGTGTGTTGTCTGATGTGTTATATTTATTGGATTACTAATTGTTGCCTACATTATAAACTCCCCAGTGGTTTTGGAAAGCCTAGAGGTATTGATATTGAGCAAGTAGTGTTTTCAGAACCATGTGTTAGGCTTTATATTAAATACACTACTCACAATAAGTTAGGGATATTGTTATTTACATGGTTTTTCTATTTGCTCTCAATTTTAATTAAATAAGTAAACGTTCCCTTTGATATTACTAATAATGTAAGAGAAAAAATATTTTCTTTAGTTTAATATTTATTATCCCAAAATTTAGACAATAACAGGGAGAGTCCCAAATAACAAAAATTGGGGGATGATGATGGGTTCTATAATGTCTCTGAGGTAAGAACGTGCAGTGACTGAGCCATGTACAATAACCAAATCCGTTTTGCGTTGACTGGTGATGTCTGCCCAGACTGTTGCACCTCCTCCACCAAAGCAAACCCTGTGGACCATGTTGACCTCAGCGTATCACTCACCTCACTTCTCCAGCAACACAGATGACCATCATTTCTGTGCAAGGTGACCTGAACCTCATCAGTGAACCAGTAGTTCTGTGTCTTGATGTAAGTCTGCTGATGACACTTTGAGACACACCAAGTTCACGAGCAACATCTGACTGACTGCCACCGACCTGAAGGCGCCATGGACGCTGCTCGTCCAGTAAGTAAGGTTGTGTGTTCATGGCTGTTTGAAATATGAACTTGGAAAGACGTACTGACAACAGCAGCTTTTTATACCCACAGGATATTGAAATTGATGCCACATTGAGAAAAGTTGTCTTTTGGTATTGGGCCCCAATACACATCCAAAGTGAGGGAATAAATTAGTCTTTAATAGAGTGTTATTCAAAATAGTTTTTTTTTTTACTCTGTTTATTGGTTTTCTCAGAACAATGAGTTTACATTCAATGCATCAACCAAGAGTTAAAACAGTAACAACCAGCCCCACCCCCAACCCCACCACCCCTGGCACCTAACAATTAGACACAATATTCGAAATAGTTTAATGCAAGCAGGACTTTATATTAGTCCAGTTCAAAACACAGAGAATTTTGGAGGGAGAGGGCAGCCGAAATAGCATGGTCCATAATTACCTCACTGCAATCCTCCTGGTTTTTCTCTCTCCTGATGGCAGGAGTGTCTGTAGTAAGGTATTGGGCTTGGTTCTGCTCTGAAGAATAAACGCTGTCCACTTCCTCCTTCTCAGTCTGTACCTCGGTTTCCTCTGTGAGAGATGAAAGCTTGATGCTCTTGTGTCCTAGTGCAGGGCTGATCTGTTCAGAGGAACCGTTCACCATCTGCTCTTCAGACAGCACTCCAGTCTTTTCAGGGAAGGTCACAGCTACAGTTCCTTTGGAAGGAACAACACTAACCTCTGAAAGCTCCACTACAGCTTTTCCATTGGATTGTTGAGATGAACACTGTCTTGCATGTGTCCCATATTCAAATACAGCAACAGGTGCCACAGTGGAAACTGCTGTGTTTTCAACATTTGAGTGAATCATCCCCTATGAAACAAGATTGGTTAAGAACATGTATTAAACTCTCAAAGTTGTGCTATAATAACGCTGTGACATGATCAGTGCTCTTAAAAATTACACCTATACATGCTGCTGAAGTTGGACTCACATACCTTTCCCCCAGCCTTGTCTTCATACTCCTCCTCAGTTCTCTCTTCCTGATCCCCCTGAACATGACCCGTGGCGGTTCCTTTAGCTGCCAGTACAGGTAGAGTTACTGTAAGCTGTTTGTTGGTCTTGTTGAATTTGGCTTCTCCTTTTTTATCATCCACAGGGTAGGATAACTGCAGCTCGAGTTTGTAGGCTGGTGTTTGAGATTCCAGGACCAGACTTCTTTCCGTTATATTTAGATCAATGTGTCCAACAGATCTGATGAGGGGCAAGTCAACACTTATGATAATTTCTTTGGGGCGCAGATTTGGCACAGAGTTTCTAGAACATCTGAAGTCCTGCAGCTCAACCACTGACCTGTATTTGATCGTGTAATGTGGCTGTGTGTGCTGCAGGGGCGCTGCTGAGCTCTTTCTTCTAGAAGTAACAGAATCCTGGGGCGGAGCCGCAGCAGGGGTTTGGGGGTTTGCGATTGGTGGAGTGTCAGGGCGATGAATGGGGGAACGTTCCTCATAGGATAAGGCCTTTTCGTTCCCATGGTCACCGGGAATTGGTTTTCGTATGACGGCTGGGTGCGGCGTCCCTTTGTATTGCATTCTGGGTATCGTAACATTCATTTTATCGAGCTTGACCTTAAACGCTTCTTCCACCGCTTGTGTGGCAGTGTTGTTGACTAATTCCATAAATCTCGAGTTCTTTTCTGATATGTGAAGTGTGTCCGGATGGAAAACGACATCGTAAATCGTGCACGTTTTCCCCTTGGCGTCTCTGTCAGATCTCCCTGGTGCCAGACTGTACGGCAGTGACCAGTGCTGACCCACACTGCCGTCCTGTCCTCTTCCCGGTTTACATGTTGGCCTATTGATCAAGTCGTTCGAACAGATGTTTAAAAAGCACTTTTCCTTCCCGTTAATGCTGGTCTTTAAGACGTGGTGTGCTGTGGGGTGGATGAACTGTACGTCTATGCCCCTCTCTTGCTCTAGCTGCGTGATTTCTTCTTCATACTTCTTCTTGTTCTCTGGATCTGATATCTCCTTAGCATAGTCCTGTAACATCTCACGGAACTTCTCGTCCTTTAGGGCTTTGCTGAAACGGCTCACTTCTTCTGTCGTCATTTCAATTTCTTCCAGTTTGCTCCTAAAGTCCATGGTGATTGTTTGCTCGCCTGTAACTAACGTCAGCTTTTATAGCAAATATTGTGTTATTTAAAGACTCTTACTGCTCTCCTGTCCTGTTCTGTACAGCATTTCAAGCATACAGTAACTGAGGTAAAGTTTATCTGGAAAGTTGTGACGAAAATGCCCAAGATCCGAAAGCGTGTTTTCGCTAAGAATATAATGTTGACGTAGCCATGACAACCTGGCAGGTTACCCTTGTTGCTATGACGATAGAATGTTTTTTTTTAGGGGGCGTGGTTTCCTGAACGCAGCTGCGTCGACCCCTTTCTGTCCGACCTTCTGCGTCGACCCTAATTAGTTAGCGACTTAGAAGAAGGCAGTGTTGTGATGAAAGTACCCGTAACCGAAATGTGTTTAAGACAGTGCGTGTTGGACACAACTGGGTGTATTCCACAGCGGTGAAATTAGTTTTGCGTTTTAGATTTGTTATTCATGTTAAGTGACCCACTGACTCAAAATCAGTGCAGAATTGTGTTTCTACACTGCACAAACAATACTAACCATATATGTATTGTAATTAATTTACCTTATAATTTATATGAATATTTCAGTAATAAAACAGCAATATGTTTTGTTAAATAGCTCCCATGTTAAGTGACCCACTGACTCAAAATCAGTGCAGAAATGTATTGTTACACATTAGACCGTATTGTTAGACATTCACACATTTTCCCTAATATATGACCTTGGGTGTGAGAACATCATAACCTTTACAACGAGCATGCTTCATGATGAAGTGAATACTGATTCTGTGGTTTAATCTACTTTGAGGTGTAATTAGTGCTTTATAACTGGTATGCTTACTCAGTCAGTCAGTGGTAGAGAATTTGGAGAGTCGCCAGAAAAGGCACATTAGATTTCTTAGAGACATTGCAATAACATTGTTATGTAATATACCAGGCAGACATTTGTGATGCCAAGGTGAGGCTTTGAAAAGTGATTTTATAGCACATGATTTTTTCTTTTGTTGTTTACCATGTTCTCACACCCTATACTCACACCATATACTTGGTACAAAGTGAGCTGTACATTTGTAATTGACTGAATTGTAGCAGGCCTATGTCTAATTTGTGCAGTGTAGTAATAAACCTCTGCACTGATTGAGTCAGTGAGTCAATCAAGATGTTTCCTTTAAAATGGCTATTTATGAGTATAATATTAAACAAAAATATAATTAAAAATGTCTTATTGGTGCAGTAGAGTAACAATTTTGCAAGGATTTTGAGTCAGAGGGTAATTTCACATGGGCACTAAAAATCAAGACTTACATTAAAATGCTGTTCATATAAAATATAAGATACACTAAAATAAAGTGTTGTAGCTGATTTGTGCAGTGTAGTAATCCAAATCTGTACTGAGTGTGAGTGAGTGGGTCACTTGACATGGTAGCTTTTCAATAAAACCAGTAAATTAATGCAAAATATAAAGTACGTCCTACAGAGTCCTGACTTGTACCCTATGGAATATCTCTGGAGAGGCCACCGATGGTCTTTTATCCAACCTGACTGAGCTTGAGAGGGTAATTGGCTTAATAGCATAATAGATATACACATCACTTTTCATTTGATTTTAGTGTAGAATTGTCCCTAAAACTTAAGTTCACACTACATGATTTTAGTCAAGATGATGAGATTGCCAGCACTGCAGAGATCTCTACAGTGTTCACAACAGGCGACTTGTGTTCCTGTGATTGTGAGTCTTGTGCAGAACCATATCACTGATCTCCAACCTTGGTGTTCGCGCTACAAGATCTCTCACTGGAGAAAACAAGTACAACCTCCCAAGATCATCAGATCTACATAATGCAGCTGTAGTCACAGTTTCAGTTCTGCAGATTTGTCTTCGACATGTACCAGTATCACCAGACTGGACTCAAATTTTGTTTTGCCCAGCATTATACTGTATCCCACCTTTGATTGACTGTTGCTTCTTGTCAATTGCGTGCTACTTATTCAAATATTTAGCATGCCAGACAAGGCGGCGGCTGCCTTTTATCACATCTCAAGGTAGTTCACACATAAAGACTCTTTGTCACAGATTAACTGCAGAGAGACCTACAGCCTGAACCTGAGAGAAATAAAGCCCTATTGCAGTCACTCTGCATTTGGCATCAAGAAATTTACTGTAATGTCCGTAATGAAAATTATGTAGGCACATTAGAACCTTTGACCCATTATAATCCACTATTAAAAGACCACCTGGAGAAAATCAGGACATCCGAACATGAAAGCCAAATGACTCATTTGAGCTCAGACATCCATAATGAATTCATTGGTTGTTGTGGCAAGAGTTCTAAAAACAATTCTACAAGAAACATTAAATTGCAGTTATTTGTGATGCTACATCAGACATTTTCCACACAGAGTCAAATCAAGTCAAGTCAATTTTATTTGTATAGCACTTTTTACAAATGATGTTGTCACAAAGCAGCTTTACAGAATTTACAGAATCCGGGCGAGGAAAAACTTCCTGAACTGTAGGAAGAAACCTTGAAAGGAACCAAAGGTCAGAAGGGGAACCCTCTCCAGGGTGTTTGGGCAAGTGTTTCCCTGGCGATCCTCACACCATTTAAAGGTTAATAATAAAATCCTTCACTTAAAAAAACACATTTTGTGTTTACTTGTATGCTTGTTCTTGTAGCAACCTTATTTCTGGTTAATTTTGATGTGGCATTTAAATAAAACCCTAGGGTTATTTTTGTTATCTTTTATAAGGGCGGAGAGATAAGTTGTTCTAGCAGCGTTAAGAGCTTTTTTGTAGCTCAGGACACTCTCCTTCCATGCGAATGGTTTGAGATCACTTCAGAGTGTAGAAGTATAACTGTTTTCTATATTTAAACTGAGAGTTAGTATTAGATTGAGTGTGTGACCACCACTGTGAGTGGCTTCTATGACCTTCTGATCAACCCTACTGAATCTATAATGGAGACAAATGCTTCTCTCAGAGTGATATCGAAGCTATTGGCGTGAATATTGAAGTCTCCTATAATTAAAGTTTTATCTAATGAAGCAGCTTAATTTGAGATAAAATCTGCAAATTTACTTAGGAATTCTGGGTAAGGCCCTGGTAGTCTGTTAATGATAATTCGTGAAACTGACTGTGCAGATTTACTTTTTGTGGTTATGAGTAATATGTTACTATAAAGAACTATCACTATAAATGACTGCGACGCATCCTCCTCTGCCAGATGGACAAGGCTGGTGTAGATAACCATATCCACATACTCATTGTGTTTGGTGCAAATTTCTGTTAGACACAGTAAATTACACTTCTGATCAGATCATTAACAATAAGGGCTTTTGAAGAAAGATATATAACCATTCTTACTTTAGATCAAAGGTGCTGGCTTTACATTCAGTGTGATATACCTTTATTGACTAGGTTACTTTTAGGTTTTTGATTGTGATAAGCCACTTCCAAAATAATGGCAGCATCACAGACTAGTATCACCACAGAACAGACAGACAATTTTTGTAGCAATTTTTAATCTTCTGTCAAAATAAATTACTGCTGAATTGCTTCAGCAAACAGGAACTATCGTATTTGTATTAATTGGAAGTCTTTTCTTAGTTGAAGATTATTTATTTATGCATCAGTAGTTTAGAATATATAACAAAATAAATATAATTAAGGACAGTTTTTTTTGTCTTTGAGTGGTTTTCATCAAAGTGTTTTAGGATGAGTTTAAATAAAGTATTATAGAAGTTAAAAATTGCAATATGAACTGGATTTTATGTATTATATTTAATAATGAAATTGGTATCCATATCCATAGTAAGCATAATCTCACAGAGTTAGTCATGACGAGAATGACACTTTAAATTTTATGGTCGTGCAAAAGGATGTAATCGCAAATATCAAATTAATGTCGAATTTTAAACCAGCTTTACCGCAGTAACATACACATATGGAACTAATCATGTTTTGTTTTACACTCAAGCGCTACACTCTTTGTTTTCTCGTAGCGAAGATGTTACAGGTGCTGGGCTTTTATTTTGAAGTGTATTAGGAGCAGCGTTTAAAACGGATGTTGTCGAGTAGAGGCGAAATTTAGCGCCAAAAGACGAAGATGGAAGTCCGGCGGCGAAAAACAAAAGTTTCTGCCGCGTTCAAGATGCGGGGCTTATTGCTCCGACCGTATGTTTTGATCTTTATTTATGCTATACTTACGTTTCTGTAAATATAACACCATCCCGAACTGTCGCGAGTTATATGAGAATATGAGCATTAATTTGCCAACATCATGTGACAACATCTGATTGCGATAAATGCTAGTTTCTCTGCTAGGTGTATTTTTTGTTTTTACCCATTAAAGTATTTAGTCACACATCACTTGAATGGTCCTTTATAAGTACTTACCAATGCCTGAATGTTTATTACTCTAGAGCCAACTGTACGGTGCCATATTCCTGCTTATTATATAAAAATATTATTATTTACTCATTTTGCAGGAAGGCGAATCACTCGGGGGCATATAAAATACGAATTAACTATTATTTATTTTCATAGTGAAGCCAGTAAATATCTGGTGGAGGTTTTGGAGTCTGTGAACGAAACGGAGCTTGATGACGTCATTGAGCGAATTTTGGACGCAGTTGAAAAGCAGCCCTGTAAGTGTCTGATCCAGTATCCAGTTCATATCTACCAAAAACACAAAAATATTCTTAACCCATTCTGTTTGATAGTGTCCTCGAGCATGATTGAGTTTTCTGTAGCTGAGACGGCTGTGCAAGACTGCAGTCACTCTTGTGATGAAACCATGTAAGCTCCTATAGCTCCTCTTTTCTTTTCACTGGGAATCAGCTATGATCTGTGAGCTCATGATTGGTCTTTCATTTGTAGAGATAATGTTTTTAACATTATTGGAGCTTTTGATGTCCCAAGATATATCTACAGCACAGAGAGGAAGAAATTTGTACCGTAAGAATTTTCTTCTCTCCACTGTGTTATAGCTTTTCAACAGCTAATCAGAACTTTTAATATTTAATAATTTTTTTTTTAAATATTTAATAAAAATTTATTTCTGTGAAATCTGTGAATTAATCCAGAATTCATTACCTTATTTAATTTTTTTCTTCTTTCATAGTATCAACATGACCAACTATCCTGCATCTAGTCTATGTGGCCAGGCCAGAAACAAGGCTGAACTCTTTCGAGAACGCTACACCATCTTACAGCAGGTCAACCAGCCCGTTTTCCAAGTGCATGTATAAAAACTTGTGTTGTACATATCTTCACCATGCTTATTGGCAACTTCTGCTATTTTTTTTCTAGCGGACACATAGGCATGAACTCTTCACTCCTCCTATAATTGGCTCTGCTTCTGATGAAGGGAGAAATAAATTCCAGGTAAGATGAAAGGTTTTGTTTTTGTACATTCATAATCTGCAGCAAGGGCAATCTGTATTTAATTTTTTCCCTGTTGTGGTTATAATATGTATTGCAGTTTGCTGGCAATGTTGTTTCCTTTCTAGTTGAAGACTGTGGAGGCTCTTTTAGGAAGCACAGCCAAACTTGGTGAAGTTATTGTTCTTGGCATGATCACACAACTTAAAGAGGTAAATTTGAAAGAAGTAGCTCCACAGGGATGACCCTGTGTGGGGGAAAATGTATATTCTCTAAACATTTTCATGATGCACAATATTAAGGGAAAGACCAAATCGGAGTAGTTTGGGGGGAAAACTATAGACCTTCTCACTCGGTCTAGTTAAACAAAGATGACTAGGTACAGTATTGCCTCAATAATACAGGTTTTCGTCATAAAAGCACAGGCTAGATACAATTTTCACTATAACTGTTCACTATGTTTCCATCCATCCATTTTCTGCTGCTTATCTGGAGTCGGATGGTGGGGAATAGCCTAAGTAGGGAAGCCCAGACCTCCCTCTTCCCAAGCCAGCTCCTATAGGGGTGATGCAATCCCTCCATCAGGTCCTGAAAAGGTCCATCAGAGTGCCTGAAGGCATTCTAATTACAACCCCAAACCACCTCAACTTCCTCCTCTCAATGCGGAGGACCAACAGCTCTACTCCCGACTGAACTCCTCGCCCTGTTTCTAAGGAAAAGTCCAGCCACCCTGCAGAGAAAACTCATTTCACTCAGCTCTCTCTTTACCACAACAGATTGATGCAGAACCTGCATCACTGCAGATGCCTCACCGATCTGTCAGTCAGCCTCCTGCTCCATTCTTTCCTCAATCGTGAACAAGACCCCAAGATACTTAAACTCCTTCGCTTGAGGCAGCACCATGTTCCCAACCCAAAAAGAGCATTCCACCCTTTTTACTACAAGTTTAATATTTGTGATTTTTATATGTATTTTTTAAATGGTCAGGAATCTTGCTTGACATGTTAGTCAAGTCAATTTTATTTATACAGCACTTTTTACAACTCACATTGTCACAAAGCAGCTTTTTATAGAGTTTATAGAATTTGAGCCCCAATGAGCCAAAGGTGACGGAAGCAAGGAAAAACTCCCTAATTATAGGAAGAAACCTTGGAAGGAACCCAGGCTCAGGAGAGGAAGCCATCCTCCTCTGGTTGACACCGGAGAGTGATAAAGAAAAAAAAAAGGGAAAGAGAAAATATGTAAGTTTTGCAGAGTTGCCTTAATACGTGTTTGAAATGTATGCCACTTGTAGATTAGTTCTTTTGACCTTAGTGTGACGACACCACACAATTAAATCACCATTTTCACCTGCAGAAGGTTCTTTTCAGTTGCACTGAATCTGTAAAAGCTGATCCTAATGTTATGGATTTTCAGGTGTGATTACATACAAGGGTGTGCCTTTTTTGCATGTTTATTTTAATATGAAAACAGAGTGAAATATTTGCTTGTTCAAGTTTTTAAACCAGTGTGTTAACTCTGTTACCACTTTCCACAGGGCAAATTTTTCCTTGAAGACCTTACTGGCTCAGTGCAGTTGAATCTTTCCAAAGCAATATCCTTTTGCTGCTATGTCAGAAATCAAACTGAGTTTGGTTTGTCTAAGTTTTTAAAAATGCACATTTTGAACCTTAACTCCATTCCTCACCAGTTCCATGGTGGACTCTACACAGAATCCTGCTTTGTCCTGGCTGAGGGTGAGGTGCTAAATGTGTTATGAGTAATCTTTAGTTAATAGCTGTGGTGCAAGAACCTCTGTTATAGTTACCATAGTGGCACATGACAACAATGTCATGTCAGTAATGGAAAAAAAAAATAATCATCTTACTCGGTACCCACAGGATGGTATGAGGATTCAGTCTTCCACGTCAATGCTTTTGGATTTCCTCCGATTGAGCCCTCATCTACTACCAGGTAGAACAGGTTTAACTTGACAAACATACTGTCCTGTACATTCAATGTTCATGCATTTTACAAACCCAAGCACTTGGTTAAACACATTTTTCATTTGCCAGGGCATATTTTGGTAACGTGAACTTCTTTGGTGGCCCATCAACCACCACAGTCAAGGCCTCTGGCAAGCTGAAGGAGCTGGAGGAGGAGAATGAGGATGCTATGTTTGTTGTCGTTTCTGACTTGTGGCTAGATAGTGTAGATGTCCTGGAAAAGCTTCAGACTATGTTTTCAGGTCTGACTTTCTTCTGAAGTCTTGTCATGCAAATCTGAATTCCACTTAGTTTATAAATTTTTAAATCAGCATAAAACAACCCAGCTTTGTTAAACTGAACCTCTTTATGCCATTTGCAGGCTATTCAGCAATGCCTCCCACATGCTTCATATTCTGTGGTAATTTCTCCTTTGCCCCTTATGGCAAAAATCAGGTCAAATCCCTTAAAGGTAAGAGAAATGTGGTTTTAGTTTACTTGTGTCAAATATTTTTTTCCATCCTTTTAGCTCATATATTGATTTTGATGTTTATGTTCCAGAATCTTTGAAAGCTCTTGCTGATTTAATCTGTGAACATCCTAGCATCCACACCAGGTAAAATGCACCTTCATAGGTAAAAAAAAAAAAAAAATCGCCCTGAATACTTGGCTAATTTGTATATAAAGTGTTGATCATCCTGCATCAATTAATTTGCAAATGATCTGAATTTTTGATGCATTGAAAAAATTTGCAGTGATGCATTTCAGTTTGATACTTGGGCCTGCAGTCAGTAAAATGTAATGAAATTTCCTAATCTGATATATTTCAAGGACTTACACATACAAGCAGAATATAGTTTGACTCTTTTATTATATTTGTCATAAAGGTTAAATACAGCAATCTAACCATAACCAAAACAACATCTCAGCACAAAACACGGTACAAAGTAAAATTAATGCATGCTTTGAGTTTTGTTTGTCACATTTCTACATTAGATGTGCAATATTCTGGTTGATGCATTGATACAGATTATTTCATTGTTACACCCTTAATATATAGGTTGTGGTCATTTGTGTCTGCTTTGTCCTTTGTCATGGCAGCAGTCGCTTTGTGTTTGTTCCTGGGCCTGAGGACCCTGGACCCAGCACTATCCTGCCAAGGTGAATTAGATATGTTGAAAAGTGGGCAGACATAATTTGTAGTTATGGATATTATCCGATGTTAAATGTGGGGAAAAGTAGTAACTTACATTGTGTGTGTAATATGATGTTAAATTGCTTGATTAACTTAATAAGACATGGGATAACAATTCTTTTCTTTGGTTAAAAGTGTTTGGGTATGTATCAGAAATGTGTTTGCATCTCCAGACCTCCCTTAGCTGAACACATCACAGAGGAGTTTCGACAGCGTGTCCCTTTCTCTGTGTTCACTACCAACCCATGCAGGTATCACTTGAAAGTTCTACAGCTGTATTTCTAACTTTAGACTACTTTTTTCAGTTGATGATGACATTTTCATTTAAACTACGTCAGGATCCAATACTGCAGCCAGGAGATAGTTGTGATCCGTGAAGACCTGGTCAACAAGATGTGTAGGAACTGCATAAGGTTCCCCAGTGGCAATCTTGATATCCCGAGCCATGTGAGTTAGTTCTTCTCAGAGTGACTTAATGACACCACTTTCATAATCACAGTGAACTCAAAACCTACAGTGAGTAGTTTTTTTTTTATATCCATTGTTGTATTTCAGAGGGTAACTGCACAGTATTGAAACCCAGGGCAGATTAGTAGCCTTGCTATGCCGTTAGTACACACTTAGTACACATGGAGGTAATAAAAATAATTAGTTAATTAGCTCAGTATTACACTGAAATTACAAGGGTGGTTTTAACTTTCATGTACATCTAAAAAAATAGAATACTGTGAAAAAGTTCAATATTTCTTGGCATTCCTTTCAGGAAGTAAAATCCATATATTATATAGATTCATTACACATAGAGTGAAATGTCAAACCTTTTTCTTAGAATTTCGATGATTGTGGCTGTTAGAAAATAAACCAAAAATTCACCATCTCAAAAAATTAGAATAATGTGAAATTTCAATCTTGGAAAGTCATGGTGTCACACCCTAATCAGCTAATTAACTCAAAACACCTGCAAATGTTTCCTGAGCCTTTAAATGGTCTCAGTCTGGGTCAGGAGGCTACACCATTATGGGGAAGACTGCTGACTTGACAGATGTCATTGACACCCTCCACAATGAGGGTAAGCCACAAAAGGTCATTGCTAAAGAAGTTTGTTGTTCATGCAGAGTGCTGTATCCAAGAATATTTGTAGAAAGTTGAGTGGAAGGAAAATGTAAAAATCCATTCAAGAATTTGGGATTAACTTCACAAGGAGTGGACTGAGGCTGGAGTCATTGTATCACAAGCCACTGTACACAGATGAAGCCTAGACATGGGCTACAAATGTCATATTCCTCGTGTCAAACCACTCCTGAACCAGAGACACAGTCAGACGTGTCTTACCTGGGCTAAGGAGAAAAAGCACTGAACTGTTGCTCAGTGTCCAAAGTCCTCTTTTCAGATGAATGTAAATTTTGCATATAATTTGAAAATCAAGGTCTCAGAGTCTGGTGGAAGTGTGGAAAGGCACAGAATCCACATTGCTTGAAGTCCAGTCAGAGGTTTCCACAGTCAGTGATGATTTGGGGCCATGTCATCCGCTGGTGTTGGTCACTGTGTTTTCTAAAGTCCACAGTCAACACAGCATCTACCAGGAAATCCTGGAGCACTTCATGTTTTCTTCTACTGACAAGCTTTATGGAGATGCTGATTTCATTTTCCAGCAGGACTTGGCACCTGCCCACACTGCCAAAGGTTCCAAAAGCTGGTTCAACCACCAGGGTGTTACTGTGCTTGATTGGCAGCAAACCCTCCTGACCTGAATCCCATAGAGAATCTATGGAGTATTGTCAAGAGGAAGATGAGACACCAGACCCAACAATGCAGACGACCTGAAAGCTGAGATCACAGCAACTTGGGCTTCCATTTCACCTCAGCAGAGCCACAGGCTGATTGCCTTGATACCACGTCACATTGATGCAGTAATTCATTCAAAAGGAAGAACAACCAAGCATTGAGTGCATAGGAATGAACATACTTTTCAGAAACCTGACTTTTCTGTTTAAAATATCCTTTTTTAATTGATCTTATGTAATATTCAAATGTTCTGAGGCAATGGATTTCAAAACCCAAAATTCACTATCATTGAAATTCCAAGAAATAAAGGCTTGACATATTTAATTCTGTGTAATGAAGCTATATAATATATGAATTTCACTTTCTGAAAGGAATGTCAAGAAATTTTTTCCATGGTATTCTCATTTTTTGAGATGTACCTGTAAATTTATTATTAGAAAAAAACCCTCAATGTGTTCCAACTTGTTTTACTTAAAATCCACCCTGAAAGTTAAGGAACTTTTTAGAACATCTATGACTTATTGTTTCATCCAGTGACCAATACAAGTTAATGTCTGTAAAAAAAACAAAACACATTCTTGATCATTAAAAAAAAAAAAGCCTTTTTGAATGTCTTACCCAATGACCACCTCTTACATTTTTCAGTGCGAAAATGATAATGTGAGTGCTTTTATGCAACGACAGTGTTAAATCGTGGTATGGGGGTCCTCAGGTTACGCCAGGGTTTGGTTCTTCTGAGTGTGATGTAAGTAGGCATTCAACTGCATTCTACTATCATATGACCCTAAATACACGCATAAAAAAGGGCCAGTGACGTAACCACAAATTTTGGTAAGCAGAGTATGATGTAATTCGAGGACCCCCAGTATATCCATAATGGCAGAAAGCATGTCAATTGCATGTATATTCTTCAGTGACCTCAATGTTGTTTTTTTGTTTTTAGAAAAAGAAGACAAAGTATAATGCTTGTGCTTCTGTACATTTTTTGCCACAGTTTACGAAGACCATCTTGTCTCAGGGACATCTGACTCCACTTCCTCTGTATGTCAGCCCAGTGTACTGGGGATTTGACTATGCCTTAAGGGTGTATCCTGTACCTGACCTAATCATCTTCGCTGATAAATATGACCCCTTCAACATCTCAAACTCCGACTGCCTCTGCATTAATCCGGTAACATTTTTTAAAGGATTTCTTTACTTTATACTTGTATTTAAAAATAAAAATCTTATGTCCTTGTCACCAAGATAAAATTTTTATTATTAAAAAAAAATATATATATATTTTGTATTAAGCTTCAGAGAGCCTAAATATTAGGATTTTATTGTTCTGCACACTTACACAACAAGCTACTTAAGTACACCTATTTTGCATCTTTGCTTTTGTAACACTTTTTAATTATTTGGGGACTGAGGGTTCTAGTTGTGCAATTAAAAATGTTGTCCATTCTTACTCAACAATCTGTGGTTGGTGTAGTTCTCCCCTTTTATGATGCACCATATTTTTTATTAGGAGAAACAGCAGGCTAGCAAACGCACTCTGTCTACAAAGTCATGCTGTTGAAACCCACATAGAATGTTGTCTGGCATTGTTCATCTGAAATAAGTGAAATGTGTATTTTTGGGAGACACATCGCCTTGATGAGAACATGGGTCTCTCTAAAATCCTAATATATATCTCTGAGTCAATGGTACCTTCACATACAGTGGCAAGAAAAAGTTTGTGAATCTTTTGAAATGTCATGGTTTTCTGTTTTAATTTGCTGTAAAATGTCAAGGACAAAAAGTCTACGATATTGATTCAAGATGTTTATTTGTCACATGCCTAGTTCTACACATAGTGAAATGTGTCCTGATCCGCTCTGGACAGTGGAAGATAGGACTAAAAAATAAATAAAGCTAAGGTAATTAAAGAAACTACTAAGGTAAAACTTTAAACTAAACTTACACAAAATTTTCAGTAAAGACAAATTGAAGTTGAAAAAATAAATAAATTGAATAGCTAGATAGCAAGTAAACTAGAACGGAAGCAGTTAAATCAGTCCAGAAGAACCAGAGATGCAAACATCAGGAGAAGTTGAATAATACTACTGACAGAATACAGCAGCACAATAAGGGATGTGCACAGATGTGCCATGTCCTGTGTTTTGGTCTGTAGAGTGAATTGCACAGAGGGTGTGTGTGTGTGTGTGTGTGTGTGTGGAGGCATGTCTATATTCAGGAGTCTTATGGCCTGAGGATAGAAACCTCTCTTGAGTCTTTCTGTCCTGGCCATTATACTCCTTATCCTCAATTCCTGATTTCAGCAGCAGAAACGGACGGGTATTGGGGTGTGCGGAGTCCATGAAAACCCTGATGACCTGGGTCCTACATCTCTTGGTGTAAATGTCTTGCAGAAAAGATGACCCGCAGCAGTGTTCTTTAGCAGGGCTTTACGTTCTTGAATGCTGCAGTTCTTTGGCTTTGTAGTCTATGATTGTACGCAGTCCGTGCCACAAGCTTTGCGAAATTAGATTCAACACGCACACGGTATCAGCATTTTGTATCTCACTGCACGCCAAACGCAGAGGGAATCTGCTTGGTATCACCGGTGGTGAGACCAAACTTATAAGTGGTCCGGGCATCTATCCACCCACGGTTTCTGGTTTGGGAACCATCTGTGACCCCGGAAACAACAGTGGTTTCTGGCCATAGACACTCTGCTTGTTCAATGTTTTACATACTGTAGACTAATTTCTAAATCTTTGAAATCACATTGTAACCCTTTCCAGTTTCATGTAAATCAACAATTCTTTACCTTAGATCTTCTGAAAGCACTTTTTGGCAAGGTATGGCTCACAGAAGTGAGGTGTACTTGTGCAAACTCAAATGTTTACCAGCTCTTGTCCACACCAAACTCATTTTCTTAACAAGCTTCCAGGTCTGCGAACACCTGACTTGAGTTAGTAGTGATGGGAATTTTAGCTTTTACGAGAGTCGGCTCTAATAGCTCCACTCACTAAAAAGAGTCGGCTCTTTCGGCTCCCAAGCGGCTCCTCAGATTTTTTTGTTGCTTAATTTAATTCATGAACAAAAATAATGTAGAATGATGTGTAAAATTAAAATACAGTAAATCAAATGTTTATTATTTATATGGCTAATTATACTCAACATGAGGTGCTGGTGTTTGGAAGCAGTGGTAAAGTCTGATTTCAATGCTGAGGCTCTGAACTTCCAGCATTGCACAATTAGACACTGATTTATTACTCATCACATGTTGCTGCTGCATCAAAGCCAAACTGAACAGATGCAGTGTTCAGCTTCCTCCATACTGGACTATGACTCAAAGTAGAAGTACAAAAACAAATCCCAGTTTGACGTAAAGATCCAATCTCTGATTTTACTTATAATATTTATGAACTAGAGAAGCTTAGAGAATCACACAACAAAATATAAACACAATGTGTAAAAGAAAAAAAGAGCTTCCTGGAAACAGTTTAAGCTTTAGTGATGTTTGGCTTTAAGAAAAACCAAGTGACTTCAGCTTTGTGGGGTTGAGCCTTAGCTGCTGTCTTACCACACGCTCTCTCTCCCCTTCTCCCTCCTTCTGTTTCCACTCTCGCGCTCTGCGCATGTGGTGTGTAACCCTCATCCCCTCCTGCTCATGTGCAGACTCACAGATGCAGTGCGCATCATAAAGTTGACCAATCGCGTTCAGTTTGAACAGAAAAAAACAAACGGCTCCTGCTCCCGATCGTTTACCTCAGAGAGTCGGCTCTAAGAGCCGTTTCGTTTCGACCGACCCATCATTATAAGTTAGCTTTTTTGAGGTCATTAACTCAAGGGTTCTCATACTTTTTCAATTAGCAATTATTTGAGACAAATTTTTATTGATTTAGATAGAGAATCTCTGAGGAAGATTTCCTACACCTTGTTGAATCTGTGCCATGTAAAAATTTATGCAAACGGGTGTGCCCAACATTTTAGGCAGGTGTGGGACAATGCTATTAAGAATCCTTTAAAAAACGAAAGTGTTAATAGTTTATTTTCATCATTTTAGAAAATTCAGTGAATGATCAAGAGAAATGAAAACAAATTGGTATTTGGGTAGTGACCCCCATTTGCTTTATTCTAGGTAACTTTGCACAGTTTTTGAAGGAACTCTGCTACTTGTTCCAAATGTCTGGGAGATCTGCTGTGCTGTGTTCTGTCTTTTCCCAGAGAGATTTGATGATGTTGAGATCAGGGCTCTAGGAGGGCCATACCATCACTTCAGGACTCCTTGTTCTTCTTATAATTAAGATGTACGGGAACATCTAAAACATTTTAATATTGTGAAAAAGTTAAATATTTCTTGACATTCCTTTCAGAAAGTAAAATCCAAATTAATCCAAATAAACAGGGTAAAATATGTCAAGCATTCATTTTTGGAATTTCAATGATTTCAAGGATTCACCTGTGCATAGTGGCTCTTAATGCGCTGACTCCAGTCCCAGTCCACTCCTTGTGAAGATCCCTAAATTCTTGAATAGATTTTGCTTGGTAATTCTCGCAAGGCTACGGTCATCCCTTTTGCTTGTAAAAGCTTCTTTAGCAATTACTTTTTATTGCTTACCCTCCTTGTGGATCAGGTCAATGACTGTTTTCTGGACATCTGTCAAGTCAGCAGTCTTCCCCATGATTGTGTAGCCTCCTGACCCATTTAAAGACTCAGGAAACCTTTGCAGGGGTTTTGAGTTAATTTGCTGATTAGGGTGTAACGCCATGACTTTCCAAGATTGAACTTTTCCACAATATTATCATTTTCTGACAGCGAATTTTGGGGTCCGTTATCTGAAAGTCATAATAATTGAAATTCCAAGAAATAAAGGCTTGAGATATTTCATTCTATGTGTAATGAATCTATATAATATATGGATTTTACTTTCTGAAAGAATGTCAAGAAATATATGGTCTAATAATGAACCCTGAAAATGGGTCATTTAGCCAAGGCAACAAAGAAGTGCAGTAAGGTCATGGAGTGGCCTAGCCAGAATCCAAGCCTTAATTCTTTTGAAAACATGTGGAGGGAGCTGATGCTTTGAGTTGCCAAGTGATAGCCTCAGAAACTTAATGATTTAGAGCTGATCTGCATAAAGGAATAGACCAAAATTCCTGCTTGTGCGCAAACCTGGCCATCGAAACATGCTTCCCAACAAGGGTTTTGCAACCTTATTTCACTCAATAAATGTAAATCAATGTACAGTGGGGCAAAAAAGTATTTAGTCAGCGCCCAATTATGCAAGTTCTCCCACTTGAAAAGATGGGAGGCCTGTAATTTTCATCATAGCTTTACCTCAACTATGTGAGACAAAATGAAAAAAAAAAACGAAAAAACAACAGAAAATCACACTGTCTGAATTTATTTGCAAATTATGGTGGGAAATAAATATTTGGTCAATAACCAATGGTCATCTCAACACTTTGTTATATACCCTTTGTTGGCAATGACAAAGGTCAAATGTTTTCTGTAAGTCTTCACAAGGTTTTCACACACTGTTGCTGGTATTTAAGCCCATTCCTCCAAGAAGATCTCCTTTAGAGCAGTGATGTTTTGGGGCTATTACTGGGCAACATAGACTTTCAACTCCCTCCAAAGATTTTCTATGGGGTTGAAATCTGAAAACTGCCTAGGCCACTCCAGGACCTTGAAATGCTTCTTACGAAGCCACTCCTTCGTTACCTGAGTTTGGGATCATTGTCATGCTGAAAGACCCAGCCACATTTTTTATGCAATACAATACATTCCCTTACAGACATAACATTTCACTTTTCATCCTTTTTCTAAGTAAATTTGCCCCGCACAGGAGGTGGTAGATCGTACCCTCTCTATGGTGTGTTCCCAAGATTCCTCTTGTATTTGAATTCCCAGTTCTTCTTCCCACTTACTCTTAAGATTAAAATTTGAGTGGTTGCTAAATGACAGGATGATATCATACAACTTTGAAATAAC
>JBBIGC010000001.1:38734559-38753025 GCA_037576955.1 Lepidarchus adonis
TTTTAGAAGAATGGAAGATTTCATCCTCACCACTTTTAGAAGAATGGAAGATTTCATCCTCACCACTTTTAGAAGAACGGAAGATTTCATCCTCACCACTTTTAGAAGAATGGAAGATTACATCCTCACCACTTTTAGAAAAACGGAAGATTTCATCCTCACCACTTTTAGAAGAATGGAAGATTTCATCCTCACCACTTTTAGAAGAATGGAAGATTTCATCCTCACCACTTTTAGAAGAATGGAAGATTTAATCCTCACCACTTTTAGAAAAATAGAAGATTTCATCCTCACCACTTTTAGAAAAATAGAAGATTTCATCCTCACCACTGTTAAAAGAATGGAAGATTTCATCCTTAGGATCTACAAATGTACTTGTTAAGGTTTGCTCATCTCAAATTGAATAATATAAAACCTTCACAGTGCGGCACAATACAGTGCATGGCCAAAAATGACTCTGTCTGGGATATTCTGTTGGGCTTGGGCAGAGAGAAGGTTGCAGGAAACCGACTAAGGGGCGCAGTTAAACTTTGAGGTTTCATGGGGGTGAATATCATTTTACTGGTCACAGCACCTTGCAGTCAATTTTCATCATTGACCTTCAACATACTTTCCTCTGTGTAAAAATATTCTCTGTGTGTTTTTGCTGACACTCACTTTTCAGATGAAGGTATAATGGGCTGTGGATTCGGCCTTAGATAAATATACACATGCGCTGCACTAATTGACCTCAATGGAGATTTATATGGCGTAACAGGCACGCTTGATTACGCTGCATTTACTCTGTGTGGAGTTACTGTTTAATGGACTATTGCACTTAAACTGCACTCAGGGTTTACAGTGCAGAAATCAGAAAAGATTTTAGACTTTGTGTCACATCTACATTTCTTTCTATTGTTTCAATTTTCCATCACTTTTTGTTCAACCTTGTGAGTTCAACTTTACCATTTTTGCTGAAACCACGTCTTTCACTCCATCTGTCTCTGCACCTCTCTCCTGCCCAGGCTGCGGTGTCTCTGTTTTGTCTCCTGGCGTAAGCAGAGATCCTTTGGGGGAACACTCAGGGGAGTCTGCTGGCTGTAATGTTTACTTTACCCTGTCTGATGGAGTGGACCTGAAATCATATTTATGTGGTTGTTCACTTTAAAGGGACCCTCGGTGCACACATATGTGACACAGCAGGAAGCTGTTCTGTCAAGAGTGTGTGAACCAGGAGTATGGCCAATTCGACAAAAGCTGTATTGTGGCTGATTCAGAGCAGCAAGCCTGCAGTAGTTAGCACCTACCACAGGTGATCCAAGTAAGGACAACTAGTGCATCTAGGACAGGTTCGTGTGCACCCGTGGCTCACTGATATCTGTGACAAGTAAAGGCTAGTCCATGTGGGATATCAGAAAAGAGTATATGGCATGGAGGTGATCAGCCTGTGGCTCTGTTGAGGTGTAGTGGAAGCCCAGGTTGCTTTGATAGAAGCCTTCAGGTCGTCTGCATTGTTGGGTCTGGTGTCTCTCATCTTCCTCTTGACTATACTCCATAGATTCTCTATGGGGTTCAGGTCAGGTGAGTTTGTTGGCCAATCAAGTAACACCCTGGTCATAGAACCAGCTTTTGGTATCTTTGGCAATTTGTGCCAAGTCCTGCTGGAAAATGAAATCAGCAGCTCCATAAAGCTTGTCAGCAGAAGGAAGCATGAAGTGCTCTAAGATTTCCTGGTAGATGCTGCGTTGACTGTGGACTTCAGAAAACACAATGACCAGCAGATGACATGGCCCCAAATCATCACTGACTGTGGAAAATTCACACTGGACTTCAAGCAATGTGGATTCTGTGCTTCTCCACTCTTCCTCCAGACTCTTGGACCTTGATTTCCAAATTATATGCAACATTTACATTCATCTGAAAAGAGGATTGTGTCAAATTTTCTGATACTTGGTTTTTTGAGATTTTGGGTTTTATTATCTGAAAGCTATAATCATCAAAATTCCAAGAAATAAAGGCTTGACATAATTCACTCTATGTGTAATGAAACTATATTATATATGGATTTTACTTCTTTTTTTTACTGTAATAAAAGGTCATGAGGGATGTTGGCTCTATCTTCCCTATGGGGAGTTTGGCCCCCTTATAATGCCACAGCCACATAAAACAAGGAATCCAAGAGCAAATTTTCCCCTCTGGCTGGAGTAATGTGCCCCCCAAACATGAGTCAATGCAATACTATGGGGACATCACATAACATAACAGAATTTATAGATAGTGATCACCTGCAAGTGTGTTGACAGAATGATGAGGCTTTGTGTGTCTTTACCTTTACAATCTTTGTAGGATCATGTGACAGGCAGCAAACTTAGCATGTGGTAATCACCCAGGACTAAAAATGGTGGGATTGGCTTAAACAATATTTAAAAAACTATAAATAAAATGAAACTTACTAGCCTACTAGTATTTGGATTGTCCTTAACACTTAGAAGTTGTTACATTGTCTCCAAAGTAATTACATAATGAAATATGCAGGGATTGACACCATGCATTATAATTACATTTGTCAGATCAGAATGTACAGTTGTACATTAGCACTTTTGATATTAATTTTAGAGTATCATATCAACGATGATATTTTGTTGGTAATAATATGGAAAAAATGCTAATTTAAGGTATATTTTTTTATGACACATACAGACTAAATTACAATTAAGAAGCTGCAGTTTTAAGACAACCTCTTGCTTTTGTATATCCAGCCATAAATTTGAGAAAAAAGGGTTAAAATCATACATTGAAAGACTGAATAAAGTTCTAAGTCACCAGGTCACAGGCTAGAACCAGGCCTTGAAATGTTTGATACAGGGCTACAAAATAAATGTAGCATTTAAGGGTTAATTATTCTCATTTAATGTAACGTTAAACATGCTTTTCATTTCTCTGTATGACCTTGTGAGTGTGTGTAGTTTATTAATGGCTGCTTTCAGTGGAAGGTTATGTGAGAAAGTAAAAAATGACCAAAATGACTACATTAATAAACATTCTACTGGGCCTGTAAAACAAACAAATAAAAAAAATAACTCAGGACTACTAAAGCAATACAAACTTTTTAAAAAGTAGCTTTTAGGAATTTTTTTATGAATATGGGTGTAATGCAATGGATGAAATATCTGTGGTAGATCAATTCAGTCCAAACTAACCACATGTTCAAGTGAAAATTAGCAACATCGCCAACCAATTTAGAAAAGAAAAAGTTAGGTCATGTATCTTTCCACAATATACACTGTTTCTAACATACAACCAATGAAAGTGACGCATACAAACACTATAATAACTGATATAGTGTATTATACTAGGTGCATGATACAGTTGAGAGATGGCATATAACATCACTTTGGATGTTGAAGTCAGAGATTGGGGGTGGGGTTTGGGTGCCTTTTAAATGGGCATCAATAGCAAGTAGCGTGTTACTATTGCCAGAAGGTGTTGGCAAAGCATCTAAGAGTTGTTTGCCAATCAGCATTAAACAGGAGAAGAAATAGAAGAAGATACAGTTCTACCACATGTATTAAACATAGTATGTATGGAATTCCTTAAAAAATGAAATAAAATGAGGCGCAGTGTGCGACCCACACTTGTCCTGTGATCGTAATACTTGGCTCAACATCATCATGACTTTTAGCCATCGTGAGAATGATGTCCTAGTACATGGCAACCACCGCAGAGCCTCCCCACCCACATTCCCTTAGTGCTTGGCCTGTGAAAACCACTGTGGACCATGTATCTGCTGGTACTATGAGAAAGGTTGAGAAAGCCAAAGTGGTTCTTCTGTGCCACTGATCCAGAGGTCTTGCTGCTACTTTGTGTGCTGGGAGGTTTAACTGTATGTTTCGGGAGGCAGTATATTACTGTACAGCCCTACCAGCAGTATTCTATGCACATGTGCTCTTGGACTTTAGTCTTGACTGGTCTTCTCTGACAAGACACATTCCTAAATATACTTTAAAAACAAATCTTAGCATCTGTTTTAACACAGTTTAACAGGAATCTTTGGCGACCATTGACTTATAGTTAACCAAAGCATTGTGAGATGTGTGGAGGAGAGATGTGCTGAGTGAAGCTATGCCAGGAAGCATGTGGGCAAAGCAGAAAGCAGCTTATTATGTTCCCAATGTAGACCAAATCACCAATAGTATTACTCCTATGTAAAATAAAACAGGCCTGCTATAATCCAGTACATTGTTGCAATCAGGAGCTTCATTCAATGCAGATGGTCTTCTTATTTGCGGCTGTGTCACAGCGGTTTGAATTTTGACTTGGCTTCATAACCAGAGGCATGGTGGTTTTACAATTTGACAGTTTGAACTGAAAGGCATTTGGATTTTGGAAAGTGCTGAATAGTTTGTATTTGTTTGTTCTTCTGTAGAACTCAGGCCAAGAACATTGCTTCTGGTGCAGATTCTTCTTGGACACATGAGGATCAACTCATTTTCTGTCGACCAGGATTTGCGCCCTATCAGCACCAAGTCATTGCCAAATTTGCGCCCTCTGCTCATGCTGACTCTGGTGAAACTGAATGACTAGAGAAGCCCCTAGGGCTCAGTGCCATGAAGACCCACATTGAGATCTTTTTAATATATTGGCAACAGTGTACTGGGACCTAGTTTGATTTTTCTTAGTGATTTTTTGAAGTGTACTGCCAGCTGTAATCAAAAATTAACACACTTCACCTTGAACTAAACCTGCTAAAAAAGTTAAGTTAGTTGGTCAATCAACAAAAATGGGTTTTTTTCAGGATCCTTAATGCATAAATAATAAATTTAATGCATAAATAATAAACCTCAATAAACTTGAGGTGCTATTCCAAGTGAAAAAGTTTAAGTATCTCAGGGTCTTGTTCACCAGTGATCACAAAATAAGGCTTGAGATGGACAGGTTGTTCAGTGCAGTGCTGAGGCTGCCATCACGTTCAAATAATGAATGAATAATGCATAAATATGGAGCCTAAGGCAGTGACTACAGTTAAATTCCTATGTTCTGGGGAAATTCCATAAGACATTCCATTTTTTGAGCTAGCTGTGAAAACATATTTCAATGTTAACTATTATGTTTTATTTTTAGAACCTCCCTAACCTTTCATGTTTACTGCTTATGTGATTTGCTGTAGAGCAGTTAAAATACAAGACATACATTGAAATACCTGTGGAACTCATGAGCTACACAGTATGGAAAAATAAGTGTCTTTGTTAATAATTATGGGTTGTCTAAAGGTAAAAAGGAAGCTTAATGTTGAATTAATCTTCGTTTTACAGTTTATTGAAATTTATATGGGGCTCAATGCATTCATAGTGTCTGCTTTTGTTAGCTGGCTGCTCATCTCTTTTGAAAATCTGCTCCTTCCATTACAGCTCCTGGCGAAATGATCTGCGATCACGAAGACACATGTGCTGTATTTAGCCTGTGCTGGTAGTCATTTCTGCGAGTCTCTTGGCTGACCCGTCATCATTATGATGGCATTATCGTAAAATCATTAAGTGCCTGCTCTTACAAGACGTACTGGAAATTTCACTGTGGTTCCAGGCTCTGCCATGGTAGTTCATATTACAAGCTTAACTCCTTGTAAAACAAAGCTTTTACACAGTTTTGGTGTGAACCAGGTTTTTGTATAAAATATTTACATTTATTGACCTTGCAACAGTGATGTAATGACAGTTACATCGGCTACTAGAGAGCCATGAACCTTTATTGGTGCCAAATGCCAAAACATATTCTCTACAATGCAAAAAAGGTTCAATGACTATAGCCATAGCACAAGCCTTTTGGTGGCTACGTAGATGCAAAGCTTGATAAAATAAATGTGTGGCATGTTGATATAAGGATTTAGTAAATGGCCATGATATATCTATTGAGACATTCTAGTGGTTCTTTGAATAGTTTGTGTAGATGACCATTGGCTTTATTAAAAAAAAGTGGGAAATTCCCTTGTAATTGTAATTTCCCCCTAACAGTAATAGACTATTTCTTGTTCTGGCGTATGTGTGTATAACCTACATACTGTTTCACAAACCAGTCTTCATGTTTGAAACACATCTGAAACTAGTCAGAGAACTCAATGCCAGGGTTTTAAACCTAAAGTTTGAACTGCATATTTGAGCATTTATTTTCTCACATATTAGAGGAAGCAGAGCTTCCCTTGTAGTTTTAGAGCAGTCGCCACTAAAAGGTACAGTTATAGTGGGAGCAAGACGAGACGGGTGTGAAAACAACAACAAATGGCATAAAATGATCTCAGATCAGCAACAGTTACAGCACAAAATTCTACCAATGGAAATATTGCCCTGTAGGCTGGTGTTCAGCACAGTTAGGTCATTTACTTACAAACCCACTGGTGATCCAGCAATGCAGCTGAACACTCCTGATACCAAAAGTCAGAATGCTATCTTGCCTGTATGGTTCCACAAGGATGGCTTTTATGGTTCTGAAATACAGTTCCACTGGGTGCCACTAAAAACAGCTGCAGATAAAATTTGGTCAGTGAATTTTTTCATATATTTTTTTTATTATTTTGCATCCTTAGTGGCTGAACATATTTATTGCATGTCATACATAAAACATTAGTCCATTCGCCATATCTTCTAAAACTTAAGGTCTCTGGTTAGTTGGCTGTATCTTAATGACATTTAGGTCAGAGGGTACACAATCTCATCAGCATAAGGGGTCCGTTATATTCTCTAAATGCTGCCGAGATTTACAGACATAGTAAGACACAAAGTCATTTATTTTTGGAAGCCCCCCTGGGAAACATTAGCATCAAATCTTTGTTGAGTGAAGCCAGCTGAGGAAAATAGAGGCAATGAACATATGGTACTTATCAGAGAAGCATTGTTCAAAGTCTTATCACTTAATGTGAGTCAATAAAGTGCTTTCTTTATGCTTTACTTCGGAAAATAAATGCAAATGACTGCATCCTAGAAGTAGCTCCTCCTCCCAGTTACTGGATGGCTGCCATGTTCTCCCAACCTAGGCCAGTATAGACACTCGATGTGCATAATAGCAAACGTCATACGACATTGTTAAGCACACATGAAATTTAAACAATGAATTAAGTTTTTTCTTTTTCTAAAACTTACTTTGTGTGGGAAAAAGATGAACAGGACTCCCCCTTCACCTCAAATATTGTCAATCAAATAAGTGTATAGCCTTGCACTGCAGAAACAGGGCAAGGACAAGCATCGTAAAAAGTAATAGGGTTTCAATATTTTGAGCATGGTTCAAGGAACTAAAGATTGTAAAACATAATTAATATGTAGATAACTTAAGTTTTTTAAAGATTTTTAAAATTGTTTATTGTACATTATGACATATTGTAATCAGTAAAGCAGATGAATTTAATTACTTGCACATTAATTGTACTCCTCCATCCATGTTACGTCAGACTTTTTATGCATGTTTGCTTAGTAGCTACAACTGAAGTATAACGTTTAAAAGAATTTTAAGGCCAAAACGAATGCTGGAAACATACCTACTCACTACATTTATACCCTTGTATACCTTTGTATAAACTATTTAAACAATTAACTTTATGAACACCTGTCTAATATTCTGTACTAGGTCCCATTCATGCTGCTGACAGTTCTGACTGTGGTGCACTTTGTCTTCTGACCCTTAATTATCAGAGCAAGAATTAACATTTTGTACAACAGGGTCTCCTCTTTCAGAGCAGACAAGACAGTTTGGCCTTCACTTCCTACATGCATCAATGAGCCTTGGGTGCCTATGTCCCAGTCATCAGTTATCTTTCCTTAGATCACCTTTACTGCAGTCCTACTGCAGTCCTGGAACACTCCATAAGACCTGTTGTTATGGAGATGCTCTGAGTAGTTTAGCCATTTTCCACACCCTGACAGGTACTATGTAATAAAAGTTGGGCGTCTAGGACCAGCTGTCAGTGTTGACATGTTGTCAATTCTGTGAAACTGATGAAGGTTCTGACCAAAATCCCATTACACAAACTAGCAATGCTCAGTACAGCTACCATTCATTTACTCACACCAGCCTAAAAGTTTATCACCAAACACAGCTTTTGACGAAGATATATTTAATAAATATTCCCATGTTCTTAAGATGAAAGCTGACTTGACCAACTTCTTCCATTCTGCAAATATCCACATGTTTACAGTGGTGGTCATAACCCCTCTGTCAACTTCACTGATGTCAGACAGCTCTTCCTGTGAAGGTCAGGGTCCAGTGGCATCCTCTGTGGTCATGCCGAGGGTGACTGAGCATGGGCAAGGACTGTTCCAGACCATCACCTCAGTGAGCATCCCACCACAGCTGAAAAACAACCACTAACTTCCTATTTGTCCCTGCCACCCAGGTGAAAGAGACTTATGAGACAGCTTTATGACGTCTGGTATATATCTTGTTTGTTTTTGATAACATACTTGTAAATAATTTCTAGAAAATATGTGAGGGATCAGGATTTATATTATATACTAAAACTTCAGAGCACGGCCCCTTTGATAAACAGACAACATGAATGATGCTTCAAAGAAATAAGCTCTGTGGTCATTCTCCAACTGTTTCAGCTCCACAGCTACATTTGACAGTTACTCACCCTCAGAGCTGGGCAGTCAAAGTCTGTTTTAACGTCTCACAGTGATTTGAAGTATGTACACTCAACCCCACATACAAGCTGACACACACATTATATTCTCTTTTATTTTGTTATATATTTTTTCCCCAGTTTAGTTACTGACAATTCCCATCCGCTATCTAGGTATTCTCTTATCAGCTACCAACCTGGGAGGACTAAGGCCAACATGTTATCCTTTCAAAACATGAGTCAATGAATAAAAACAGTCCAATGGTGAAGTCCATGAAAAGAACTCACTGTGAAGCATGGTGGTGGAAATGTTATGGTTAATAGGGGGCTTTTCTGGCTCAGGGATTTGATTAATTCTGCATCATATCAAAACGTTCTTCATAATAATGTGAGGACATTTATTGAATGGGAAATTGACCTTTTGACAGAATAATGATCCTAAGCACACCACCAAGCAATAGTTTACAAAGGAGAAACCAGGTGGTTTGTGAATCTCATTGATATGTGGTGGGGAATTTAAAAGAGCAGTACATGTGAGAAAACCCCTAAACATTTTGAACTAAAAAAGAAAGTGCATGGAGGAGTGGTCAAAATTTCATCAAGCTGACGTCAGAGACCATTGGACAATTATGTAAAATGACTACAAGGATTTATTTCTGCTAAAGGGGATATTTCTAGCTTCTGAGGCCAAAATTGTACTTTTTCCCACAAAAAATATTACATATGTTGATAATTTTGTTGAATACATGATTGAAACAGTTCTAGTATGTCACCTTTATCTTTAGGCATTACATTGAAGAAGTTGAACTTTTACTTATTCAAATATTTAAAAAAAAATAATAAAAAAATTTTGGGATGTTCTGGGTATATAGAGTATGGGTTTATATACAGTATATATTTTTATATATATATTTTTTTCTAAACATTTTACATTCTTTGGAGCTCTGAACTTGTACAAACCATACACTTCAGTTTTATATCCATAATCCTATGGCCTAAGGACCTTGTTTCCTCATTATTATTCTCATCATTCTTAACATGTGAGCACTTATGTACGCTGAGAACCAGTGGGATGCACTTGCTCATAACAACACAGAAACAACAAAAACAACAATTCTAGCACACAATTTTACAATCATGTGGTGAAGAAATTCACGCTCTGGTGTTAATTTGTACACATGGTCATTAGCAATGGATTCAAGCTATATTTTATTCACATATTGAGTTTAGCATAAACAAAATATGTCTCCTGTACTCTACCTACAATATGCAAAACAGATCTACAGTTTCATTCCAGACTGCTTCACCATCAGTATGATTCCTCCAGCTGTACACTGTTACCAGCGAGCCAGTCCAACTGCACTGAAATCATCAAACACCACGTCACTGAGCAACCATTGTTTGCCTGCTTATCAGGTCGAATCGTTTAGGAAAAAATACCAATACCATGCTTTTCATGATCAAGAAGGTTTCAACAAGCCAAACATATCTGCTGTAGATCAAAACATCATGTCATTGATGCACTGATGGTTATAACTCATGTTGCAATATAAGATTTACTGTGGTTACAGTGAGTCTGACCATTCCAAACCTGGTCTGTAATGGAGAAACAGGGGGAACTGCGATCGTGTAGTGTAGTCATGCAGTTCTGGCATCCCGATGAGTGATTTAGTGATGTTGGGTACACAGGATGAAGCAGTAAATATCTGTTTTTAATGGGACAGGAGTTTGGTTAGGAGAAGTCTGCTTGAAAGGAATATCAGAGGAAGTGCCAATTTTAGAATCAGTTTAGCAATCAAAGCCAACTCCTGTTCTTTACCGTAAAAAGTGAGTACCGTATACTTCACCAAAGCTACAAAAAGGAAAAGCAGCTTTTCAATCATTATTCAACAAAACTACTAACAGATGTAATGCTCTTTTTTGGAGCAAGTAAGTAGATCCTTGGTCTCAAAGGTTTTTAACATGTCCTGCCCTTTTCAAACCCACCACAACATTCAGATAATGTTCAAAAACACATACATTCTTCTTTTTTAGCCATTTGCTAGTGTGCTTAAGATCAGTATCCTTCTAAAATGTCCTTCTCCAATTTAAGAGGATCAAACACCCCCCATGATTAACATAACTGGCTCAGAAAATAAATGAATGAATGAATGAATGAATGAATGAATGACAGACCTGTGGACCTGGCTTTAATAATGGAAATAAGAGTATGTAGGAAAACTTTGTCCATCTGTTTTACTGAAAAAAGGAAAAGATATTTGAGGATGACTCACTAGGGCAAAGGGGTTCACCTAATATTTACCATGCTTCCTATTTATTTAAAAATAATTTAAAGCCCCAATCAGGGGCTACTAAGTCTGCAGTCTGTTTTGTGAAGCTATAATTCTTTCAGAATTCCCCTGAGCTCAATATAATGCACCAATGCAACCTTGTTGCCATGCAGACTGTGAAACTCACTGGCAGTTTATTAAACAGCGCTGTTGTAACTAAACTCTGCGTTTGCATTGAAAACTTGGACACTAATTAAATGTTACTATAAGCTGCTAAGATTTTGGTTGCCATTTCTATTGGTCCATTGGTCAATCTTGGAAATTTTATAAAATGTTAAAGGCAGCTGCCAATGAAAAAAATGACAACATTTTCAATACACACAACCACTGAAACAATTTAAATTTTTATAGTACTATACACTAATAACTTAAATCACCACCTTTGACATATGAGCATTCATGAAAGTCTTTGTGAACACACCTGTCACACGAAATGCGACCTCTGCATTTAATCCATTCAAACAGGGAGTAGTGGGAAGCTATTAACAGCACCAAGGAAACAATGTAGCAGGATGGCACTTTGCTCACAGGTACCTCAGTGAATTTTTCAATTACACTTCACCTGTGATCCTATGATTCCAAGAGCAAGTTCCTAACCAGTAGACTATGGGGTCACTGTTATTCTAACAAAATATCTTCAAGCTGAACTGCTTACTTTGTCATTTTAAATCATCTTCAGCTCCATTCATCATTCAAGACACACATGGACAAAATCTTTGTTACCCTTCTGTTACAGAAACACAAACCCACAATAGTTACTAAAATAACTTGAAACTGACAAAAAATATATTATTTATTGAGAAAAATTTAAATCAGACATTGCTTTCGAATTGTGGTCTAAGAATTATTCTAAACAACAAACTAATGAAACTGGCCTGGACAAAAACGATGGTACCCCTAGAAAAGACTGAAAATAATTTGACTAGAGGGCCAAGTTACACTAAGATGTGTCCTGTAATTAACATCAAGCTTCAAGCAGTCAGTCAGTCTGTCTATTTAAAGGGGGAAAAGTCACTGTGCTGTTTGGTATTATGGTGCATCACACTGAACAGGGACCACAGACAGCGAAGGAGAGAATTGTCTCAAGAGATTTGAAAGAAAATTATAGACAAGTATGTAACAGGTAAAGGTTATAAGACCATCTCCAAGCAACTTGATGGACCTGTGACAACAGTTGCACATATTATTCAGAACTTTAAGGTCCATTGGAGTGTAGCCAAGCTCCCTGCACAACGATGAAAAAGGAAAATTGAGGACAAATTGAAGGGACTGGTAGTACGAATGGTAAAAGAGTCCAGAACAACTTCCAAAGACATTAAAGGTGATCTCCAAGGACAAGGTACATCTGTGTCGAATCGCCCCATCCATTGCTGTTTAAGCCAAAGTGGAATCAAAGTGGAAGATGACCAAGGAGGACACCACTGTTGAAAGCAAATTATAAAAAAGAGAGACAGGAATTTGGCAAAATGACCACCAGCTTCTGGGAGAATGTCCTTTGGACTGATGAGACAAAACTGGAGCATTTTGGCAAAGTCACATCAGCTCTATCAGCATACTAAGAAAAGAACACTCTACCTACTGTGAAACATGGGGGAGGTTCAGTTCTGTGCTCTGGGGCTGCTTTGCTGCATCTGGCACAGAGAGTCTTGAATCTTTGCAAGATACAATGAAATCTATCTAGTCATTCTAGAAGAAAAAAAAGTTTGGTCATGGGTCCTCCAACATAATAATGACCCAAAACACAGCTAAAACACCCAAGAGTACAAAATGTTGGACTATTCTAAAGTAAACCTCTATGAGCTTTGATCTAAAACATCCATGGAAGGAGCTGAACCATGCAGTCTGGAGAAGGCACCCTTCAAACCTGAGACAGCTGGAGTAGATTGGGCCAAAATACCTGTCGACAGGTGCAGAAGTATCATCTAGAGTAACAGGAATCACTTGATTGCAGTGATTGCCTCAAAAGTTTGTGCAACAAAATATTAAGTTAGGGGTACCATCATTTTTGTCCAGGCCAGTTTCATTAGTTTGTAGTTTAGAATGATTCTGTTGGACCACAATTCAAAAGCAATGTCTGATTTTCATTAGTTAATTCTCAGTAAATTGCTATTTTACTGCATTTATCATGTTTCAAGTAAAAACATAGGCACACCTAATTTAAGAAAAAGTCACCCAAAAAGCTAAACTTTCTTGTGCTAAAATGATTAATTTTTAGACAGCATACCTTGGATTTCTTGAATAGTGAGATTGTCTTTAAAAAATCTTATTTCAAATGAAATTTAAAACAAAACTATTATTGACAACCCAAGATGTTTTATATTCGGGCAAAATACAATTTATCTTGTTTTAAGAACATGCCATATTGGTAAAAACAAAACAAAACAACAACAAACAAACATTTTTGTCTGTCAAGAAATATTTGCTTGATTTGGGGAAATGTTGCTCTTTTTTTGCATTGAGAAATGCTAAGTACAGTGTCTTGTACTTGTACTTGTTTCTCAAAACAAAGTTAGCCTGGCAATTTGCATAGTAACATGTAATAAAATGTCAAGTAAGATAAATGTTAGATAATACTATGTATTAACATAGTTCAATTGTTAGTATAGTACTGTATAATTTAGTTATACCTTCTTTGTGTAGTTGACCTTCTCGTGGTTGTTTCTTTCTGAAAATGCTTAGCCTGGCAATTTGGGTAATACATTATTTGAACTTGGTGATGTCTAATACCTACTTATCCACTAATATTGTGCCAGTGGCAAGTATACAAGTATGCTTAAACTTCACTCAAGTATACAATTTACATGCAACTGCCCAATGTTCTCAACATGCTTGTCAGGCAATCAAGTTTTGTCATTTCTTTTTATCTTAATTTGAGTAGATCTCTCTAATATTAGTAAAATTTTCTTAATATAATTTTTCCCAGCCAAATTTGATCATATATTCAAATTAAATTGTCGTAAAATAAAAATTAATAAGCTTAAACATATTATATATTACATATTATAACATATTATAACCAATATTATCTTAAAACAATGAAAGAATTCCATTTATGGGTGATAGAAAGAGTCTAAATAAGTTTCCTGAACTAGTATTTAGACAAGCTTATTTTCCAAAAGCTCATATATATGATGTCTTATTTTAAGAAATCTTAACAAGTCCATTTTTACTAGCTCCATTGGCGTATTTTAGTCTGGCAGTTCTCCCTTTAGGGTCATCACGGAGACTCATCTTTTTTCACCTCTTCTTGTCCACCAGCATTGTACTGACCAACAGCACCAGCATTGGCTGTTGGTACCACAGGGAGAAAGGCCCAATGGTGAACAGGGAGGATGGACCAATGGCCAACAGAGACAGTAACCCAATGTTCAGAAGGGTGTAAGGCAAAATGGCCAACAGGGAGAATGGCCTAATGTCCATCAGGGATAATGGCCCAATGGCCAACAGGGAGAATGGCCCAAAGGCCAACATGGAGAATGGCCCAATGGTAACTGAGAATACTCTACAGAGTGTATTGGGGGACGGCATTTTGGTCATTTTGCTCACAATAGGTTTGTTATCCCCCTCATCTCCTTATAAATTTCCTACTAAACATACATTGTCAGTGGTGTGTGTCATTGAGATTCATTGGTAATTTAAAGCTCTTGTAATAGGCTCATTAGTGTTAATTACTTAAGATTCCACAATTTGAAGGGCAATCTGAACCAGCTCTATGTCAAAGAGAATGACGTGTTTTGCTATTTGGAGTCAGCATTTAATCTGGCCTATTAAAAACTGGGCTAGCTGCCTCAACATCCACTGTGTCTCAGGTGAAGCGTAAACCTGGTCTAAGACTTCTGTTAGGATATATTTCTATTTTCCTTGTTGGAACAGGTTTGCTGAATATACACTACATGGGTCGTGTTGAGGAGTTTTGTTCTGAGTCTAGTTCGTGATGGATCACAGTTTTCCAGTGTTCAGGGCCAACTCCTGATGCTTTAATAGCTGCAGTCAGGGAATCATGGCGCTAGCATAGGTCATTAGTCTTTTGTCTCAGTAAAAACAGAGCCAGATGGTCACAGATCAAGATGGTGATATACTTCCAACACACTCCCTGCAGCTTCACAGTATTCAACAATGACAGCAATGAGAACTTTTCTCTCTCTTTTACTTCCTCTCCCTGACATTGTCTTACTCACCATCTTTCCACTCCAGCAACCTTTAAGATAAAGGTTCCTACAAGGCTTGTATGTAGGGTTCTAGCCTTGCATTAGTAGGTGGAAGTTCTGTGCACTTTTAAAAGGTCTTTCAAACTCACATACTGAATTTAATTTTGACAGTAGTTCTATAAATAACTATAGTTTTTTTAGAGTAGTGGTTCTCTAACAGATCCTCAGGGCCTCCTAGATGGTCCACATTTTTCAACAATCCAACCCCCCAAGACAGAGATATAGCAAAATTATGATCTGTCCAAGCATCCCACAGGACCAGTTTGAGACTGCTTTAAGAAACCAAAAGTGGTTTTTGAATGGCATTGTTCCAAACATGTATTTTTATTAACCTTTACAGTCAAGGAAAGTCACTCATCGTTTTGATATCCAGGACCAGGACTGAAGGCTTTATATATTAGATTAACTACCAACATAACTTACTGTCAGAGCAACACTGCATCTTCAGAAAACAAACTGATGAGGAGAATTAAAAAAGGTTTTAATTTAGTGTTAAAATATATTTCAAACTATTTTAAACCATTTACAATAGTCTTGTTTCCATTAAGTGTTGACACAGTGTGAAAAGCAATCTAATAGTTAGGACATAATGGATGGGATTTTTTTTACAGCAACAATAATTATGAAGTGATCATGGACTCAACCAAGAACATTCTGTTTTACAGAGGGTGGAACAACATTTTTGAGAAAAAAAATGTGGACAGATTTTAGAAATGGAAAACAGTGGAATTTATAATATTCTATACTATATTATACTATACTATGTTATGCTATGCTATGCTATGCTATATTATAATATACTATACTATACTATACTATACTATACTATACTATACTACACTATGCTATACTATACCATATCATACCATACTACTATACTATACTATACTATACACTCATGATGTCAGAATCTCGTTCACCTTTAAAATTATATAACTTTGGTATCATTTGCATATTTTATAAACTCTCAATATTACATCAGTCCCTATAAACGAGGTCACTTGTCTTGGAGGAAAAGGAAATCTTTCTGTGAGGTACCTGCTCCTTGCTCAGGAACTCGGAGAGAGTGTATTAATGATGTGTTTGCTCAGCAGTTCTTCTGAGGGTATTATGAAATACAGGGCACATGTTTTAAGGACACAGTGGAATGGCAAAAAAATCTCATATTTAGGAGCTGTCTCTATTAGCTGGCATTAATTTTGCTCATAAAAGTGTCATTTTGTTCAGACACATGCTGCTTAGAAATTCCCTTCTGTTTTTAAATATTTTGCTCAGTGATGACTGCAGAACCACTGCACACGGCAGCTGTAAGTCAAATGTTAACTGGATGTAATTAAAATAAATTAAGAAGGTTTTAAATTTATTTTTATGCAACCAATACATGATCAGCTTCAATGTTAGTCTTAGGATTTCTTATAAAACATGTTTTATTACAACAGAATTAAGGCCGGCAAAAGCTTTGGCTTCTGAGGAAATGATACAGAATCTGAATATGTTCTTGAAGGGCAATGTTAGAATATGTTAAATGTCGTAATATGTACTAAAACATCATTGATTTTTATAATGACAATTTTCCAACCTTTGTTCATCAACAGAGTGGTCTTATTAATTTCTTTTTTATTTTACAAATCAATGTATTTTTTGATTACTGACTCTGCACACACACATAACACTTTGCACATTTGACTCTTTTGTCTTTACTAATTTGAATACGGAATAATTTACATTTCAATACCTAATCTGTTCTCTACCTTAGAATAAATTGTTCAGGTTTTGCACAGTTTTTGCTTTATTTGATCATATTTTAGAAATCTTTTTTCCTGGCAGGAACAACAAGACAACCTGCTTGTTAAAATACATTTTGATACTGATTAAAATGCATATTAGATGCAGTGGGTGGCTGTTTGATATCTGTCAAAAGGCTTGTAAGAAAGTAGGGCTTGTGTGAGTAAGAAATTAAGAACCTTTTCTAATGGAGAACAGTGACCCACTGACCCTGGCTGCTGTTTGACCGCTGGAAAATTCATTCAGACTAAATGACGACCATATGTCAGGATATTTTCAGACAGCAAGCTTTATTCTTTTGAACATTTGCATTAAATGGCCTGGTGTTACACACTGCAGAATCCAGATTTCCTCTTGTGCTTCAATATTCTACATTCTGAATGTAAAATCCTGGTTGCATTCAGCCATGAGAACATTTCTGAGGTCAGGTATTGGCGTTGGACAATTAGTTCTGGAACTCTTACTACATCCTAACATATCCTACAGCAGCTCCATCACTCCAGAGAATTCAATTCCACTGACAAGGGCTTTATAACCATCTAGATGCTGCTTGATTTTAGGCATGGTGACCATGTGTGACTGCTCCAGCGTTCTGATTTAGCATGCTTCCATGCTTTATGCAGACACATTCAAGCCAATTCTTCCTTCACCACAGTTCTTACACTTGGGAGAAAGCAGCACAGGCCTATGCTTAGCCTCCACAGTGAGAAGGTCCAGTGACTCTATTATGTTGTTTGGAGCTTTTTATTAGCATGGTGTGGACCCATCTGTCACCTTAGAAGGTCATTGCACATTACACAGTTATTAAGACTGCTCATCTTTATCTATTGATGAAACAATGTGGGGGTGGTTTCTTTCAGGGCCTGAGAAGCCACTACATAGTTTGAAGAGTGGTGATGTAAATAATTTCTTATGATGCTACGACTCTCTCCAAACCACAAATACCAGGACATGTTCCTGTACAGTTGAATCTAGTATGAAATAGAGCCAAAATAAACCATTTTTAAAAAAGCATGCGTTGCATAATGTTCCCGTTGTTAAGATCCTGAATCCTTTTCCAATCTTTCTACTGATCATGAAATAACTGTTAGTTAGCACCCTGTTTGAAATGTTCTGCTTTTTGTCCTTCACAATACAGCCACAGCCAAAGCATAAGCCTCGTGACTCACATGTTGTAAAGTGTATGAAAAAATGCATAGTTAGTAATGCATGTTTTCATTCATCAAATACTCTTATAGGTCCGAACAGCTCAGCACACACATAAACATGCAGTCCATAAAGTACTCAGGTACCCATGGCATTTTCGTTAGATTTTAACCTCGAGATTTAAAAGAACATCCACTGATTGCTAGTGTATTTCATTACCATGGAGTTACCACGGAGAGAGAAGGTGTAATACAATAAGGTCCTTGTCAAATTGGCTCTGATCCTTATTCACCTGATAGAGGGCGAGATCGCCTGTAAAAGATGAGGGGGGAAGAGGTCGAGGGGACTAGTGGTGGGATGGCTGGATAGAAGGAGTTTGGAGACCTCTGCTAGAGGGTGGATTACAACACAGT
>JBBIGC010000001.1:38753125-38767281 GCA_037576955.1 Lepidarchus adonis
CACACACACACACACACACACACACACACACACACACACACACACACACACACACACACACACACACACACAAGTCACAAGAGAACCATGCTGCTGTCGCACTCATTACTAAAGGTCAAAGGTCGCTGAGTAATCTCTCCATCTTAATGTCAGAGTTATCTGTCAGTGTAATCTCTCTCTGCCTTTCCTTCTTTTCTCTCTCCACCCTCTTTTTCCACATCTCTCTCTCTCTCTCTTCCTCCTCTCTCAATCTGTCCTTCATCTCTCTCTCTTACTCTTCTCTCTCACTCCAATCTCTATTCTCTCTCTCTTTTCTGGTTCATCCTCTGAGGTCAGGGAAAACCTGTCTTGTTTATTTTGACAGTGTGCTCCTATTTTTAGATGAGTCATGCCCTTATAAATCAATTACTCCTCCCAAAGTTGTGGAAACAACAGACATGCCCAAGAAATGTCCTGGAGAGCTGCAGCTTTGGGCAGTATTATCCCTGGCCACAGCACCATATGACAGTGAATAGCTAATGCTAATGCTAACCCTGGAGCCCAATCTGGAGATGCATCATTCGGACCCCATGACCTGGCGCAGATTCATCTGTTCTTCATCCTTGGATCACACCCTTGGTAGGTACCAACTACAGCAGATCTGAAACACTCCACAAGACCTGCTTTTCTGGAGATGCTCTGGTCATCATAATTAGGCTCTTGTCAAAGTGGCTCAGATTCATATACTCGTCTATGTGCTTCCCACATACTGAAATGATCTACATATGCATAATTATATTATATTATACATTCATTTTCCAAACCAGTTGATCCATTTTGGGTCACAGGGAAGCTGGAGCTGATACCAGCTGATTACAGGCCAAGGCAACACAGAGGCAGACAACCATTTGCATACACTTACACCTATGTGTAATGTAGAGTAGCCAGTATCTAAAGAACAAGAACCCTGAGGAAACCCACATGAACACAGCAGGAGCTTATAACTTCACACAGAAAGGCACCACTGCACCACTGGGTCACCTGGATATATAAATATTATAATATATTATATTATATTATATTATATTATATTATATTATATTACAACTGTAATTCATTTTTCTAAAAGACGAAGAAAACTTAAAGTAAAAGGTTACCATTTCATCACAGCATGTGGTTGGTTAACCTTATAGCAACTGAAAGCAAGATGAAGGCAAATATAATTTAAAGTGCTCAGTACATTTTCAGCTAATTACAGTGCTCTTGCTACAGCTAGCTAACTAGCATGCTTGTTGACAAAGTTGTGGCCTCCTCCTGCACCAGCCTTCCCTCAACTCACATTGAGGGAAATTCACATTGTAGGTGCTTTCCTACTGTGAGAGATTTGATTTTTAAAGAATTTATTTGTATTGAACTGCTGCGCATAAGTATTTGAACACCTGAGAAAATCAGTGTTAATATTTGGTACAGAGTCTTTGATGGCAATTACAGAGGTCAAACGTTTCCTGTAGTTCTTGACCAGGTTCCACTCACTGCAACAGGGATTTTGGCTTCACTCCTCCACACAGAACTCCTCTAGAAGTGAGCAACACGGAGTTTCAGCTCCTCCAAAGATTTTCTATTGGATTTAGGTCTGGAGACTGGCTAGGCCACTCCATAACCTTGATAAGCTTGGTTCTCCTGGTTGTGCGCTTTGAGTCATTGTCGCGTTGGTAGACCCAACCACGACCCATCTTCAGTGCTCTGACTGAGGGAAGAAGGTTGTTGCTCAAAATCTCACAATACATGGCTCCATTCATCCTCTCCTTAATATAGTGCAGTCGTCCTGTCCCCTTCACAGAAAAGCTCCTCAAAGCATGATGTTTCCAACCCCATGCTTCACAGTAGGGATGGTGCAACTCATCCTTCTTTTTCCTCCAAACACAGCGAGTGAAGTTTATCTGACCACATGACTTTCTCCCATGCCTCCTCTGGATCATCCAGATGGTCATTGGCAAACTTCAGATGGGCCTGGTGATGACTTGAGCAGGGGAACCTTCCATGCAATGCATGATGTTCTACCGACAGTGACCTTTGAAACTGTGGTCCTAGCTCTCTTTATGTCATTGACCAGCTCCTCCTGTGTCGTCCTGGGCTGATCCCTCACGAGGTGAGATCTTGCATGGAGCCCCAGTACAAGGGAGACTGACAGTCATCTTTAGCCTCTTCTATTTTCTAACAATTGCTCCAGGTTGATCTATTTTCACCAAGCTGCTTGGCAATTGCTCTGTAGCTCTTTCCAGCCTTGTGGAGGTCCACAATTTTGTCTCTGGTGTCTTTAGACAGCTCTTTGGTCTTGTGAACATTTTAAAGGCAGAGTAACAGATCTTTGAGAGACAGAAGTCTTGCTGATTGGCAGGTGTTCAAATACTTCAAACACATTTTCAGAGCGGACTCAGACTTCGACCCCCACCTGCATTTATGATGTCACATGGCCCAGAAACAGAGCTTTAGGATTAAACAGGTGTAGGTAACCGCTCGCTACAGGCTATCAGCACGGAATGCTACAAATGTTTGCTATATTGTTCGAAGCACTGCTAGATGAATAGAGGGTATGTGTTGATGTCACTTTCCCACTGAAACACTTAGCCCTGAGTGGTAATGAATGGCAAAATACGCTGCTATATGGCTGCCTTTAGCCGGGGAAACCCCGAGTACAAGCTACAGAGAATCTGCTTAAATTAAACGCATTTGGGCTCGACAGTGATGCTTACAACTTACCAAGGTAACAGTTCATCATGTGCATTTACATCAAGTTTCCTGGCACTTATATATATATACATACCTGATTTTAACATCAGGGCATTACACAAAGCAAAGCCTGGAGTCTGGATGTTTGGTTGTGCTTCAAGGTAGAATTTGTATATGAAATTAAAGGACACCAAAGAATATTCCAGTCTAGTCCAGGTTTGTATAAATTTTCTTATTTTCTCTTTTATTTGGAAAACTCTACGCAAAATAGGCATACTTTGTTCATAGTGAACACTGCCACACTAATGTTATTTGTACAAGCAAATAAAGGCTAATATAGGCTAAAATCTGATATAGACATTTATTGTCAAAGTTAACCAACACTAACTGTAGTATCAGATTTATTTCACCTTGTGTGTCGGCTGGTCCAGGTTCAGTTTCAGACAAAATGTTTTTGAGCTCAGGTTAGTTTTGGAGTGATACAGCAGTAATACAGCCGTGGTGCAGACCAAACTTAGTTGATTGGTTGCTGTGGGCGGAGTCAAACTTATGAGGCTGTATTTGGGTTTGGATAAAATTTTGTTGGCCTGATCCATGCTCCAATAACTTATATGGTTACTTTGCTTTGTTCAAAACTGGAATTACGTTTCTTGGTGGTAGAAACAACCAGTCACCAACAAATCAATGTGCAAAACAATGTTCATTGCTTATCCAAGAAAAGTGAAATAACTGAGGTAATGCTGTGTTACAGTGACTTATTATATCATGACATTCAAGATAAAACACCACCCTGTTCTGTTACACCTCAAACATTCTCATAATTCTTTGGTGAACGCTGTCCTACACTGTATTTCTAAATAAAGCAAAAGCCACATGTGAACACTCAGACTGTCAGGCTTGAACTATGACCTCTGGCCCGATCATGCAATGTTGCCCCCACGGACGTTCTGTTGAGTGTTTGGCCTTGTGTGAAACAAGAGCAGGGTGTGGAGGAGGAGCGGGATAATCAGCACCAAATCAATCAGCAAAGACAAAAGCTTTATATGATTACAGCTATCAGAAGTTTCATTATGTTTAATGTGGCTTTTGTAACAAAAGTTCCATCTGAGTTCCTCTTTTTTTGTTAATTTTTTTCTGATTTCCAACCAAATTTAAAATAAAACAGGACACACATTTCAGTTATCAATTGTCTTGAGATTTATCAAAGGACAGAACCTCACCAACAAATATACAAGGGGTCCTTGACTTACAATGGGGTTCCGTTCCTCATTGCGTGTTGTAAGTCAAATTGTAAGTCGAAACCCCTTACATAAGCGTCTACTGTGTTTTTCTCTGGGGATTTCCTCTGTCCAACAGTGGAAGACATTCATCAACCTGAGGCTCTGTATTGCATTTTTTGAGCATTTTATTAAATGTACTTTCACTTTTTACACCATAAAAAATAAAAAACAGGGTTTAGGGCAGTGTAGTAACAATCTTTAAATAATCCATAACATTGAACATCCCTAACAGTCTCTCTCTCTCTCTCTCTCTCTTTCTTTCTCTCTCTCACCTATGGTATGGTCCAGATAATGGACTGACTTTCCGACATTCTCCTATAGTACGTTCTGTTAGAGAGCTGAATTCATCTTTCTTTCATTTATGGCAAGTCACCCAGACCATGAAGCAATAACGCACCCTGCACCATCATACTACCACCACCATGTTTGACTGTGGGCATGATATTCTTATTGTGGAAAACTATATTAGCTTTATTCCAGATGTAATATGACCTATGTCTTCCGAAATGTTCTTTTTGACTTGTGGATATAATTTAGGACACAGTTTGACTGTGGAATATAAATATTAAATGAATTTCAGCACTACAGGCATTTTTCAGGACTGGTATTCACAAAGTAAGAATGATCTCAGATTTTCTTTATTTATGATGGTCATCATCACAAAAAACAATTATAGATCAGCTCTCCTGCTCTTGAGGCAGTTTGCGAAAACAGACCCTGTTGTGTAAATAGACTGTCCTCTGTGTTGAGTTAAACTGCAAAGTTTGGTTCATGTTTATAGCTCAGAGTAAGTCATACTGTGTCCTATACCACATCCACTGATTTGCTCCACCTTAATGAAGAGCTGGGTACAGTTTGAGCTGAGGAAAGTGTCTAATCCACGATTACCCTGTCTAATCCTGTCTAATCCATGATCATATTGTTGATAAGGGGATCGCTATTATTTGTATGACTGAGACTTGGCATAAACCTGAGGTCTACTCAACTTTAAATGAGTCCTGCCCTCCTGGGATACACTTTGCTTGAGTGAGCCCACAGCTCTGGTCGTGGCGGGGGCCTGGCTGTTATCCACCACACAGGCTTGAAGTTATCACTTCTCTCCCTCCCTGACCTTGCAACCTTTGAATGCTTGGCATTTTAATGTAAATATCCACTCCTGTATATAGTCCTTATTTACAGACCACCAAAACAACATCCTTTAGAGAAATTAACAAGTTGCTTTCATCTTTCTGCACAACATCACCAAATATACTCATTCTCAAAAACCTGAACATCCATGTGGATACTCTCTCCAATCACTCCGCTAGCGAACTCCTTGGACGGTTTTATAACAACAACAACAACAACAACAACAACAACAACAATAATAATACATAATTTTAAACCATTTATTCTTTAATAAGGACAAGTTAAAATAATAATAGTTATAATATTAACATATTTATAACATTATTATAGTGTACTGTAGTGTCTTAAATGTGCAGTCTTCTAGACAGACTCTGTGTGGAGAAATGGGTTCTTTGAGCCCAAAGTGTTGAACATTCCAGGAGCTGCCCCATTAACATAACAATAATGGCTGATGGTTCTGGTAAAGTGGGTGAGTTTGTGGGTGGGAAGTAACGAAGGGGGGCCACTTGTTCTGAGAGTCAAGGCCTACCCTTGACTTAGTCATTACAGACTCAGTCACCATCTCTGACCAAAAACCATCTCAATGTACCTTCTAACGCAGTCATCATACTCCAAACCACAACAATCTATCCATTTCAGAAACACAAATAAACCCCACTGATCTAGAAGCTAATATTAAGAACTTGTCTATTGTCCCACACCCTTCCTCTGTCAGTGAATTAGTGGAATACTACAACAACGGCTTACAGAACATCCTTGAAGCCCATGCTCTGGTTAAATCACGAATGGACACTTTTTTGAAAATTTCCCCCGTGGTTCACAAATTAGCTCAGAAAGATGAAAGCAGCTGGATGGCCCCTCAAGTGGCGCTATGTTGCGACCAGTTTAATGGTTCACAAATTAGCTTATCGAGAACGCCCAAAAATACTCTGGAGCACTTACCACCACTAGGTCTCAATATTAAACTTAATTAATAACAGCCCTGGAAACTGTAAACAACTTTTTTTCTGTTATAAATCATTTACTTAAACCATTTTCCCATATCCTTCCAGAGCAGTCACAGTGGTCTTGGAAATAGCAAAAATCAGACTTCACCTTAAAAAACCCTCCTTGGATCCTGAAAAATTGGGAAACTGTTGTCCGATTTCCAACCTTCCACTTCTATCGAAGATTTTGGATAAAGTTGTCTTGGCCCAGCTACAGGACCACCTAATTCAGTTTAATAAAAAAAAAATCAGTCTGGTTTCAGATTATCTCATAGTATAGAGACAGTCCTGGTTAGAGTAATCAAAAATCTCCTGATGGCATCTGACCAGGGCTCTGTATTACGTCTCATTCTCCTTGACCTGACAGCTTTTGATACCATAGATCAGTGGTTCTTAACCTTGTTGGAGGTACCGAACCCCACCAGTTTCATATTTACATTCACCGAACCCCTCTTTAGTGAAAAATATTTTTCTTTTACATTTTTTAATTCAAGACATAGATATGTTTTTTACTGATGCACAAAATGAGCCATGCATGAACATCACCTTGTTCAAAGAACAAAACCAGCACAATTCTGCCGATGCGAGACTAGAGTTGCTCAACTTGGCTTTGCAAATCATGCAGATATGACGCTCACTCCCATCACGTTCCGTGATGCATGTGAATCCATGTTGTACATATTCGTCCGACCACTTTCTTCTTTTGCCCGACATAATTAGTATGGATTAAAATATTAACAAAAAAATCACACTTAGTACTACCACGACAGTCACACGTTGACTACTGAGCGCTAAATTCCCTGTAGCACTGATTGGCCAAACAGTGTAGCATGATCATCTGCAGCCAGTAATGGTGTCATCACAAATTTACACAATAATTTGGGTGTGTCCGGATCTCTGTGGCGGAGGCTCTGCCGAACCCCTGAGACCGACTCACCGAACCCCTAGGGTTCGATCGAACCCAGGTTAAGAACCACTGCCATAGATTCTACTTCATCGCCTTCACCACCTAATCGGACTCTCTGGTACTGCCTTAAATGGTTTGAGTTGTATCTCACTAATAGAGCTGAGTACGTGTCCATAGGGGATGCGAAAACACGGACCTACACTGTTATCTGTGGGGTCCCACAAGGATTGGTCCTTGGGCCAACCCTCTTTAATATCTATATGCTGCCCCTTGGTCACATCATCGCTAAGCATGGGGTATCTTTCTTTTTTCCTTTCATCCTGCTAAGCTGATGATAATCTATGTGAGACTGGACCCGACCTCTCTGTCTCCTCCATCAACCCTTGCCTTCAGCCTAGTTGAGATAGAAGCAAGAATGGCATCAAACATTCTTAAGTTAAACACGACCAAAGCTGAAGTCCTTTTGATTGGAACTCCCCATCAGCTTCGCCTCCCAGTAAATTGTATCTTATTCACTGGCCATATGATTACTCTATCACCTTTTGTTACGAATCTTGGTGTCAAAAAAGACCCTCACCTATCATTTGACACACATGTTCACCATCTTAGCAAAAATGCCTTCCTCCATTTGCAAAATATAGCCAAACCTTACCCTTGCCTTTGCCTCAGTGATGCTGAAAAACTGCCTTTGTCTTATCTAGGCTGGACTATTTTAATGCACTCCTCATTAGAATCCCCAGCAAGAACCTTCAGATGCTCCAACCATTACAAAATACTGCAGCGAGGGTGAGGGTACGAACATATGAACATATCTCACCAATCCTCCAAACACTTCACTGACCCCCTATCCATCTCTGTATCTCCGTAATACAAACTCTGGCTACAATCCCAAATAATTCCTGACACCACAAACTACTTCAAGACAGCTTCAGTTCACAAACTGGCACCGTCTCCTTCCCCACCATCTTGTTTGGCCAGTCCTTCACCTGATTGTAGCACTTTTAGATTTCACTCTGTAAAGTGCTTTTTAAATAAAATGAATTATTATTATTATTATTAATTATTATTATTATTATTATTATTTGAAATTGTGTCATGGGTATATCTGGGCTAAAATGGAAATTGGGTAAATTAGATTTTTGTGAACTTCCTTCTTTATCAGTTTGCACTCCACTGTGTCTTAACTGTGTGTTGACCAATGAGATGATGGCTGGCAAAAAGCGATACGGTCTCTAACTCTACACAAGCAAGGTGGATAGGGTTTCTGATAAAGTGGCCAGGAAATGTGTTTCAGAGCTGTATGCGTGCACAGTGGAACGAAGCATTGACTAATTATACACAGTAACCACAGATACCCATTTGCACATGCACGTTCCACAGCTGAATATATTTAAATAAAATAATCTGCTGCATCCTGAATAGAAGCCATGTGGGTATTATTCTGGAAGATGCTTTTGAAGCTCCAGCAGGGCCTTTGACTGCGAGGCTGGAGGTTGAGGAGTGTGAATGTGTAGGCTGAGCGTTAAGATAAGAACATCTGCTGTGATAATAGCAGTCGGCGGAAAATGACACTGCAGTAAACAGCGGCGCCGCTCGGCCTTCGCTACAGCAAAGATATTCTCAAATTAGCTCCAGTAGGACGTGTACAGTTATGGCAACTACAGAAGCAGAGCTGAGGGTGTGTAGTTAAGGAATATAGTTTGAATTTTCTATTAGTGGTACACATGCCAGAAAAAGGTAAAAATCGAGTTCATCAAATCTCGTCCTTTGAACTTGCAGGGTAGGTGGGTTGATTTTGTTTGTAGACCTGGGGAGTTGTTTGTCATGGTGGGACCGGTGTTGTTTTTCATTTTTTAGGACTAAAAACAGGACTAAAACAATTATCATGACTAATGATGGAAACTCGATGGGAAAAAAGACGAGAGGGTTGTCAGGTGTGGGCTTTGTTTAGTTCGGCTGGTGTCCAGCACAGTTTGGCGATTTCCCTGATCAAGCACACCTGGTTCAACTCACCTGTTCATTGCCAGGTTTGGTGAGTGCGTTTGAGAAGGGAAACTACCAAACTGTGCGACCACCAGACCTCCAGGACATCAAGTGATTATAATGCAAAGTGGAGCCCAGTCGCATCCCACTCATTTGTGCATCTTGAGGCTGACGAAGCTGGATAACGTCCAGGTGGAACCTACTTGGCCAGACTATGTCTAGATTTTACTGCCAAGGTCAAATATAATTAACGTTTTACTTTTTTTTGGTCTAATGTCCTACACTTTAGAATCAAGATTGTGTGGGATTGACTCCATTGATTGGAGATCTATTGGAATGTTTACTGTCTGAAGTTCTGTAGTAGCAGTAGTAGAAGCTTACAGAGGGGGAAATGTATATTAAACACATCACCAATTTTCTAAATGAATATATTTCTAAAGGTGATATTGACATGAAATTTTTACCAGATGTTGGTAAAAACCATCCAATCCACACAGGCAAAGAAATCAAACCATAGTTCATACAGTACGCAGACCATGATGGTGCATTACTTATTGTTTTCTTTGAAACAATTGTAGCTGATAATTCCTGGTCTTTCTGAAGATCTCAACTACTGCTCTTTGGCTCTTGGACAACTCTTCTGATCATTCTTTTCACCCCTCTGTCTGAAATCTTGTGTGAGAACCTGGTTGCGGCCAGTTTATGGTGAAATTATGTTCTTTCCACTTCTGGATTATGGCCCCAACAGTGCTCACTGTAACCTTCAGGAGTTTAGAAATTCTTCTGGAACAAATGCCATGAATCTGTTTTGCAACAATAAAGTTGTGAGAGAGCTCTTTGGTTTCACCCATCATAAGATGCTTCCTTTTTTATGTATTCATGTATTCCCTGTGTCATTCCATTGTATGTGTGGATGGGATGAGTTGTTCTTAACATCTTGTGAGAATTTAATGTCAATAGCACCTATAGAAATATATTCACTTAGAAAATTGATGATGTGTTCAAGGTGATCAGAATTTCCTTTAGCTTATGTGGCACTGACACTGTATAACACAAATGGCTGAACATAGACTTGGATGTGTGACAATGAGTCATATATGTCAGAAACCACTTAAGCCTTGTTCACACTACAGGAAATTGCAGACAAAAGCATTCAAAAGAGTACAAAAGAGATTGATCATTTAATCTGTGGGGAGTCGTTATGTGTGAACTATCCTGAGACACTATAAAAGGGAATAAAATTGCAGCAATTGGGACTGGATATCTAGCTTGCCAAATTGCAAGGTGGCCATTAATGTCACGGCTCTATCAGTGAGAGGTCTTGTAGTAACACGCAGGTCGCAGATCAGTCGTATGATTGTGTGCAAGTTTCCCGAATAGTAACACAAGTGAGTTGCAGTGTCTGTGATATTGTAATCTCAAGAATTTAAGGATTTCCCAACACCGCCATGTTGACTTCTTCTATAATGTGTTAGCCACATTAGCCTTGTAGCTCCGTGGAAAAAACCTCAAGAAGCAAAGTTCACACGCTGAACATGACCGAGTACATTTGTGGTAAAGTGAGAACATTTGACTCTTCACTAAACCGTCACTTTAAAGGAACACGAATGGCTGACAGGTTCAATTTTCTCGGAAGTGCTCTCGGCTTGACACGCATCTGTCAGCGATTTATAACAGCACACAAGGACGAGTGCAGCCTAGTTAGAGTTTCTACGACACAAGAAGAAAAAAGCCCAGACATAGAAAGGGATGTAGAGACACATACACACACACACACACACACACACACACACACACACACCGGGTGTAACAGTGCCGAGCCTCATTCGCCTCCTCCCTTTTCCCCCCTGCTAGGAGACCCACAGCTGCGCAAGCCAGGTGCGTTCCACCCCAACACACACACACACACACACACACACACACACACACACACACACACACACGCGCGCGCACACACACTTCCACCCAGCAACGGCCCCAGCAGGAAATGCCTAATACCCGTTTTAGAATGATGCCACTGTGCCAGTGTGACAGGGTCCCCGTCCCTGTGGGGACCAGCGCCTGGAGACTGTCACTACGGAGACCAGCGCCTGGAGACTGTCACTACGGAGACTGGAGGCCAACGCCTGGAAGCTGCAACCACAGAGTTGGTGGCAACGTTACAAACTTCACATTCGCTCAAAATGACAATTACATCATTTATGTCACTTCATTTGTTCTGACCATGTAATAAAGTCCCCCATCTAAAAATAGCCAACATGAAGATCATCCACACTAGATTTAGGCAAATTGTAATAAAATGTGTAGCGTATGATATTATCCCAGAATTTGAGACATAAAAGAATATCATAGCAATGCTGCAATCATCTTTCAAACTCGGACTTCCGTTCCCGTTTCCTCCAGGAGCTCCGGTTTCATCCCAGAGCTGTTCATCAGGTGCCCTGGAGAAAGTTCATGCTCCTGGGTGTGATTGTTACTGTGAGTGTGATTGTGTGTGTCCTGCCATGGACCGGTGCCCTCCCCAGCATATGTGCTGCATATTCACATGACAGATAAGCAGCTCAGGTGATCAATATTGTAATAACAATACTTAGCATCACTGTATAGAGAAAGTATTGCGGCAAAAATATTGCAAAAGTACAACATCAGTGTAAGGTTCTATATGGTGAAAGTAAATGTAGTTTCTCAAGGTTTACTGGGAAACTGGAAAACCAGGACAACGCCAAACACAGGGGTTGAAATACTCAACACCTGAACATGAGTCAAAGAGTGAGGGACAGTTGTAGACAATGAGGGAACAAGGCTAAGGCGAGGCTAAGACATCAACTAAACACAATACTACAATATCAGTGTAACAGGGCGAGGTAAATGCATGGGAATGCAGTTGAGCATTGTTTTTTGGGAAACTATCACACTGAGGCTACACTAGAAGTACCACATCTGTTCCAAAAACTCACTCATCTAAAATTACATTTTATCCTGTTGCTATTTTTCTTTTATCACATTAGCATTTATATTGATTTGATCAAATGCATTTAAAACAAGTTTATTATAAATGACGTTTAGATACGTGCAGGTAAACTGTTCTAATCCCCAAAACATGGCAGAAAAAAGAAAGAAAATGTATAATTTTCACAGTGAATGAGAGTTATTTTTACTTTGAAATAAACCAGTGTGTGTCTCATCATAAACGTGATCAATGCCCTCATATGAATGAGTGTCTTTAATCATTAATAATATATAACTATTTAAAATATAACTAATTTATGATGCAACGTGGTAGCCCTACGTATGGCTCAGTACGCGTAGGTTTCAAAAAGGTTGGGACCCCTGAAATATATGTTAATAGAAGCGAACATGGACTAAACATAACACAAGCAGGAGAAGCAGGTATTGCAAACATAATAGTATATTGGATATGTGAGCAGGACCAGGCCTAACACAGAGGTTTAAATACTGAAGACAGAACACAGTCAGAGAACCAGAGACAGGTGCAGACACTGACTAAGGCGGGGCTAAGACATGTGGCAGAACAACATGAAAACAAACCTGACAACCATGGCAACCGTGACAATCAGTCCTAGAGAAAAAGATAATAAAAGTATGTAAATCTTACACAAGGAATTTCAATGTAAAAAATATAGGAAGGAACAAAATGTTTTTAAATTTCAATAATGAAATAAATCGTAGGTTATGTTGGACTGTTTAGATTGGATGCTATTTATTACTGTTATTTTTTTTATCATTATAATGAAGTTTTTTGTCTGTCCTGCAGTCTTTCATGATGAGAGGCGGGTTTGGCGAGATAAAGAGGGGCGGGCTAATGGGGTCTGACTGTATTATACTCTATTAATCCCTAAGGATAAATGATTCTGTCGGTGAGGGCGCACGTCTGGAGCAGGGGGAGGAGGGGCTTTGCTCAGGGGCTCTTCATTCTGTCGGCTGCTCCTGGGAATCGAACCCTTGAGCCTTTGGTCACAAACCCACTTCTCTAAACATCAGACCACGGCTGCGGCCTTTAACAGAATGGCACAAAGTTCAATGGGACGTCCTACCGCCTTATGTAAAGTACGGGGGGGGGGGGTTCGGGTATGAGACCACGAGACCACTGCATAACTTTTAAACAAGTGCATGATAATAAAAACTGAATAAATAAATAAATAAATAAATAAATAAATACATGAATTAATAAATTATTATAACACATGAAAATTAATAAAGTGATTATATTACATGTACATTAATGTTTATAGTTTTGTAGGTGGGACGTTTCTTGCTCTTCCTGTATGTATTTGTCTGTCACCCTTACACATACAACAGTGTGGAATGTCCATTCAATATCGTAAGAAAAGGGAGTGTGTGTGTGTGTGTTTGTGTGTGTGTGTGTGTGTGTGTGTGTGTGTGTGTGTGTGTGTGTTGGATGCGGTGTGGGGGATTCTCTTTCTTAGTATTTACTGCCAACACAACTGAATCACCACCCACCCATCTCCCGAAAAGACCCAAAGCAGCCCAAGGTGGGTTGGTGTGTGTGTGTGTGTGTGTATGTGTGTGTGTGTGTGGGTGAGTGTATAGAAATGTACATCAGCTATTTATGTCCGTGGCTTACCGCAGCACTCACACACTAAGTCGTTTCTCACAGACCTGACAACACACACACACACACACACACACACACACACACACTTCAATACCTTGAAAACTGGGTTCTTCTGGCCTTTCGGGACGTAGGTGTACCTAAAGGTGTGAAAAAGGAAACATCTGTAACATGTGTATAAGATCCTAGGGTGAACTTTCAGAAAAGAAAAAAGAAAAAGAAAAATAAATAAATAAATAAATAAAATTTAAAAAAAAGAAAAAAAAAAAAAGAAAAGATTTTGTGACTATTGACTTCTAGCATTAGCAACATTAGCGCCGTAGCTCCATCTCTGCACTTAAACAGGCCTAATCTTGACTCTGAACATCTCTGAACATCTCTGAACATCTCTGAACATCTGGACTTTGAACATCTCTGAACATCTCTGAACATCTGGACTCTGAACATCTCTGAACATCTCTGAACATCTCTGAACATCTGGACTCTGAACATCTCTGAACATCTCTGAACATCTGGACTCTGAACATCTCTGAACATCTCTGAACATCTGGACTCTGAACATCTCTGAA
>JBBIGC010000001.1:38790902-38802934 GCA_037576955.1 Lepidarchus adonis
ACACACACACACACACACACACACACACACACACACACACACACACACACACACACACACACACACACACGGAAGGTATAATGACTTTAAAAACATTGTTCTCTTCTGAACATCTCTCACCATCTCTTGTAGAAACCACTAACCATAAACAATCAATAATCAATAAATTAATTCATCAATTAATTCTCATCTAATGCTCGAATAACACAACAGCTCAGTCAGAGTTCATGCTGCTATGGAAACATGCTGGATGTGTGTGTGTGTGTGTGTGTGTGTGTGTGTTACCATTTATTGATCAGTTTGACGGTTTTATTTTTAAAGATCAGCAGTTTGCAGATGATGAGCTGCGCTGTTCCTCTTAAATAAATATTAAATATCAATTAAATTAATGTATAGAATTTAACACCGGGATTTAAACCCTTTCTATAGCCTATTTACTGTGAGTGAGCATATATATATATATACACTTATATATATAATATAAATTAAGATAAGATGTTTTATGTGACATTCCAAAAAAAGGAGCCCCCAAAACACACACACACACACACACACCTCATGGGTTTAAATGTTAAATGAGCGACGCTCCTGAATTCTGCATTAGTTAAAGTGACGGCAGCTCTAATTGATGGATGGGCCTGACCTCCGCTGACAGGTCGACCGTTAGAGAATTTAACCAAACGCAAAAGTGTCCACACACACACACACACACACACACACACACGTCTGAATAAATGCCCCAGGAGACAGCGGATCCAATACTGCTGACAGTTCCTGATGCAGGAGGGAAAACACGGCGCTGCTGTTTCACATTTAAAACCACGACAACAAATGAGACTTCACCACAGTTCAGTCCTGCAGCTCACACTCGCCAAAACACACCCGGAAACACACTGATATTAATACAGTATTAATATGAGTATAATACATGTGAGATGTTTGGCCCAAATGTACAAATACGGCTTTTAATTCAGTTCACACACACACACACACACACACACATTATATACAGTATATATCCTCGTAATAAGAAAGACTAACTTGGGTATTTGATAATTGATGTACATTATAGCTGTGTGTGTAAGTTTAGGCACCCCTCATCAGACAGGACCTGGCCAGAAGCAGCGCAGGGATTGGAGGAACGGCGACGACAATATTAAAGCACTATTAATAACACAAGCAACATGTACGATACAACAAACTGTTTGATGAATATAATATAAAACACATCAACAGCGTAATAATCTTACTCATGTGCAAGATTCTTCATGGACAACACTTTCACTACATAACTGAACTTAATAATACTAAGTCCTTTATTAGATTTTATCCTATTAGACTATTTTATTTTCACATTATTCTATTCTATTGTTCTGTGTCTTTGTGCTGTGACAGTCATCACAAACAATTTCCCCCGATGATTCTGATTCTCACACTATACGATCTGCACTCGAGCACATTTGACCCAATTAGAGTCTAGTGCATTGGACTGTGATTGGACTGTACGGAACCTGGGATCAGATCGACATGGCTGCCCAAGCACGTGTCCCAAATCACTGCCGGGACTGTCCCATTTGAGTTAATAATGGCTCAAGTTTTCACCTTACTGATAAACCCGGGGAATTGTTCCGCTGTCTGTGGGAGAATGTTCTTGTTCGTGCAGGACGACGCCATAGTGCATAACTGATAAATAAAGGCAGGAAAAGAGTGTCGCTGCCCCAAAACCATTCCACATAAGCCACAAGGCACAGTTTTAACACTTTCCACCAATAGGGGACCAGTTCTAGCTCACACACCCAATTTGGAACCATTGTGACCCAAAATAATTTGGTTCCACCATTATGTATACGTTTTTCCAGAACGACATTGGTTCTGTAATTGTACAAGTGGAGGCAGATCACAGGGATGGAAAACAGACAACGGACAAAACAACAGTAACCTACACAATCCGCCATCTTGCTTCTGTTGTTTATAGCTCCTTTGTTGATCATGCAGCTTTGGTTCTACTCAAAACTGGTCTGATTTCCTATATGGCACCAACATTCAAAAGAATCTTAAAAGAACGTGTTTAAGAACCCAGTCTGTTTTGGTGGAAATGGGTTTCTAAGGATGGTGGGGGTGAAGGGACAATCTCTTGGGCACAGTAGAGGTGGACTAATGCCACGGATACTCTCTGATTTTGAGACCGTCCCAAACGAAAGAGAACCACCATGGAAAAAACGTAGCAATGTCTTTGGTCGTGGCTCCAGACCGGGGTCCCATGTAGCACCCACATGGTCTTCTACCCTATAGCACTACAGCAGCTATGTATCATACAACTGGAGGTTCTACACCCATATCGTGCACAATGTATCCAGTGTTTACGTCAGGGGTGCAAAGCTCCAGTCCTGGAAGGTCGGTGTCCAGTTTGGCGATTTCCCTGACACACCTGGTTTAACTCAGGTGTATAAAGTGTGTTTGATAAGGGGAACCACCAAACGGTGCTGGACACCAACCCTCCAGAAGATGAGTTGTGTTTCAATTGACTAAATAGGGCACTATGTAGGGAATAGGGATTGAGAGACTCTACCTGATTGGTTGACCGCTTCACCAATCAGTCCTAACATTACCAGCACTGACCGGTGACGTGAACATTGACGCTCTAGTTATTTCATTACAGTAGCACCTGTCTGGGGGCAGCAGGGAACAGTTAGTTTTTGAAGCTGATGTGCTGGAAGCAGGGGTGAAAGGATAGAGCCTTATCGTGATGAGTAGAGTGTTATTACAATCAGGTTGTGTCTTTGTTGCGTTTTGGTCGCATTTGTACGAACCTGTGCCGGTACGGAGATGATGGAATCACCTCAACAAGGAAAACGAATAAGAGAGGCTGTCAAATGGTTTCCTACTACTTCATCATGTCTCACAATGATGCATTCATGTCCTTTTCTTTCTCAAAACCAAGTCCAAAATACGGTCTAATGTACTGAGGACTCAGATAAGTGAGATCTGCTGCCCTCTGTTGTACAGATGGGTTTATTTCACCAACGCGCCGCCATTTCCTAACCAGCCCTGACTCCTAAACAGCATTCACTTCCTTCCCTTTTAATAAACACAATATAAGTTCAGCCCTTCTGCTCTGTGGTTTACAGCTACGCAACATGGAGAAAATATTAGTGTTATACTCCAATAATACTTAATAATTAATGTCGTAATTGTGATGCCTTTTGATGTATTAACGATCCAAATAATCACATTTCTGTAAATGAGTAAATATTGCTGTATAGTCCCCTTATCCACATAGTCCATATATAGAAATAAAGCAGCAACCAAGAATATATATAAATTATTTTTATGATATACATTATGATTACACATTTACACATAGTGTGAAAAAGTGTTTGCCCCTGAATCTAATAACTAGTTTGGCCTTTAGCAGCAACAACAGCAATAAAGAGTTTGTGAAAACTTGCAATGAGTCTTTTACACTGTGGAGGAATTTTGGCCCGAACTCATCTTTGCAGAATTGTTGTAGTTCAGACACATTGGAGGGTTTTCAAGCATGAACCACCTTTTAAAGTCACACAGCTTCTCAATGAGATTTAGGTCAGGACTTTGACTAGGCCACTGCAAAGTCTCCATTTTGTTTTTCTTTAGCCAATCAGAGAAGGACTTGCTGGTGTGTTCTGCTGCAGAACCCAAGTTTGCTTTAGTTTGAGGTCATGAACAGATGGACGTTCTCCTTCAGGAGTTTTTGGTCGACAGCAGAATTCATGTTTCCATTTATCACAGCAAGTCTTCCAGGTCCTGAAGCAGCAGAACAGCCCCAGACCTTCACACTCCCACCACCATGTTTTACTGCTTTAATGATGTTCTTTTTCTGAAATGTGGTGATACTTCTACACCAGATGAAATGGGATCTTCCAAAAGGTTCAACTTTTTCTCCCGTACTTCTTCACCACACAGGGCCATGTAGGTTTGGATTTTTTTCTCCCTTAATAAAAAAACCCTTCACTTAAAAACTGCATTTTGTGTTTATTTACATTGTCTTTGACTAATATTTAAATCTGCTTGATGATCTAGACATTTAAGTGTGACAAACATGGGAAAAAAATTAGAAATCACTTTTTTACACGACTATCTCCTTATTCAGTCTACAGGAGTTTAGCCCCGCCCATTCAAGCTAAAATTCAAAGTGCCAATACACAGCAGCCAATCAGAAAATAACATTGCCAAGCATCTTTAATGGTTAAACATACCCCATTCCCATCATCCAAACTGCTTATCCATTTTGGGTTGCGGGGAAGCTGGAGCCGATTCCAGCGGACTATGGGCAAGGTATGCCCTGGAAAAAGAGGCCACAGGGCAACACAGAGACAGACAACCATTCACACACACTCATACATATGGGTAGAGTAGCCAGTCAGCCTAAATCCAAGCCTTTGGACTGTGAGAGGAAACCGGAGAACCCAGGAGAAACCCACACAAACACGAGGAGAACTTGTACACTCCACACAGAAAGACCCCCAGGGATCAAACCCAGGACCTTCTTGCTGTGATCTCGCCCAGATTCATCAGAACACTCAGTAACACTCTCCTAACGCTGTGATTGGTCACCCTGTCAGAGGCCATGTCACCACAAACATTAACCCACCATGATACTGTGCATCTTTAAGCACTTAAAGTTCCTTTTTTCAGGCTGTTTCTTTAACTGTGCATTTAAGACTGACAAACGCAAGCCAGCTCTGTTCTGATTGGCTGCCATGTGTTAGTGCACAGGGTCATACTGCTTTAGCCTTTAGTTTTTATGGTGTCACAAAACAATGAATTCAAAAAATACTGTACTCATGTTAGGGGAGTGAATGGTATGTTCTAAAACATCAGAGTTTCTGAAATTCAAACTAAAAAATATGAGGGAAATTTGGTGTTCCAATAAACAGGCCCTTTAACTGAGATACAGGCCCTTTAATTATGTATTACCAGGATTATTCAAGCATAAAATAAATAAAATCTAGCTAGAAAGATCTTAAACGGGCTACTATATATACAATTTCAGAACAGTATTATTTTTTAGAGAAAAAAATATGAATAATCTAATAAAATAAAGTATTAGAATTATTGGCTCTATTTAACATGGTGATGAGTCTAATATACAGGACACACTGTATTCTCCCCCCAATCTGTTTAAAGCTGCGCTATCTCTGCATTTCTGATGACCAGCTCCTCAGAGTACAGTCTGAGTAACGAAATGTACAAGAACAGCGCCACCAAGTGGTCATTTCAAGTATGATTCCCTTCCAAACCACAGGCCAGTTTTGGGCAATACAGTGGACATTGGAAAATGGGCATAAGTATTTGGACAGGCACTAATGTTGATCATCAGAAGTTAATCAGCTTCAAACCAAAGCTCTTTACATGAGAGTTAGGCCTTTTAATTTACAGCGGGACCAAAGTACAGTGGTGCTTAAAAGTTTGTGAACCCTTGAAAATGTTCTATATTCTGTGACCTAAAACATCACCTGATTTTCAATCATGTCCTAAAAGTACAAATGACTATATTTTGTCCTGTAATTATTTAAAATAAATCAATAACTATGGCAAACATTAGAGGTCCCTTAAGAAAGGGTTTAATCCAATTTAATCTGCAGGAAATTAAAAGGGCACATACACCTGCGCTTTAAAAACAGCAAAGTGGTTGTGAATGGAACCAGACATCTGGTTCCTGTAAAAGCCATTGTTCTACCAGAGTCTGGAGCAGTTAAAGGCCTAAAACACTTTTATCAGTGGGATGAGGACCAGGTGTGAGTGGAAGACCCTGTTTTATCTAAAGCCCGATCTCACACACAACACCTCTGTGGATGTGTATCATGGTCGAACAAAGGAGGTGTTTGAGGAGCTCAGAAAAAGAGTCACAAGATCTTCTCTAAAGAGTTTGGACTCCACCAACTAACAGTCAGACAGATTGTGTACAAGACTTGTTTGGAGAATTGTTACGCTTCCCAGAAGTGCTCGACCATTAAAGAGGACCCCAAATGCAAGACGTGTAATAGTACGAGAGATTGCAAAGAAACTTCTTTGCAGTTGATGACCTCTGTTACGTTGGGGAATGTAAGAGTCCCAAAAACAACACTGGTGTGCACAAAATGAGCTCCAAAAAGAATCTGCCCCTCTACAGTGTTGAGATACACTACACTATAGATCAGGAGGACAAACCAGAAGCATGTTTTGTGGACAGACACACTTACAGGAGAAGAAACAATAACACTGCATTCCAGCAGAAGAAGCTTATCCCAACAGTGAAACATGGTGGTGGGAGTGTTATGGTTTGGGCCCGGACGAATTGAAGATACAATGAATTCTGAACTATACCGGAGAATTCTAATGAAAAACTGAATCTCAGGGGACAGTGGTACATGCAGCAAGACAATGATGCTACACACAAGTATTTCTACCAAAGAAGGTTAAAGTGAAAGCTCTGGACTTGTCCAGTTATGTTCCCAAATTTAATCAGACTGGGTGAATCTAGGGGTCATGTTATTGGCCGACTCACCGTCAGTCGGTGAAGCACAGAGGTAGAAAGTGAAAACTCGGAGGCGTGTGCCCGTGAATGTTGGTGGGGTGGCGGTGGTTGGAGGCATCTCTTCAAACCCGGCGTTTATCGGAAGCGGGCGTCAATAAGAGATGGACTATTACAAATCCTACTGATGACCATTAGTTATTGTGCTCAGAGACCTTCAATGCAAATTGAAACTCTGTGCTTCAAACTTCTAACCTTCTCTCTTGGAGAATCAGTCGTCCACAAACATTTCTACTTCCTCATTTTGCTCTTTTTCTTAAATAAAACCATTGAACATTTGTTTGGTGACCTTACCTCTCCTTGAAGAACATCCACACTCATCACAGTGAAACGTTGTGGAAAGACCTAAAACAAACCGTTAATGAGAGGAACTCTATATCGGGCTGCAACAGCTGCTACATTCGGGGACTTTTTAATAAAAGCTTTCAGTTTCACCTTAAACGATGAGGCAATTAAATCCTGGCAACTGTGCTCCTTCTTAAATGGTAAAGCAGCTACAGTCTGGCATCTCTTATTCAGGTTTTCTCTTCTAGTTTAAATACTGCAGAAAACACATGGCACCTCTTAGTCAAGCTTTTTTTCTTAAATGGTGCTGCTGTTCAATTTCGGTTCTCAATAATGTAACTTCCTTTCCCACCTTAAATGTTGCATCATTTACATTACACCTCTTATTCAACTATTCTGTTCCATTTTAAATTTGAACCATTGAACCAACCATTTGAAATGTCCCAATCCACCTTAAATGATGCCGCAAATGCACCATGGCACCAGATATTCAAGTTTTTGTTCCACCTTAAATATCAGAGCGGTTATATTTAAGCAGTTTTTGAGCTTCCGTTAAACACTACATTCTGTCATCTACTATGCAAAGTTTTTGTCCCACCTTAAACAGAACAAATACATTCTGATGCTTAATATTGAACCGATGGTTCCACCTTAAATTGTACAGCAGCTACATTCTGGCACCTGTTATTCAAGATTTCTGTTCTACCTTAAATTTGAGCCACTTGAAATGTCCCAATCCACCTTAAATGATGGCGCAAATGCATCCTGGCACCTGTTATTCTTTGCTCCACCTTAAATAGCAAAAGAGTTACATTTTGGCCCCATTTTTGAGGTTCTGTTAAACACTCCGGCAGCTATATTCTGGCACCTGTTATGCAAAGTTTAAAATTCCACCTTAAACAGGGCAATTAGGTTCTGATAAACCTACTATAGAACCTATAGTTCCACCTTAAATTGTGCAGCAGTTACACACTTTGTATTTGAAATTTCTATGCCACCTTAAATGGTGTGTGATGACTCAGGCAAAGTTGACCACTCAAACTCCAGCAAAGGGGCAGATTCAAGCAGGAAGATTCCCAAACTGACTCCAAGACTGGACTTCCCTACAAACACAAAACCAGTATCATCAAAAATGCAAGTCATCGTTTTTAATAAGGGAAATATGACCTGAAGACTTACTTTCTAACACACACACTGTCCCCACAGCTGACACAGCTTGGATTATCTCCACAGAACAGGCTGCAGAGCGTATGGTCACCAAGCCCATGGGCTGGAGTGATCTAGCACTGAAGCACTGGTCTGAGAGTTCTCCAGAGCGATGGGGCTCCTTTGGGATAAGGAGAAGAAGTGGAGTTTCTGATCCAGAACTAATTCTCCATCAGTGCAAGACCTGGAGAATACAATCAAACCAGTCCACTTTACACATCTACCAGTGTTAGAAATACAGGCAGCGCTTGGTCATCGCTATTTTTAATCTGCAGGAAATTCAGGGCACATACACCTGCGCTTTAAAAACAGCACAGTGGTGGTGAATGGAACCAGACATCTGGTTCCTGTAAAAGCCAATGTTCTCCCAGAGTGTGGAGCAGTTAAAGGCCTAAAACTAAACCCACAATAAGGCGAGTTCACATTCAAACGTGGAGCTTCACTGAGGTAACAGAACGGCTAGATCAGAGCTGGAGACGTCTGGTTCCATTCACCACCACTGTAAAGAAACCGCTGAATCACAGGAAATGGAGAAATTGTCAGTTTGGATTTTCTCCCCATGACAAAAACGAAGCACACTGTGCGTTTTAGCAGCTTTTTTATTCCGCCACTGATCAATGCCAGAAGTAATTTTTGCAGGACCCCTTTAAATGCACCAACATTAACATACTACAGGAAGGGAAGGGTGGGGGAGTAGGTGGGTGGAGCGCGCAGGCGGCAGAGTGAAGGGAACGAGGGAATGGGAGGAGGTTGGACTAAGAGATTGGGGACAAGGGCATGAGGGTTAGTGTGCACAGCGAAGAGAAGTTTAGTCAAACAAGGGGAAAATGCACACATTCTGCTGAGTATACCACATTTATTTTGATGAACTGAGTAATAGAAAGAGGGTCCACAGCCCACCTTGATGCTGACTTAAGAAACGGAGAACAAAAACAACAAAAGAACAAAAACTGGATGACATGAGAGTAGCCCATAGCAACTTTAAGTTTAAGAGGAAAACCGAAAACAAGGAGACGACACCGTAAACGTGTCCCACGTTTCTGCACGCCATAAAGAACACAAACTTAATTCTGCTCAATGTCTGAGCCTTTGCCAACTCCGACCCACGGGGGGCAGTAAAGAGGAGGGGGGCATGACAAACAAAAAACCTGAACATTCATTTTCTCTTTTCCATTCTTAAGGTAGAGATAAGATTAGGACAAATCTTTATTTCGCTTTCCTTTTTTCTTTTAAAAGGCAATGACACTGTGCACAGGCTACTAATGCAACATCCACGGAGAAGGCCACTCCTGCTGTGCATCCCGATTGGACTCTTTCAACTCCAATAAAAACGAGGAGGGTTTTCCTTAAACAAAAAAATGGATACAGACTGCCACTTAGACAAAATCCAATACTAAAAAAAAGAGAGAAAAAAGGAAGAGGCCAAGCGTTGCTCTCGGACTGTAAAAACAGAAGATTCTTTTTTTAAAAATCAGGAAGAAACGACAACAACAAAAAAAAGTCAAGAGAAAGAAGGAGGCAGCGAAACGGGGATGGGATGAACAAAAAAAAGGAGGGAAATGGTCACCTAAGAATCCTATAGAATTATTAAGTCGTAGTCCTATGAATAATCGTTTCTTTCGTTTTTTTTTTTTTTGTACTACAAGTTCAAAGTAAGTCTTTTAAGTCAACAGAAATCAAGAGAAGAGTCTTCATTTAGTTTTTTTCATTCTTTTTTTTTCTTTTCTTGTTTTGAATCCTTGGTTAAGTCTTTCCCCAGTATAATCAGTGAAAAGATCAGGGTGTACGGAGAGCAGGACCATGCCAGTCTATTGCCCAATCCAGCGGCTCGTTACTTGACACGTCCTTGACGATCCTAAAAAAAGAGAGAGAAAAAGTGGTGATCACTCAGATTAAACAGCTTTAAGACATCACAATTGATTTGGAACAGGGCCGAGTAATCCATCTTTCCATTCGGAGACCAAACGGATGTTCTATTAAAGTTTTAAATATAATATTCACATTGTATACATCTGTAAATTGAAGAGAAGCATCACTGGGCAGTGGTGAGGACCTTGCTCCTGGAATCAGAAGGTCTCATGTCCAAGCACCACTGCAGAAGGAGCAAGATACCATCCCCTCTACATCGCTAGCTGCTGCTCCATGTGAGCTGGTTAAATGTAGAGCACAGAGATATTCACATACTAGTCTATGAGAACTCGAGTGGAGATGTGTTATACTTTCCTTACGTCCAATAACAAAACACTAATAATGACTAATGGAAATATGAAATACTTGGGCCCTACCAATAAACACAAAAATAATATTGACCAGTTAAGTAAACGATTCTCATCACTGATGATTTTACGTGGGTTCTTTGTTGTCATGCCGATTTCAAATCTGTATTTAGTTTCTCTAGCATGTTTACTGTATATCTTCTAATAATAGCCCGTCTCTCATTGACTCCCATTTCCAATAAACGCTGGGTTTGAAGACATGTTGCAACAAATAGATGCTGGTCTCACAATAACAGCCAATCACAGACAAGTATCACTGCTGATGCTTTATCTTCTGTCAAAATAAACGCAAAGAGGACATTTTGTGGCCATAAATACCATCATTATTCCGTCTGCAAGGCAAATATTAGGCCGATATATGGAATATGGAAGATATATGGAAGTTGTTTTAATGAAGCTAATGATACACTGTACTTCCCAGACAAAGAGGAAGAAAAAAATAAATAATTAGAGGCAAGCACATTAACAATGGGCAAACACCAACTCAACAGCTGGAAGAGCTAATGAACAGCCTTGGGGAAGACAGAGTGGCTGGATCAGGTGCATTAGTGGTAGCTAACGGTAGGACAGCAAACTGGGAATAAACCAGACAAGAAAGATGATTTTGAAAAGTTGGTGACCACAGCTCTAGCACGTTCAGAAAGCTGCAGTGTTACAATGGCTGGGAATTGACTAAAATCAATCCCATTCATTATTATGGGTCACACATTTACATGGGAACTGATCGAATAAGCTCTGGGTTTTTGTGCTAAAGAACTTAATCTGTGCGACAAGTACTAGTGCAAGTGTTACAGGGTGTTTATACCAACCAATCAGAACAAACCATTCTAATGTAATGATTGAGACTAATAAACACTATTAATGAGATGTGATCTGTTTAATAATATAAGTACAGTATCCAGTATCAGTAATTAACAATAGTCATTTGACCTTTGTACTGTAAGACTCCATTGTTAAAGTGGCTAGTTACCGCTAACACTACACACAACAGCAGATGATATTTCAGTCCTACAGCTATGAGACATGAGCAAACTGCAGTTAAAATCTCACTGTTCTAGTTATTTTTACCCCTTGCCCACCCACTCAGCAAAACAAACCACAGAAAATCTAATTGCACTATGTCTCTGCCTGACTATAAGCACAGTGTGTGTGCACATCCAATTTTCCTTATTTTCTAAAGCGGAATACAAAATGTTCAAACATAAAAAAATAAATAATTAAATCTTCCAAGCACTTTTCCTGTTCTGATCCTGAAGTACTTTAATAAGATTAAAATGATAGTTTGGGCAATAATCTAATTAATTCAACAAGCCCACCCCAACCCAAGTAATCAGCCAAGACTTAAGTGTCTGGAGCCTGTGACTAGTTTTAGAACTGGAGCTACGAGGGCGACGGAGCTACGAGGGCGACGGAGCTACGAGGGCGACGGAGCTACGAGGGCGACGGAGCTACGAGGGCAACGAGGGCGACGGAGCTACGAGGGCGACGGAGCTACAATGGTGACGGAGTTACGAGGGCGACGGAGCTACGAGGGCGACGGAGCTACGAGGGCGACGGAGCTACAAGGGTAATGGAGCTACGAGGGTAACGGAGTTACAATGGTAATGGAGCTACGAGGGTTACGGAGTTACAATAGTAATGGAGCTACGAGGGTAACGGAGCTACAAGGGTAATGGAGCTACGAGGGTAACGGAGTTACAATGGTAATGGAG
>JBBIGC010000001.1:38806431-38817080 GCA_037576955.1 Lepidarchus adonis
TTGTATTTTTATTAGTATAAGATGTATGTTTATTTTTTTGTCACTGTCTCTATGTTGCAGTCGCTACATAAGCAATTCCCTTAGGAACAATAAAGTTTTTCTGATTCTGAACAAGACAATGAAATAACGAAGTAGTGGCTTCACAACAACTGAGTGACTGTTCTTGAATGGAGCAGCCAGAGTCCTGACTTAAACCCAACTGAGCATCTCTGGAGAGACCTAAACATGACCGTCCACCAACGTCTACCATCCAACCGGACAGAACTGGAGAGAATCTGCAAGGAGGAATGGCAGAGGATCCCAAGACCAGGTGTGAAAAACTTGCATCTTTCCCAAAAAAGACTCATGGTTGTATTAGATCAAAAGGAGCTTCTGCTAAATACAGAGCAAAGGGTCTGAATACTTAGGACCATGTCATAACAGTTTTAATTTTTTAATAAATCTGCAAAAATGTCAACAATTCTGTGTTTTTGTGTCAATATGGGGTACTGTGTGCACATTAATGATGAAAAATAAACTTGAATGATTTTAGCAAATGGCTGCAATATAACAGAGTGAAAAATTTCAAATTTAAGTATACACGTCAATATATATTTAAAAAAACAAGTGTATGATTTGATGTTTCGACCAAAAACAAAAAATTGGTGTTCATTCCACAATAATTTCATTTTACTGTGCAATGTTTTATATTGAGAAATGGCTTTTTCTGAATCCTTTAGCTAATCGCTAAAAAGACTACATCGTTGTATTTGACCAATAATGAAATGCTCAGATTATAATGTCTGCATATGCAAGTTGATCAAAATTTAGCTGATAATTCATATAACTGCAGACCCCAGTATCCAACCGAATTGCTGCAAATTTTTAGGTATTGCATCACTAGCCAAAAACTGCATCATAATTAAACTTGCAATGTACATTCCAAAAAAGCAAACTGGCTGCAATGCATACAGGAGTAAATCTTAATAAGTAGTCTCCGTTTCTGACAGCTGATGTTTAATATGTACATACAAATATGCACTGTCATACAAAATGCACGTTTCTGAAAGCTGTACAGGCCGTTTTTCCCCACCTTTTTCCTTCTGCTGACAAAGTGAGCCACAGCCGCCAACCCAGACGCTTTTAAGAATTGCCACATTAGCCAAATAGCTGCTCTATGCTTACAAGAGATGTTCTCATTTTTGTTTCAGTATATAAACGCTTACTGTTAACTTCCCAAAACCAGGAACACAAGCATCAACTGCAGAATAAACTTTTCCTTTTCATTCCCAAAGATCATGCGGGAACAGGGTTTTTACCTTTTTCACACACTCCTCCTCCTCCTGGCGCTTCTCGTAGTGCGAGAAGTCGTCAAAGATGGAGGTGGTGTGCTTGTAGCCAGCGATGATCTTAAGCACCTGCCGTGCTTTTTCTAAGGGAACCTCCTGCGTGTCGCGTGAATTGGTCACAGGCTTGTTCTCGTTGTTCTCCAAGCGGATGTGTCGCAGTTGGCTGTTGGGAACGTCCTTGACAAAGATCCAGCGCACGTCGAAGCGCCCTTTCCATTTGTCCTGCGACCACACGCCGGCGCAGGTGTTGTAGTCCACAGGAGAACGCATCTCTGCCACGCCGCAGAAGTGGCCGCTTCCGTTGACGCTGAAAAGCAGGTAGAGCGGGCCTTTCCCGCCCAGAGATCGGTACGCCGCGTCCAGACGCTTGTTCCCATGCTCTGTGCTACACCAGATATTGTACTTGATGGAGCGGTGGATGTCATCCTCAGAGTAACTTTTGATGATGAAAACACGACCCTGTTTAGGGTTCCAATCAAAGTCCTTCGGGTTGTAGTTGTTGACCAGACGGAGCTTCTCCAGAACCGGATGAGGCTCTGACTGAACCGGGACTCCACCCAGTCCAGCGCTAGGAGGTGACTGGCCAGTCCCGGCCCCACCCACAGCGTCCCCAAATCCATTTGCACGGTTCCGTGGTGGTATCCAGCGAGTGGGTTGAGACTGTTGTGGAGGAGCTGCAGGAGGAGGGCCTTGAGAAAGCTGAGGATGCTGAACAATGCTTTGCTGGCCGTTTGGAGGTTGTGGGTGCTGCACAATTTGACCAGTTGAGGGAACCAGCTGTCCATTGCTGATGGGAAGCTGTGGCATGCCTCCAGCAGTGGTGCCAGGCTGAGGAGACACCTGATTGGGTGGCTGTCCATTGGTGGGCATGACATTTTGCTGAGGAGTTGATGCTTTGGGCACCGCCCCTTTGTTGTCCCAAGTCCCAATATCCATGTTGTGTTTGATTGGTGGAGGGGGGAGGTTTGTCCCACCTAGACCACCTTTAGCCTTGAGCTTGGGCTGCGGTTTGGCTGGTTTGCTAGCAATATCCGCCCAGGAAGCCGCTTTAGCAGGAGCGATGGATGCCGGGGGCATGCTAGGAGCCGCAGAGACCTGGCTGAGCGGGCCACCAGGCAGTCCAGAACCAACGACTTTAGGTGTCATATCCCCCCCTGCTGCCCCAATCTTAAGCCCTGCCATGCCCTGGTCCAAACTATTCATCCCCACGGCCTTGTTGAGCGGCTCATTGGCTGCAAAGGGAGACTGTCCATCAATCACAGCGCCCCCTAGTGAGCTTGGCGCGTAGGCGTAACTCTGAGTGGACTGTCCCTGAGAGCTGCTATTACCCCAGGCTGAGAAGTCAATCCCACTGGGGAAGAAGTTGAAACCATGCTGTCCCAGGAAAGGGTTGCTCCCCAGAGCCCCAGACTGGCCAAACATGGCGTCTGGGAGAAAGTGGTGCTCCCCGTTGCTAAGCTGTCCATAAGAGGCCAGGTAAGGCATTGGGGGGTCGCCACCTGTAGACCACGCCGCTTCATTCAGCGAATAGGTGAATCCTATGGAGGGGCTGTAGTAGCTGGGCATATAGGAGTCGGACATGGCCGTATAAGCATTGCTCTGCAAAGATGAACAAACAATCAATTAACAACACAAATAACCATAAACGCTTGCAGTTTTCTGCAAATGCATTTTTAATTAACAATTACTTAATCAGGAAACTCTCAATTAGGTTAAAAATCTTATTTACAGGACATAAAACAAACAAAATAATAAACTCTGATTGAACAAAATATAAACCTGGTAGATATTTGCGATCTTCTAAAAACATTTTAAAAACATTTACTTCGGTTTATAATCTGAAACTTTAACTGCAAAGTCTACAAAACATCTTTCTCTTGTGTCACAGCTAAAACTGGAAACAAATTTTGAACTGCAATTCAATTAAGATTTTTCATATAATGCAAAAGAAGAAATAAGTTCTGTATCAAATCAAATACTGTGTGTTGTCAGTATAGTAAGTATTTCATGACAGTATTGTATCATCACCTCTGAATATTCCCCACAAGCGCAGGCCAACACAGACAGCAAAATTCCTAACAAAATGTTAGACATTGAGACCTTCAAGTAAAAATAAATGAACTGAACCCACACAGAGAGGAATTAAAACTCAGATTTAACACAATCTCTACTGGACATGGCATTTTATTTATTTAATGTTATTTATTTCAGTTATTCCCACACTCAAACCATGCTCTGTATTTGAACTTTACACCTTTACCATTGGGTTATGAATATTTTTACACCTTAAATGTCTCCTCTGCACACACCCACAACAATGAACGATACACATGTAGTCTGTGTTCATACTACTCCTAAGTAAAAGCAACTAATATTGGGATTTTAAAAAAAATTACTCTGGTGTAATATGGTTTTCTGAGTATTTTGAAACTTAAACATCAACAAAAACAATTAACTGGATTTGCTGCAGGACAGAGATGTTTAATGAAAATTGTATTCAGTTTTAGATTAATTTTTCCCCCGGTTTTAGACACCGTGTAACCTCAGAAAAACTAAATATCAAATACAGTGACCTGTGAAGAATGTTGGAGTACCTTGATTTTTCACCACACAAACAATGTTGCAAAGGAAAATTACGCTACAGTTCAGAGTATTGAAGTTTCCCTGACAATTACCAAAACTCACAGCAAGTTCTCCATTCTTTACACCTCCCGTGTGTTATCTGAGAAATCTAGAGAAAGTGCTCATTCAAACTTCAGACGACTCTAGCTGATTGAAATGTAAGGTTAGTGAGTATTACACCAGGTCAAGTCTAGATGAAGGCTTGAGAAACATGCTTGTGCACTCGAGTGAAAACTTCCACAATTTCCATATAGTGGCTCCATTCTAAGGTCACACTTCCTTCCAACTTCCCTATTAAGATAATTCAATTATTAATGACGAAACAAATTAATAGTGAAACAAAGCAAATATCAAATAATTCCATAGCTCTGGTTACATATTTCATATGAAAAAGTTAGGGTAGCGATTCTTAACCTGCCGCCAACAATGATTTCTGTAGCCAATTAGCCTAAACAAACCATGCTGCCTTTCCTCGCCACCGCCAAGCGCCTCCATTTGAATTTGAAAGTGATTTTCTGTCATTGTGAACACACCACTGCACCCAGTCACCACAACGACTGCTTTTAACCCATCACAGGTGCACACGTGGAGCAGCGGGCAGCAGTGAGCTGCTCAGGGGTTCCTCAGTGGTGCCCGGGCTGGGACTTGAACCTGCAACCTTCTGATCTCAGGAGCAAAGTCCTAACCACTAGGCCTCCACTGCTCCATCACATATAACAGAACAGAAGCTCCTGTACTTCCTGTAGTGTATTACAGTCTGTCTGAACGAGCATGTGGATAAGAACGTCACAAAGCACATGAATGTAAAGAAATACATACTCCAGGGTCTACAGGGCAGGGAATCCCCATAGGCCTGGGTAAGCAGTCTGAAAGCCTGGGTGTATTATTTGTTTATGCATATTTACACACCAGCAATCAGCTCCACATGAAGGGGGGGGGGGACACAGTGGCACAGATTCACTACAAAGGGATCCAACATTCCTTTGACAGGAGGAATACTGGCCCCTTTATTCCCTACTGTGTCCCATTTTTCCTCACAAGAAAGACCACCCAATAACATCACTGAGTCATGAGGGCAAACAGATACTAGAACTAGTCATTTTCCACAAGATGTTACAAAAAAAGACAAGTGTAGACTAACTTTTTTTACACAATGATGCAATCAAACTAGACAACACTTAACTCTACTTCACAATAAGCACTGCATCTATGAAACCTGTTAAGTCCAAGCAGGTTGTTTTATAACCAACACATGTACTGCAACTGGAGGTTGAGATTGTTTTAAAAGAAAAGTCTTCAATAAAAAAATCTGTCAGTTTTGAAATCCCCCCACCCCATGACAAAGAGCACCTGATATCCGCCACAATCCTTCTCATAAACCACGAAAGGTGATCTATTAAGTGGAATTTCTAATTGTAATGACCATTCAACGCTAATTATTTGTCAAAAGTCACAGTGAACCAAACAAACCAGCAACGCTTTGCAAATGCATTTCTGGTCAAGGTCTAATAGTGAACAAAAGGCAAATAATACAATTACAGCTTAAAACAAAGCACCATGACCGGGATGCAATTAGGGAGGATAATAGGCAATGAAAGACGGTCTAGAATAGATGAGTCACTGTTTGTGTCTCTGGGCTCCCTCTATTGTCTGGGTGTGTAACAGGACCTACCTGTCGGGGCTGAGCGTTCAGATAAGGTTCAAACTCATCATCATTTAGAGTCTCCTTTTGGGTAACAGCTCCGTTTTGCACTGGGGGGGAAAAAACACACATAGAAAAACTGTTAAGCCACAAAACATCTGTAGAGTCTACTTTATTGCTGTAAACCTCCAGCATGTTAAAGTAGAGTGAGTACAGCATCAGGAGCCAAGGAAATTTGTCTGGATTTAGCAGGTTCGTTCTTGTGAAGTGGTTTCTTACAACCAAAGCATTTTTCATCTTTATATGACAAATTTCAAACATCATGACATCCTTTAAAGCTGGGGTGCCCAATCCAGTCCTAGAGGGCAAGTGTGCAGTACAGATTGGTAGTTCCCCTAATGATTAAATCCAGTTAAGTTAGGTGTGGTTGAGCTGGGAAATCACTGAACCGTGCTGAACACTGGTCCTCCAAGGCCCTGCATTATTACAAAACAGGCTTTTTATACTGTGCATTCAAGTTCAACTCCACTTCATCATGCAAAACCTGTGGAATAAAATATTTAGACATTATCATAATCGCTGTGCAGGCTAAAGACTCATTACAAACCAGAATCTCCTATCTGCATAAAAAACACATCTACTTGATGCTTCACCTACTGTAGTTTAAAAAAAAGCTTCCTTTGTGGTCAAAAAGTTTAATTTTAGTTAAATCACAACTAATGCTGATGGTAATTTAGAAGAAATGTATTTTAAATGCCATGTCACACAGACAGGTCTCAAAAGAAAAAGGATGAAGACAGAAAAAGAAGACAATTCTTATGAAAAATGTGTCTCTACTGAAATAAACCATATCCTTTCCCATTTTTATATCACCTCTGTGCAAGCACGATACTGACTCATTCATATTTCCGCTTAGGAAGACGAAATGAGCCAAAATAGGCATAAAACACATGCTCTTACATCTTAGTTTAAATGTAAAACCTTTCACGCTTTTCTCATATGTTCACCATGCTGCTGGCTGATGCTAGCCACCTGCCAAAAACGTGTAAACAGCTCATATTCATTTAACTCTCCGGCAGCTGCTTTATTACCACCCCAGGGTCAGAATAATATTGTTTAGGACATTTCTGGGAGTTTTAGGTGACTCCAGCTGAGCTGTTTACCACAGATTGTGCCACTGTTCCGGCCTGACTGAAAGGAGTGTTAGCATTTGATGGTTAGCAAGCGTGCTGTCCTACCAAACAGTCCCCGTTTAAGAAAACTGACATATATAACATACAAAAACATGGGTAAAACGCAACACTGTTCACCTTTGTTAGTGAGTTTTAGCAAAAATATATATTTGTGTGTGTAAACGTGGGCCCGTGCTTAATATTAGCATTAGCATCGCACGCGCACCGCAAAGTTTCCCCAACAAATCTGTAAAAATATGAAGAAAGTCGCTCCTCTCACCTTTGTTCCCTTGGCCTTTCGGTCTCTGGATTGGGTCCAGGTGATTCATGAAGGTTTGAGTTATGAGAGGGGGGAAATAAAATTAAAAAAGTAAAATAATGTGTGGGTGATGTTGACGCCAGTCAGACGGGCCTACGCGGCTAAGCTAAACTAGCAACGTCTCGCTGGGATTTTTTCCTCCTTTTTGTTCCTAATAATTTTTTCACAAACTGCCTCTCTTTACCTGTTCAGCAAGGTCGGTCATTTCTTTCTCCCCCCGGCGTTTAATTCTATTATATTCAAGTCTTTCTTTCTTTCCAGAGGAGCTAATTAAGCTAAACGTCTGTTTCTCTCTCTATTTAGAGATACTACACAATGGCGGGATGAAGCTCCTTTCCACACCCGTTTTCCGAGAACTCCCGCCCCCTCCTCGCCGCCAATGGCTCATCAGGACAGACCTCCCGCACTCTGATTGGTCAATAGTTGTACTCGCAAGCGTTCAGGCCAATCCCGGAGTGTGTGTTTCATCTGCGTTGAACGGCTCGTGAACGAGAACTGGTAGCCAATCACAGCAAAGCTTTAGTGTTCTAGAACGGCGGAATATTCGTGATTAACCAATCACAGTACAGGAGGGGCATGTCGGAATACAGGCGGGAGGAAAAAGAACAGCCTTCGAGTGCGGTTCTACTGCAACATGGCTGAAGCAGGATGCAAGGAGAAGAGGATGCAAAATTTCAGAAGAGGACGACCTCTAGTGGCCAGGATGAATCTACAACAGTTCAGCATCATTTATAATACTTTATATACAGTATATACTACATTCTATACTTAATAACGATTTAAACGAATCTATCTATCTATCTATCTATCTATCTATCTATCTATCTATCTATCTATCTATCTATCTATCTATCTATCTATCTTTACAAGTCTTGGAGGACCATTGTTTTTGCTCAGATTATTATAATATATTTTTCTTACATAAAAGTCCCACTGCAGCCTAAACTGTACGTGTTAAAGGGGAAAGTGTTAAAATGCAGTAATTTTTTGTGTTAAAAAGGCATTTTTGCTCTATTAAACTGGACTAAACGAAGACATGCTCTGCAACTGGAGGCTGAGATTGTTTTAAAAGAAAAGTCTTCAATCAAAACAAATCTGTTCCTGCCCGATTTCCTGGAAGCTGTTGTATTTTACCGCAATTTTTGCCGCCATTTTGAAAAACTTTTAAAACTCCTCCTAGGCTGTTTGTCCAAATCTCATGAATCTTGGCACACAAGATCTACATAACTAACCAAAAATGTTATCTGAACTGATTTTTTGATTGATCAAAAGCATTTTATGTTATGCACCAATCAATATTTCAGACATGACCTGCCCACATTACAGACCGCCCTACATTACAGAAAGTCCCACATTACAGACCGCCCCACATTACAGACCGCCCTACATTACAGATAGTCCCACATTACAGACCGCCCCACATTACAGGCAGCCCCACATTACAGGCCGCCCCACATTACAGGCCGCCCCACATTACAGACCGCCCCACATTACAGGCCGCCCCACGTTACAGGCCGCCCCATGGTACAGACCGCCCCACATTACAGGCCGCCCCATGGTACAGACCGCCCCACACTACAGGCCGCCCCACATTACAGACCGCCCCACATTACAGGCCGCCCCACATTACAGGCCGCCCGCCGCATTCTATAAGCCAGACACACCGGTGAAAAAAGCGTGTCCGACACCAGGAACAGCAAAGCAGCAGGTCGCAATTCAAGTTGTTTTTTGATGAAGACGATGAGTATTTGAAGTTAAGGCTAATAATTTTAGGATTTCAGTGTTGCTAATTTCTCTTGGCTGGGGATAGGGAGGTCTGGGCTTCCCTATTTAAGCTGCTGCTCTCACGACCCAACTCCAGATAAGCGGTTGAAAATGAATGGGTGGATTATTTAATGACATTAAATATGATGTGTGTGTGTGATGATAAAATAGTGTATAGTGGTACCAAGCTTTTGAACATGTACCCAAACACACACACACACACACACACACACACACACACAAACACACACACACACACACACATGCTCAGATGCGGAGTCGTTTTTTCAGTCTGGTGAAGTCTTTGGCTGACCTCCACAGCCAGCTCTGCAGCTCGCGGAGCACCCAGAATCCCTCCACCTTCCGTGTGAAGTCGTTGAGTGCAGGACGTCCCGCGGCCAGGGAGCCCTGACTTTCCAGGTCCAGGTAAACGAAGGAAGAGAGGGTTGGTGGTTGATGGAGGGCACGTTCTGAGCGCACAGGGTGGAGGGATGGAGAGGAGAAGAGGAGAGGGCTGTTCTGTTCTCTCTCTCTCTGTGGCAAAGCGTCCAAGGGAAATCGACTGTTATTGCCATCAGTGTTACTGTATTTGTCGTTGCTGTATTTGCTGAAATAGCTGATGTGGGTTCTGTTCATGTTGTTGTTGCTGCTGTTTGGATCGTAGCTGTGATCAGCCCCTTGACTGTCTCTGTCTTCTTCGATGGTCAGCAGCTTCCTTCTTCTGCCCCATCTCTCCAAACCTTCCTCCCTCTCTTCTTCCTCTTTTTCTGCCCAGATCTCACCTTCTCTTCGCCTTCCTCTCCTCCCTCTTTCCCTTTCTCTATCCCTTTTTCTCTCGACGTCCGCTCCTGGCACCACGTCTCTGATCCCCAATGTGGTCAGGCTGCCCTGGTTACGGGCTGCGTTGCTCCTCAGTGGGACAGGGTCGTTCACGCTGGCTCTCTGCTGAGAGGTCAACAGTGGGCCATATTTCAGATTGGCTGCTCCGCTGCCATGCAGGGGTGGAGTGTATCCCAAGGCATTCATCAAGCCCGATATAGAGCCCAGCAGGCCACTGAGTCCAGAGCAGAAATGCAGCAGGGAGCTCTGGAGGTAAGGGCACAGTGTGGAGCGAGCTAGCTCCTTCACAGCACTCAGCAGAATTTTGTAGGCCCGCTGGTTCTGCGCCAGACGGGCACCATTCTCCAGCCCCCGCCACAGGTCCACTCTTGTAGCTGCACTGGGAACGGCCAAGGAGGAGATATTGGGCCGGGGTGGAGAGAAGCCGGGGTCATTGAATGGAGGCCCGAGATATGAGAGCTGGAAGAGAAGAAGAAACTTTCAGAATTGATCCAAATTAAATTTTTATTTTACATAAATTCTCTGTGTATATATTTGAACACTGATCAGCCATAACATTAACCCGTCAAGGTGATGGGATATATTAGGCAGCAAGTGAACAGTCTGTTCTTGAAGCTGATGTACTAGAGGCAGAAGTGTACGGATCTGAGGCCTAATTGTGATGGAACATCTCCAGAACAGTTTTGGAGGTTCTGCAGTAGTTAGTACCTAGGAAGGAGAACTTGTGAATCTGTAACAGCATGTGGGGAGTGAAGTCGAGCCTGCATGGTTTGAGCTCCTGTTGAACAAAATCTTAATGCTGGTTCTGATAGAAAGAGGTCAGAACACACCGCGCACCACAGTCAGAGCTTTTTCAGCAGCATGAGGGGAACCTACACAATATACAGTACAGGCCAAAAGTTTGGACACACCTTCTCATTCAATGTTTTCTTTATTTTCATGACCATTTACATTGGTAGATT
>JBBIGC010000001.1:38835940-38884527 GCA_037576955.1 Lepidarchus adonis
GAGACGAAGGAAAAGGGCGATTATTGCAGCCTGCGCATATGTTGCCGCTATTTTGGCTTCGATCATTCAGAGGAACCGGAAATGCATGTCTCTAGGTTGTCAAGTTTGTAATCTCTATCGGTCAACCAGTGGAGTCTGGAATGACTTGGATCATTAATGTCACTGTAATACTTGAACTGTTACCAGCTTTGCCTATTATTCACATTGGATCTGATCAGTCACACCTGTAATTATCTTGTTTACTATGTCCCTAGTATCCTCTCTACTTCAAAGCGGGCATGAATTTATTATGAAAATCCATTCGTGGTCTCAGGAACCCTTCTAGATATCGGTGTGTAATCAGTTTGCTCTGTCATTCACTAATGCAGGTTAAAGCTCCATAATGCAAAGTAGAAGCCATGTGCGAACATGGCCCAGAGAAGGCAGAGCCTGAATTTAAAGTTACCTGAGGCAAAGTGGAGAACTACTGTGTTCAGATGAATTAATTGTTTTGGAAAACATGGATGCCTGAAGCCTAAATATAATGGTACAGGGGTGCATTTAATGCCTATGGAATTGGCAACTTGCACATTTGGAAAGACATCATAAATGATGAGACAGTTTTTAGAGCAGCATGTGCTCCAATCCAGATGACACCTTTTTTGGTGAAGGCCTTGCGTATTTCCGTCAGACTGTGCTACACTGCAGCTATTACAACTAAGTCTTCACAGTTGGAGAATTTAGTGCTGAAATGGCCTTTCTGCAGTCCTGACTTTTCACCAATTAACATTTGGTGCATCATGAAACAAAGTTCAACAAAAGACCCACAACTGTTGAGCAGCTGGAATCCTATATTGGACAAAAGTATTGCTGCCCTAGAAGTCTAGCATTGGGTCTCGTCAATTCCTAGACGATGGAGAAAATGACAATGAAAACTTGATTAACAGCATTAAGATCAACGGACATGCTAGGTCTCAAAAGTCAAGGCCATGGTTGAATTGGGAATGTGGAGATATTTTGTCTGTTTAAAGCCTGACAGTAGAGCCGCGTGCAGTGTAAACTATCTAAAGCATATTTACCTTTACGTACAGGGTGAGGAGTAGGGGTTGGTTGCCTTGATCAAGGGCATTCCAGCCTCCTGCTACTTCTGGGAATCGACACCTTGACTCTTCGATCACAAAACACACTTCTCTAACCATGAAGCAATGGCTGCTCCCATGTAGCCATGCTGCCGTGTTCTCTTAAAGACCAGCAATGGGTCTCATATTTTACCACCTAAAGCAGTACCATCCTTTGGATCATGGATAATACCAAACTTTACAGTTCCAGACCCAACCAAGATGCCTGCACATCAGCTTTTAAATATACATTTCTCCCCCAAAAAATGTGGACATGTCAGATCATAATGGGATAAAAATCGTGCTGGATATCTATACTGATGAGGACTGGGTAATGTGTTCAGAATGAAAGGATGCTACATTGAGGGAAATCTATCAGCGTACAGAGGGATAAATTCAAAGATGCAGCAGGTCAGTCTATTTTGCTGAAATGTCTTTGCAACAACTACCAATGGTATTCAGTAGTTTGCATGGCCCACACATGGCTTGTATGCATGCCTGACAATGTCAGGTGAAACGACTAATTGTGTCTTTCATAATCTGGACAGTCTGGGGTGCAACATGGCAGATTCAGATCTAAACAGATCTCCCAGAGGTGTTCTAATGGATTTACAGTGGTGTGAAAGTGTTTGCCCCTTTCCAAACTTAAATGTTTCAGATCATCAAACAAATTTAAGTATTAGTCAAAGACACAAGTAAACACACCATTTTTTAAGTGATGAATTTTATTAAGGGATGGGGGGGGGGATCCAAACCTACGTGCCCCCTAAACCTAACAACTGGTTGGACCCTTGTTCTTTTTCTGAAATTCTATGTTACTTCTACACCAGATGTAATTGGACACACACCTTCCAAAAGTTTAACATTTGTCTCATCAGTCCAGAGTATTATCCAAAAAGTCTTAGGGGTCATCAAGATGTTTTATGGCAAACTTCAGACGAGCCTTGATTGTCAAAAATCACTGCTGAGCAAAAAGATAATCACTTTGTCACACAGGGCCATGAATGTTTGGATTTTTTTTTCTCCCTTTATAATGAAACCCTTCATTTAAAAGCGTTTTGTTTACTTGTTTTTGTCATATTTAAGTTTGTTTAGACCTAGGACCTGCTGCACCAGCGTTAGGTCTGATAATGGGTCTAAAGATTTCCTCCGGATACCTACTGCCTGTCGGTGCATCCCTCCATGAATAAGCCTCCCCAAACTATCACTGACCCACCACCAAACTGGTCATACTAAACATTCTCCATGGCCACTCTAGACCCTTTCACATCTGTTACATGTCCTCTCATCTGTGAAAAGGTGCCATTGGTTGACTTCCTAATTATGGTATTCTATGGCAAAGGCTAATCAGGCTACACAATCGCAGTCCCAGACATCTAGCACAGGGCCCACTAGAGTCTGAAGTCTGTTTCTGATCCTTTTTTTTTTTTTTTTGGGTTCACCAATGGAGGTCATTTGTAGGGTTCTGCCAATGTTCCACCTTGCCCAGAGGAGTAGATGGTTAAGGACCTTCTATGGCCCTGTCCAGCTCTCCTAGAGTAACTGTCTGTCTCTTGGGATTTTGTCTATGCTCTCGAGATGTGCAGAGAGACCATGCAAACCTGGCAATGGCACACAATGACGTGCTATCCTGGAGGAGTTGGTCTACCTGTGCAATCTCTGTAGGGTCCAGGTATTGCTTAATGCTACCAATAAACCCTGACCCTAGCCAAATTCAAAACCTGCTGGAAGGAAAATGTCAGTGGCCTCCACCTGTAAAACCATTGCTGTTTTGCAGGTTATCTCATTCTTGCCCATTTAGTGCAGGTATTGTAAATTTTGGGCCGCGGGATGGGACTTTGCTGAAGGCCTTGAAACTGCAACCTTCAGATCCCAAAATCAAGGGCCAAACCACAGAATAAATAAAAAATACATTAAAAATTGAGTAAAATGATTACTCTAATAATTCGATTACAAAAAATGCTTAACTTCAGTATGACGTTACAGCTGCATTTGGTTTGTCTCTATTGAACGTCAAACTGTAATGCTGTGTATCTCCATGTCGGATTCACGATAAATTAAATATTGTCTGCATACTGCATGTCTGTCTGTCTATCTCTCTTCTATAACAAGTAAAAAACGTCACCGTATGCAGAGGATTTTTAAAATAAGTTCCAATTCATTCATCATCCGAGTATATAATGTTCTAATCTAACTTTTTAGAGCTGAACATTCACGTCCTGAATCCTCCTGATACAGTTCTTTAAGTTTTTTACAGTTTCTATCATTTTTTTTTATTGTGAGATGTAGTTGTACTAGTAATGGCCCATCAGGATTTCGTCAGGAACTGCCAGCAAGCGAATGCGACGTCCTGTTTTGACGCCATCTGAAATTTTACTCTTTACTCAGCGCTCACCTGACGCTACAGACTTCAGATAAAATTCTGTGAGCGAACACGTTCCGGTTTGATTCCGGTCGATGGTGTCTCCCAGCACAACAGTACAAAACAATAATATGTAAATATACATGTATACATGTGCCTACACCACATTCAAATGTCTCATATAGAGTTTCCCGCTCCAATAGGCCAATAGACTTGATTCTGATTAAATTCCATCAACTGACAGCCGTTTTAATGTATAGACCGCACGTTTAAAATCGCGAAAACCGAAGATCACGGTGCTGATAAAAGACAGAAAATATCAAGTGTGGGGTCATTTTACACTGTTTAAGGCAAACAACAAAGTGCAGTGTATACTCTGTAAAATGGACCTGGCACCACAACAGCACATCCTTAATACTTCAGCACCTGAACCGAAAGCATCATCTCATTAACTGTACTTTTCCAAGCGGCTCAGAACACATTTTTATGATTGCGTGCATGGTTCAAAGCGCCTCCTCTATTTGATCTAATAAAAGTGATTTGAATAAACGTTTTTTTGTGAGGAATAACAGCCAAGTGTTTGCTTATTTTTAGAGGCCTTTCATGTTACATAATACACTTTTGCTGGAATTGTTTAAAAACACAAAAGTATTATCTATCCGATTACTCGATGAAGAACAATTAACAAAATATTTTATCCCAACAATATAGGATGGTTGCAGCCCTAAATGCAATCTAATTTTTAAACCTGACCAATGAGTTGTGACACATGCTGAGGTCATTATTGGGTGTTTACAGTAACAGCTGTTTAACATATCTTAACCTGCAACATATGCATAATTTACATTGGGGACATATCATAAAAGCCATTTTATTTATTTTTTTAATTAATCATTTTAGTCACAATCTCTTCTGGAAAATTTGTGAAGCTCAGTGTCCGGTCATCAGGCAAGTTCGTGGAAGCTTTCGATTGTGCTGTACAGGCTAAAAGCAGTCGGTCACCCAGCATAAAACTTTTTGAAAAGATTACAGTTCAGTGGGTAAAATATTACATTTTAAATGGTGATATATACAATAGGCAGATTTGATTATCCCTGTACTGCTACTTCAATACATTTCTTTAAATTTATATAACAAATGCATAATGTATGTTTTGTTTATTTAAGGAAATTAACTGTAATGAAATTTACAGATGTGATTTTTAAAAAAATCCTCATACTAAAACCTGTCCTGTTTTTCTTCTTAGCGCTGATCCAGTATTTGTCCTCTGACTCGAGAGAGTTCGGTGAAATCCTAAAAATAATCACCTCCAGCTACAAGGATCCTTCCTCAACAGGAACATTTGTGTACTCCAAACCTCGCCTAGTCCACAGTGAACCCCTGGAGAAAGAGGTTAGTACTTTTGAGTGACACTGAAACCATGAGCTGTTGGTAAACTTTAGTGCAAAAGAGTCTTGAGCCACTGTCTTAATTTTTGATTGGTGATCTGATGGCTTGACCTTACTAAAAGGTTAACACAATTACCTGTTGTGATTGTTAATATGCAGTTCATTGACAAGAGAAAGGAGCTGAAGCAGGATGGACGCACAGACAAGGAGCTTGCAGAATCCTTTTGTTTTCAGCTTTGTGATGCCCTCAAGGTGAGGATTTTGTTTTTTTTTTTAAATAAATTTTTAATGTGAATTTAAACTCCTTTTAGTTATGTTCTGATTGTAGTGTTATATTCCAATGGATATCCAGTTTGTTTGGGTGCAGCTCCTGTAATTGGCATTCGGCTGTGCCAGCCATGCTGAAATTTGGGACAAACATGACCCTTTTAATGGCGGGCTGCACGGCCAAACTGAGTGATCAAGGTAGAAGGATCTTTGTGGGAAAGGTGACCAAAAACCCTCTGATCATTATGACCGAGATCCTGTGTGGAGATCATCTGAGCCTGGACGGCTTGCCATCATTGATGGAACAATGAATTCTAAACTATACCAGAGAATGACAGGCCTAAAACAAGTGGTTAATGTGGGCAAACACGTGTTGAAGCTTTTGTGTATGGAGAAATGGGCTAAAATGCCTCTTAAGTTGATGTGCAGGACTCATAAAACTGTACTGCAGATGTTTAGTTGAACTTATTGCTGCACAAGGTCACACCACATATTGAAAGAATGGGTTCATGCAGGTGCCATATGCAGTTATTGGGCCATTAAAACACAAACCAACAACAAATTATTACTATAACTAGGTTTTTATTTCTCTACCTTTAGAGCATATAGATGGTCACATTCATATGTTCAAAATATAGGGTTCACAGACTTTTAACCTGTTTGTTTTTGTATAAACACTGAGGTTCCCTTGAGCAAGTTACTGTCCCCATTTCCTTGCCCCCTGGGCACCTCTGTCGACGGCAGCCCACTGCTCCACGTGTGCACGTGTGATGGGTTAAATGCAGAGAATAAATTTCCCGCTTGTGGGACTATAAAGGATAATAATAAAAATAAAAAATAAATATATATAAACAAAAGATTGTAGAACAGAATACCACCCTATTTTACAAATACTCAGGTTTAAAATATTTAGGCCAATTCTGTGTTTTACTTTGCTTTTACAACCAAATGTATTTTGAGTACATGAATTGAAACAAAATAATCACTTGTCTTCCCTCCCCAGGTAACTTTGATGTGCGAAAAGGGTTTATCAGTTGGAAGCAGCTGGATGAACATTTTGGGAAATTCTTCTAAAGGTATAACTATTGAAAATAGTCATTATTTTTATATTCTAAAGCTGTATACATGTTAATCTATTACTTTTTGTTATAGGTGTTTACCTGTGTCAGTTCTCAGACTTGCTTCAGATAAGTGCCCTTGAACCTGGCTGTAGTGGAGAGATAATCATTTTTAAAGTCATGAAGGTAGCTATACTGAATTGAACCTACCTCTGTGTGCACTGTTTTATAATTTTCAACACTAGTGCATAAAAAGACATTCTCAAAATATATATAAAACATAGCTTAAGTTTTCTCTGTTTTCTCTAGGGTAAGGTGAAGAGCATTCACGACAACATGTCAAGAAATCTGGACCCTACACCTAAATTTGACAGCCATTTCTCCAAGAATGCTAACCGGGTGACCTCCCTACAGTCCTACAGAGCATTTGAGTATACTCAGGTAATGTTTTGGTGTGGAGAAATGTAATTGGAAAAGTTTTTGTTGCAGTAGCTTGAGTTTTGCAGTTTGTGTATGTAGTAGGTAAAATCTGACATGTTGACTTTTGTCTCTGCAGCAATATTTCTATGAGTATGTGGACTTTGAGCTTGCATCCAGGCCAAGACATGTGTGTCCATATGCTGTGGTTTCCTTTCAGTTTAAAGGCAAAGAAGCTACCACAGTGGGCCCCAAGCCCATGCCTTTGCAAAGGTATTTCAAGATTTAAAAAAAACAAAACAACAACAAACAACATCTAACTTATAGATATATATAGATATATAGATAGATGTTTAAGTGAATGTGTTATTGATGGTGTTTTTATTTATTTATTTATTTTATTGCTATAGGTCAAACAGTCTGCCATCAGGAGTGTGTAGAGGTCAGTTGTATTGTTGAAAAATTACTTTTTGAAAACTTTCAAGAATGAATATATTAATGGCAAGAATTATCAATACTTTGTTGAAATTATATTCTATTGTGTACCTTTTGTATATTCACCTTTCCTAATTTTTATCGTAGAGAAGTGTGGTTACACTGTCTGGAAGGGGCAATTTGTGAATGGAGTCAAAGAAATTTATCATGCAAGTCTTCTGTCCCTCTCGCAACCTTTTCTACCTTTCAAGCTGTAAGTTTCTTCTTTTAGCACAACGGTTTCCTGTTTTGAGCTACTTGTGTTTATTTACATAATGCAGAGTGCCATGTTGTAATTGTCAGGTATTTTTGCCAAAATTAGTATTACAGCATTTTTCTTTTAATTTAATGTTGCAGACCTGATAGAGTGGAGATTGGTAAAGTTATGAAACTGGACCAAGTAAAAGGAATCATTTCCGCTTCCGTTTTCTCCTGGGACTTGTACTCTGGTAGCCATGAAGGTAAGACTATTTCAGTTGATCTCAATCGATTTCTAGTTTGGCAAGATTAATGCAAGTCATTCTCTAATAGGACCATGGCTTATAAGCAATACTGAAATGAATTGATGACTTATTTGTTTTTATATTTCAGCTTTGCTGAAATCTCATGTTAGTATATGGCTTATTTTTCAGTGTTCAAAAGAGGCCTGCATTGTAGTCTGTTTGATGTGATTGTGGAGAAAAGCAAGTCAACAGAGAACCTCACTGAGTTATTTCAGAAACTTGAAGAGGAGGGCTTGGTAAGTTTGTATTTATGGGGTTGGTTCAAATACTTACGCTGTTTAATTATGAGCTATGCTCATGCTAATGACAGTGACCGTATGTGAAGCAGATGTATGCAAACAGGATGGAGAGGTCAGCATCTAATACAAACAAAAGCCTAATGTTTTCTTTAGAGTAAGGTGTCCTTAATATTTTCAAACCTACCCAAGCTGATCGGTTACCTACAATTGACAGGTGTTGGTGAATTCAGTGAGCGACAGTGGTTTCTTCTTCCTGCTGTCTTCAAATCAAATGTCCAATTCAAGTGGTAAGTTGCTGTAAGTTGCAAAGTATGAACTATTTCAGAAAGATGGTAACAAGTGTTTTTATCCATTTTATTTTAAGAACGCAGAGCAGGTTGGAAAAAATCCTGTGGACAAGCCCTTTTTATCTACCGTCATGCACGTGATGTGTCAAAATTCTGTGAGTATTTAACTTTTCAAAATAAAGAGTAACCATGTTCATTTTCTGTTTTGACCAACTGTTTTTTGTTCATAGTTTGTCATTTCTATGGGTAATATTGGATCTTTTTTCAGAAGTCTGTATTAATAAAGTTAATGAACCCTGTTTTCCTGTGCTTTATTACGACTGCTATTCTGTGCTACATTATCTTTTTCTTTTGTGGTTTTCTAAAAAAAACAGTATTGGTAGCAGTACTGTATGGAATGTCCAGCAGTGAATGAAATACATTTTATAATTATTTAATTCTTTTCTATTCAGCCTCCAACCCACCAGCTGCTGGGACGTCCTTGCTGCCTGTGCCCCAGGACCCTATAATGCCACATCTTGATCGCTTTATCCCATCGTTACACTATGCTCTCTGCAAGGTGCGCTGCAACCCACCAGCTAATCTTGGTGTAGGAGTGGAGCAGCAGGCACAGGACTACCTCAGCAGCATCCATGAGGGCAAAGTCATACAGGGGGTCAGACTTGACTATGATCACAAACTAGACGAGAGGGAGAAGCTCTTCCCTGCACCAAGGCAGAAGTACAATTGGGAGAACTATGTGCGCTCCTACTTCTACAACCCCCATCTTTTCACCATTCCTATTGAAAAAGCTAAAAATATAATGGAAAAGTTCAGCTGTTTGCCAGAGCAAAGTGTTGACTCCGAGACCACAGATGTTGTTGAGGCTTCTGCTGAGCCAGAGAAACTGAAGGACCTTCTAAACCTCATTCAGATGAGAAAAAATCTGAAGGTTGACCAGCAGAAAGGAAATGCTTTGGAGGAAGATGCAGTGGATGCTCATGGTCTAAAGAGGAAGTTGGAAGAAGAAGCAAATGAGATTAGTCCAAAGTCTTTGAGGATGGCCTCTTTCAACAACGGTGAAGGTATGTTTACAAAATAAAAGGCTGCACATTTTAAAATAGCCTTCTAATAGTTACATGGGGGGAGTAGATAAGCAACTCTAGAACGCTTGCATTTTCCGTGCTCAAATTATTGTTTTGTCTACTTTTTACGATTGTGGGACGTATGGGAGAATTTGTGTAATAAAATGTTTGTCTGCCTCTACTTAAAGCTGAAACGCTCCAGTCCTGTCCGTCTTTGGCTGATGTGTTGAGTGGTGTCGGCCTTCATGACACAGACCTGAGGAAGGACAAGACTAAGGGAGCGCTGAAGGTGGTGAGGTTATTAGACAAGCTCAGCAAAACCGCTCATGACACAGACTTGAGGAAAGACAAAAGACAAGGTGCACTGGTTATGAAGATGCTGGAGAAACTGAGTAAAACTTCACCAGGCTCATCCTTAGTTAGGCCTGATGAAACGCTGCTGATGGAAAGTACAGAAGAAACAGAAGTAACTCTGTTTGACAGCATGACAAAACTTGGCCTTCCCACCAACTGTGACATTGACCTTCGAAAGAGAGTAGTAGATGACAAGCAAGAGACACAAGGAAAAACTGATGTTGAGGTACGTAGTTCAAATTTATCATTTGTCATTTCATAGACCTAAAGGTGTTTAAATTTGCACTGTTTTAATCTAAAAGGTTCTCAAATGGTGCAAGAACATCCAAGTCAAGCTGAGTGTCAAATTGAATGTAAAATTGGTCGTTGCACTGTTTGTATATAGAAGTAATGATATAAGCTGGTGTACCTTCCAAGCCTAAAACAAATTTTACGTGTGGACCAATGCCTCGGAGGCTAACATCAGGCATGTTATTAGGTTTAAGCTGATCGCTCGGGTGAAAGCAAAATATGTTCAGTTTCATTTCTTGACACGGTTTACTCATGTCTATGCATGTTTGTTTATCTGGCTGATCTTACATTTAGCTTCTTTATTCCCATAATTTAGCTGTTGTGAACTTGTTCTTAAAAGTGAAACCTTGGTTATCACTTCATATCTAAAAAAAAATCCATTCAATGAAAATGGATGCAAAATTGAGGTGAAAACGTTGATCCACTCTTTACAACATCCTGGTGTAGCTGGCTTACATGTGCTTCACAGCCTCATGCTTCCAATAGTGACACTGACCTTGGCCTAGTGCAAAAACAGTCAGAAAAGACGGAGGGAAAAAAATCATGTAAAACGTTTCTTTTTTTGGAGGTTGTCCCATTGTTGCCCTACTGCTGAACACTTGTTTATTTCAAAAACACAAGTCATTGAAACTGATTAACAACCCCCTCTGCTGACCAGATCAATGTCCTAGATGTTTTTTTTTTTTTTTTTTCTTGCACAATATGGAGTAATTCAGAGACATTAAGAGTTACAGAATACTATGCTGTTTCTCACCCCGCAACAACTGTTGCATAATGGTTTTGCAACTGCTATAGTAGATGCTGTCCTTTTGTTTTGGTAGAACATTTAAGTGACATCTAAACACCAAGGTATAATTTTCATCTTCACTTTCTAATAATGCTATATTTTAAAATGGGTGCGTGTGTGTGATTAATGGCTGTATAATACAATTTTGGACTTTCAGCATGTCTACAGTTTTGATTAACTTACTAAATACTGTACTCTTTGGGAATTTGTCTTTGCTGAGTAATACTATATTGTGATTTAATTTGAGTGTTTTTGAAGAGGAGTGAAAACCTGATGGGTTTCTAATTTCAGGAAGAAACTGCAGGCAGTCTGAGTAGCCTGGAGGCATTCAGTCCTTGCTCAGATACTAATGGACAACAGCGTGGGGTAAACATACCCGGAGAACGATCAATCCCATGGGTGTTGATTCCTATCACAGGTATAGTCAATACCTAAACTGTATCCAAGTATCAATTGCATTCCTCAAAATAATAATTTGGGCTGCATGGACGTTTTTCCATTACATTTTAAAGAGAGCCCAGTTAATTCAGTTACATTTAGGGAGTGGGGTGAAATTAGTTGGGAATGACGAGGCTTGTCTTAAATGCTTCAGAAATGTCATCACAGGATTTTTAAATGTATTTTTGTAATATACATACTGCAGTGTCCAGAGCTAGGCATGACTGTGTTGAGGGATGCAGGTCACATTCATTAGGGAATTCCCTTAGCAGAAAAGGAAGGACTTTGAAGAGATGGAGAGGTATGGTTAGAAGTTAGCCACTGACATGGAATTAAGTTGCTTTTAAAAAAACGAAAACAAAGTCAGTTTGTTAGTTCACACTGATTTTATAAATAAGGTTTCATTTGCTGAAGCTGCAATTGTAGAGGCTTAGCAAAGTTGATCTGATGCTCTGGTCTTTTTACCAATTATAGGTCTAAAAACTGAGAGATATTCCTATAGAAAGGATGAAAATGTTGATGACCCTCGTTACCTGCAAAGTCCAACCGTGTCAACGCACACTCTTCCTGAGAAAAAGGATCTTTCCTGTTCTGATAAGCCTGACAGCAGTGATGTAATGACTGCACCAGAGGTGGAAACCATGGAGAATCGAAACACCAATCTCACTGATGAACTGAAAGTTTCCCATAGTCAGGAACAAAGAGGAACTCTTTTGAGTGGTGTTGACTGTATAGTGGATGAGCAAATATCTGGCTTCTCCACTGAGATGGAGGACCTCCTAAGAGAGGAACATGTGTACTATATTCCCTGTTCTAGCTCTCAAACCCACAGAAACTCAGTGCAAACTCCCCTAGCATCATTCTCAGAGTATGTGTCACATTTTAGCACTCCTTTGCCTGTCCACAGTTACATTAACTCATTTAGAGATAGCATTAGAGCCTTCATAGATCCCCAACACAATATATGGGACCACATCACACCTGCAGCCTCACTCTTCCCCTCACCTGCGCATTCTGCTTTGTCTTCTGCTCCAGAAGTTCCTTCGGAACTTGCTGTTTCTTCTCTGCACTTTAATGAAACACTTCCTTCTCATAGCACTGTCCCTGCTGTGAAACCTGCTTCTAATCTGACCTCCAGCTCCTCTTCCAAGACTCATACACTCATTCCTTCCTTTAGTTCAGCTCAGAGTAAACAAGAGCAGTCAACCATACATCTGGATATTGGTAAAGAGGTCCTCCAGCAACCTTTACAGGGTATGCAAAGGTCAAATGGACAAAGGGTGGTTGAAAAGAGCGTAGTGAAAGTCGAAAGGCAGGAAGCTGGAACTTCTTATGAATCACAAAAAGGGGAGCCTTCAGACTCGTCAGCTGCCAGCGCCAATGTAGAAGCCCAGTCTCAGTTGAGCTTGGATCCAGGAGAAAGCATGGATAGTACCAGACTGGTGAATGAAAATATGACTGAGGAGCTTACCCCAGTTGCCATCGGTGATGTATACAGCAGTCTCATAAGTCAGCTGCAGCCTGAGGTCATCAGCAACCTGGTGAAGATCATCAAAGGTATTCAGAAGAACACGGTCCACTTCTACATCCATTCTGCAGATGAGGAGAGTGGTGTGTGCTGGGATATAAAGGTATAACTTTCTTCCATTTATAAGCCTACAGCACAGTTCACACAGTATTCTACAACAACACAACCTAAAACACGGTCTTTGTCATACCTTTAAAAAAAAAACAAATAATAAAAATCTGTTCTCGAAAATCCAATCTCCATTCAAACCATTAAAGAACACAAACTACTTAAAGAACATCACTTGAATGTATTGCATGCTTGCATGTGTTTAGTTATACATTCCTTAAGCATAAAACCCAAACTAAATCTTAAGTTTTTAAGTGTCATTTACTTGCATTTCTACACATTAGTAGTATAGGAATTTGTACACCTCACTAGATCCCTAATGGCTATTGGTATACAGGTGCTGGTCATAAAATTGTGAAAGTTCAATTTTTTTATTTATTTATTTTTTTACATTCCTTTCAGAAAGTGAAATCCATATATTGATTCATTACACATGGAGTGAAATATGTCAAGCTTTCATTTCTTGGAATTTCAAAGATTATGGCTTATAGAAACCTTAAATTCACTGTATCTAAAAATTAGAATATCACAAGACCAAAAAAGGATATTTTAAACAGAAATGTAAGACTTCTGAAAAGTATGTTCATTGTTATGTTCTTGATACTTGGTTAGGCCTCCTTTTGCATGAATTACACCATTTAATGTGACTTGGCATGAAGGTGATCAGCCTGTGGCACTGCTGTGGTGTAATGGAAGCCCAGGTTGCTTTGATAGCAGCCTTCAGGTCGTCTGCATTTTTGGGTCTGGTGTCTCATCTTGCTCCTGACAGTACTCCATAGTTTCTCTATGGGATTCAGGTCATGCGAGTTTGCTGGTCAATCAAGCACCGTAACACCCTGGTTGTTGAACCAGCTGTTGATATCTTTGGCAGTGTGAGCAGGTGCCAAGTCCTTTTGGAAAATGAAATTAGCATCTCCATAAAGCTTGTCAGCGTCTACAAGGAAATCTTGGAGCACTTCATGCTTCCTTCTGCTGTGGTGACTGTGGATTTAAGAAAACACAGTGGACCTACACCAGCAGATGACATGGCCCCCAAATAATCACTGGAAACTTGGATTCTGTGCCTCTCCACTCTTTCTCCAGACTCTGGGACCTTTATTTCCAAAATTTACATTAATCTGAAAAGAGGACTTTAGACCACTAAGCAACAGTCCAGTTATTTTTCTCCTTAGCCTAGGTAAGATGCTTCTGACGTTGTCTCTGGCTCAGGATGTGCTGATTTCAGCCTCAGTCCACTCCTTGAGAAGCTATCCCTTATTCTTGAATGGATTTTGCTTGACAATTCTCTCAAGGCTGCAGTTCCTGTTGCTGGTGCACCTTTTCTTATCACACTTTTCCGTACACTCAAATGTCTTTGAATATGCTTGGATACAGCACATCCAATGACTTTCTTCTGGACATCTGTTAAGTCAGCAGTCTTCCCCATGATTGTGTAGCCTCCTGACCCAGACTGAGACCATTTAAAGGCTCAGGAAACCTTTGCAGGTGTTTTGAGTTAATTTGCTGATTTAGGATGTGATATGAGCTTCCAAGATTGTATTTTTTTTTTTCACAATATTCTAATCTTGAGACCGTGAATTCTGGGTTTTAACTGTAAGATATCAAAATTCCAAGAAATAAAGACTTCACAGATTTCACGTTCTGAAAGGAATGTCAAGAAATATTGAACTTTTTCACAATTATCTAATTTTATGACTAGTAGGAGGCTATTGTGGGTAATGGGTCACATCATAATACAGTACCATTTAATTTAAAATGGGTAATGGGTCTCAATATTTACATCACTTTATGGTAAAACATGATAATGAATAGACTAGTGTTAGTCGTTTTATCATGTGCAAAAGTCCTTAACTCTACAGTGATTATTAGTTATTACAGTGTTATTAGCCACAGAACAAAGTAATCACGTCAAATCTAGCTGCTGAATATGCCAGCCAGGAGGCCCTCGAGTATATGAGATTAAGTACTGTGCAGAAAGTGATGCTAACTTGGTTGCAGTTTCTCCATTTATGGAAGGGAGCTCTCTTTTTTGTGTGTCTTGCATGTCTTTCTACTGATTTTATAATAAAAAAAAATTAGAAAATTCACTTTTTTTACCATTTACAGGAGTACTTAAAGAGGCTTGGAAATTCAGTGTGTGATCCTCAGACCTTCCTTGAAAAAAAAGATGGTCAGGACAAGCTGCTTATAATCATTCAAAACATAGATATTGCTGCCCACATTCATAAGGTAGGACAGCCACAATGAATGTTTACCATGGATAAAAAAAAAACAAACACTGACAGAAGCATGACTTTTTTAATTTGCAAGGCAATATATGCTAGACTATTGCATGTAAATTTGTGCGCGCTTTATTTATTTATTTTTTAACCTACAGATACCTGCTTTAGTCTCACTAAAGAAGCTGCCATCAGTAAGCTTTGCAGGAGTAGACAGTCTTGATGACATAAAGAATCACACCTACAATGAATTGTTCGTTTCTGGAGGCTTCATTGTCTCTGATGAATTTGTTCTCAACCCTGACTTCATCAAACAGGGTGAGCCATTTTTGGTCATGGTATAAGAAGCTGAAATGGTTTTCACTTCGAAAAGGGAAATGGATTGTAAGAAAATGTGGGGGGGATTACTTTTCCACAGTGTCAAGTCTTGTTGTGATTTTGACATTCTACAGCCAGTACCTGTGCAAAACTGGTGAAAAGGGGGATTTTGTACTAAATAGACTTGACCGTGAATACTTTTTACTGCCTGTACACAGGTGTTTTCCCCCAATCACTGTATTGTAACATTTTATTTTATTACAGAGAGACTTGAAACTCTTCTCCAGTATATTGAGGAGCTTAACACACCAGAGAGTCCATGGAGGTGGCGAGTACACTGTAAAACTCATAAAAAGGTCAAAGAGCAAAGCAGGTAAAAAATTTGTTTTCAGTTTTTATGGGTTTAAAACAATTACTCAAATATGAAGTAACATTTTTCACTGTTAGATGTTTAACTTGTAGTTGCGGTACTGGTTTGTGGCACACATTTGAAAAAAGAACTACTTTTTTGTTTGGACTCTTCATAGACTTCATAACTTTTTATTAATGATTTACAAAAGCTTGTTTATTTTTTCTAATTTAAACAATTTATCATTTTGTGGGTGTGGCCTGTCATTGGCATCATATGATGGTTTTTAATTACAGTAGGTATTTGGTCGTTGTTGATAAAATGGTACATGCTGCTTTATATACCCTTTTATACTGACTTGGCATTCTGTTTCTGGTTAAATTGAAGGAGATTTTGGTAAGCGGTTATTTTGCCAGTGTTAACTAGTTTATTTCCTATGTCTCCAGGTGTAACAGTGAGGCCTTGGCTATACTGAACCTCCTCACAACATACCACAAGAAACAAATTGTTGAGTTCTTGTCTTACCATGAGTGTGACGGTCAGTCAAGGCAAGCCCCTGACCTGGATTGTCTAGTGAAACTTCAAGCTCAGAACATCAGACAGCGCCATGTTCTATTTCTCACAGGTGCTCTTCTGTTCACATTATCTTGCCAGTCTTCGTATATTTCATACCACGCCATAGTATTTAGTCTTTAAAATAGTGATTCTCCTACTTAAAGTACATATTATTTTTGCTGAATTTAATATACAGGTACATCTAAAAATAAAAACATTGTGAAAGTTGAATATTTTTTGATATTACTTTCAGAAAGTAAAATCTATATTACATCGATTCCTTACACATGAAATGTCAAGTCTATATTTCTTGGAATTTTGATGATTTATGGCTTTAGATAATATAACCCAAAATTCACTGTCTCTTAGAATATTGTGAAAGTTCAATCTTGTAAAGTCATGGGGTCACACCCTAATCAGCTAATTAACTCAATACACATGCAAATCGAGGGCTGAGGGCCAAAAGGGCGTAAGTGACATTTCACCAACTTTACAGGAGAGCCAAAACAAAAAATGACTTTAGTTACTTACTTTCTGTACTGATTTAACCTATTTAAAGCACAATTATTGATACAGATGGATGACATGGTACTTAATGAAATATTATATATTTCAGTCCCAAAATTTTTTTCTACATTTCTTCAGCCTTTCTGACTCTAAATGCTTCAGTGTGTTTACATTTAAGACCTTTTGGTTTTTGTTTAATAACTCAATGTATTTATTTCACTTCTGTAATTTTTTTCAGTAGAAAAAGCTCACAAAGAGCTTTCCGATGATATATATATATAGAGAGAGAGAGAAGTAAATTTTGACCAAAATGTCACTAATGCCCTTTTGGCTCTAAGCCCTCAATGTTTCCTGAGCTTTTGTGGGCTCAGTCTGGGTCAGGAAGCTACACAATCATGGAGAAGACTGCTGACTTGACCGATGTCCAGAAAACTGTCATTGACTCCCTCCACAAGGAGGGTAAGACACATTGCTAAAGAAGCTGGTTGTTCACAGAGCTGTATCCAAGCATATTCATAAAGTTGAATGGAAGGAAAAAGTGTGGTAGGAAAGGTGCACCAGGGACAATTGTAGCCATGAGAATTGCCAAGCAAAATCCATTCAAGAATTTGGGGAAGCTTCACAAGGAGTGGACTGAGGCTAGAGTCAGCGCATCATGAGCCCCTACGCACAGACCAATCCTGGATATGGGCTACAAATGTCGCATTCCTCGTGTCAAGCCACTCCTGAACCAGAGGCAACATCAAAATCTTTATCTAAGGAGAAAAAGCACTGGACTGTTGAATGTAAATTTTGCATATCATTTGGAAATCGAGGTCTCAGAGTCTGTGGAAACTTCACCCTGGACTTCAAGCATTGTGGATTCTGTGCCTCTCCATTCTTTTTCAAGTCAGTGATGATATGGGGGCCATGTCATCTGCTGGTGTAAGTCCAGTGTTTTCTGAAGTTCAGTCAAAGTGGAAATCTTAGAGCACTTCATGCTTCATTCTGCTTACAAGCTTTATGGAGATGCTGATTTCATTCTCCAGCAGGACTTGGCACCTACCCACACTGCCAAAGGTACCAAAAGGTGTTACTATGCTTGACTCACCTGACCTGAATCCCAGAGAGAATCTTTTTCTATTCTTTTCTATTGTCAAGAGGAAGATGAGACACCAGACCCAACAATGCAGACGACCTGAAGACTTGAGATCAAAGCAACCTGGGCTTCCATTACTCCTCAGCAGTGCCACAGGCTGAGCACCATGCCACGCTGCACTGATGCAGTAATTCATGCAAAAGAAGGTCCAATCAAGTATTGAGTGCATAGGAATGAACATACTTTTCAGAAGCCTTGCATCCTTTTTTTTAATTGATCTTATGTGATATTCTAATTTTCTAAGACGGTGAATTTTGGATCTTCTTATCTGTAAGCCATAATCATTGAAATTTTAAGAAATAAAGGGTTGATATTTCACTGTGTAATGAATCTATATGATTTTCCACTTTCTGAAAGGAAAGTAAAAAAAAATATTGCAGGATGAGGATTGTCTTGTGCTTTAATGTTTTGTGCTTATTCTCTACTCAACAGAACGTCGATTTGAGATGTTTCCACATTTCTCCAGCAGTGGCATAGTTATTGCAAGCATTGATGACCTACTGTATAATATGGCCAGCCTCATTGGTGAAGCCGGTGACAAACCCCCCTCTTCAAACTTGCATTCCTGTCCTACATCACCAACATGTAAGTGACTATAAATCTAAAGATTTTCTCCTGTTTGGATAAATCTCAAATTGCTTCTTGTTTTTATTGCAGCAGACAGTTTTTGCTTTTCTCTACTGTTAACTGTCCATGAACTTGGACTGATTCAGGCAAAATTCCTTTAGTGTTTGGTTACTCCATCCAGTTGATTTTAGCTTTAGAGCTAATGTGGCTAAACAGGACTGTGTGTCACATTTCTAAAAAATAAATTAAAAAAGTAACTGCCCTATAGAACCCCAAATTGTCTGCCATTTCATATTATATAAAGTATTTAGTTGTGCTTTTTAAAAATTATACTAAAAGTAGATATAAGCTTGTACATTTAGACCTTAAGACACATGAATTAAATTTAAGACCAATTTCACATCCACAAAATTAGAAAGGATATAAAGAAAAAGTTGAGTCCTAGAAGTACAGCAAATGGACGTGTTTACACTGAGTCCAGGGGAACGCCTAAAAAAAATAAATTTTTTCTTTTCTTTTTTCTTATGTGACTTTTTATGTACAACGTCAGCATCTTCTTGCCCAATGTGCAATGGGCTCCACATTGTGTTTAACTGGTTTTAGCTGAACACTAAATGCATCATTCTCAAGCCAGCTAGTAAAACTTGCACTTACTTCATGCAGACTAATGTAAAAACATTGACCTTATTAAACCTTTTAGTATTATTACAGCATTCTACAGCTGAAAGAACACAGAACCAATATACTCCATCCCGTCTGAAGATCTGAACACAACCTTTTAAAGACAGTCCATATAATAAAAAAAAAAGTATTAGGCAGCAACCAATTCTGCATGTTGTCCCATTTAAGATGAGGGAGGTCTGTCATGTTCATCATGGGAACACTTCAACTGTAAGACAGAATGTAAAGAAAAATCATTGTATGTATGATTTTTTTTAAAAAAAAAAAAAAAAAAAAAAAAAAAATTACATAATGGTGCAGAAAATAAGTATTTAACACCTACAAACAAGCAAAAAAATTCTTGCCCTCACAGACCTGTTACTACTTTTAAGAACCTTTTCTATCCTCCACTCGTTACCTGTATTAATGGCACCTGTTTGAACTCGTTATCTGTAGAAAAGACACCTGTCCACCTTCAGTCAGACTTCAACCTCCACCATGGCCAAGACCAGAGAGCTGTTTTAAGGACACCAGGGACAAGATTGTACACCTGCACAAGACTGGGATGAACCGATCTACAACAGGCAAGCAGCTTGGTGAGAAGAGATCAACTGTTGGAGCAATTATTAGAAAATGGAATAAATACAAGATTACTGACAATCTCCCTCGACCTGGGACTCCATGCAAGATCTCACCTTGTGGGGTACAATTGATATTGAAAGGTGAGGAAACAGACCAGAACTACACTGGGAGAACTGGTTAATGACCTGAAGACAGCCGGGACGACAGTAATAAAGGTGACCATTAGTAACACACTACGTTGTCATGAATTCAAATCCTGCAGCGCTCAAAATGTTCCCCCTGCTTAAGCCAGCACCTGTCCAGGCCTGTGTAAAGTTGGCCAGAGACCATCTGGATGCCATGTGGTCAGATGACGACAGCAAAATGGAATTCCTTTGGTATAAACGCCACTGTGTTTGGAGGGGGAAGAATGCTGAGATGCATCCCAAGAACACCATACCCACTTTGCAGAAAAGCAGCACCAAAGGTTTCCACCCCCATGCTTCAAAGGGTACAGGACAACTGATCCGTATTAAGGAAAGGATGAAGGGAGCTATATATTGAGATTTTTGGGCAAAAACCTCCTTCCATCAGTGAGATCATTGAAGATGAAACATGGCTTGATCTTCCAGCATGACTATGATCCCAAACACACCGCCCGGGCAACAAAGGAGTGGATTGAGTCTCCAGACAAAATCTGTGGAGGAAGTTGAAAGTTCGTGTTGCCCAGCAACAGCCCCAAAACATCACAGCTCCTGAGAAGATCTGCATGGAGGAACGAGCCAAAATACCAGCTACAGGGTGCGCAAACCTGGTGAAGACCTACAGGAAATGTTTGACCAATCTAGGTTACATTACAAAGTATTGAGGTGAACTTTTGTTATTGACCAAATACTTATTTTCTGTACCTTTTTTATAAAAATAAATTCTTAAATCATATGTGACTTCCTGGAATTTTTTTTTTTTTTTACATTCGGTCTCTCGAAGTGAACCTATGATTTAACATTACAGACCTCCTCTTGGCCTATGGACCCCCCCCCCCCCGTACATTTACTATAAGACTGTAAAAACCCATTTTTATTATTGTTAGCCACATTAAACTAAACTTTGAATAACTAACATTGGTACTAAACATCAGTAACCATATATAGAGGGGGGAGTTTTTACAATTTTAACATACTGTTGAATGATGCCAGATCATTGTAATGCAACTATTTTCTTTGCCTGTAGTGAAGGAAGAGGAAATGGGCCTGGATTCTGAAATGAACACCCCATCCAGAAATCTGTCGAACCCCATGGGCAATGTGTCTTTGGATATAGACCAAGGATCTGGTCTTGCAGCAGATTCTCACCCATGTATGTCTGACCTTATAGTTGGAGACAAAGTGAATGAAGTTTCTTTGCCCTCACCCCCTGGTGGAGCAACAAAGGAATTAGATTTTGATGCATTGAGGGCAACGATTTCCCAATTCAGGCTGGCCAGAATGCATGCAAGTTCTTCCCGAGAATCTTTCAGTGTTGGTCCTCATCAAAGTTTCCTTGGTCACAGTGACAGGAACTCCGAGTTTAAGATTGGGCTGGAAGAATCTACAGCTAAACCCTTAATACATGAATCTGCACCTGGACATGCAGAAAGATCACCCTCTTCAGAACGTGCCCCTCTGACCCAGGAGAGTGCTGACCAAGAAGCTTCCCCCAGCACAAGCAGTTCTCTGAACTGTGCCATGAACGAGTCCCCTTCAACTACCCAAGTAGTTTCCACAGAAATAAACTTCGCTGAGACCAGTAGCACTTCTAGTGAAAGTCAACCTGTCTGGAGTCAAACAACTGAGAGTTACCTCCCTCCCGAAAAGCAGCAAAGTCCAGAGGCCAGTGAAACTGAGATTGACTGTGATCAGCAAAAGATTGCATCAGAAACCGCTACCTCAAAGATGCTCTCCACAGGTTCCTCAAACGCACAGTCCAAGCAAAGTGCTGTAACTGTGACCGTAGGCAGAGGCAAGCACAACAGCAATATTGGCCTGCTTCCGGTGCCTGGAACTATGGCTTTTGGCATGAATAACACTTTAGCCAGTGTGGACAGAATGTTGCTGCAGAGCAATCCTTTGTGGACTCCAGGATCTCTGGGTTTAAACAGCCATGGACTTTCCTCTCAAAATGGTGCTATTGGGCTGAGGTCAGTGGGCAACATGGCCACACATTCAGGTCTGAGAGGGTTCCTGCCCAGCAGCAACATGCAGATGGCCTGGAACAGCCTGACGCAAGGGGCAGCTTCAAATGTCTGGGGTGTTCAGCAAGGTGTGGGCTTGGGACCGGTTCACAGGACTCAGTTTATCCAGAACTACGCCTGGCATAGCAATCCGACGTTCCAAGGAAACGGATATCCTCCTCGTAGAGGAGGTTTTGGTGGCTGGTGAGCCAGCAGAGTATAAATGGTTTAAATGTTTGACTAGTTTTTATTTTCTGTTCTGAAAAAAGTGAAACTTTGTGTAGTATAAGACTGGTCTGCAAAACCCTGTATCATTTCACATTTTGTACATATTTGTATTTAAATGTTGGATAACTGGCTTGTATGGTTTACTTTTCGTTTTGGGAAAACACTACAGCCAGTAAGGTTCTGTTTTTAATGTTAATTGTAATTTTTTTAAACGAAGCTGTAAGCAGTTTAAGTGTCTCAACTGGGAATAGTTTTCCTCACTCATCTGTATATAAAATGACATTTAATTTAAATGTGTGGTTTAATTGTTGATTGGTTTGTACTGGGATTTTACAACTTTTGATACTACAGAACCTGAGGTCCTGAAGATCTTGCAGTGGTGGTAGAAAGGAAATGCACTGTAGGTCATATATTAAAGAGACTGTATAAGGGCAAGTTGATATTTTTCAGTTGACATGTTGGATACAGCAGAAAAGTTTTTCATAAATACTTATTAGAAGAGCACAGTGTTTGCTTTTTAAAACCTAAACTGTTTTAAACTGTAGCCTGACAGGATTACAATAAAAAAAAGTTTAATTTGACAATAATTCCCTTTTTATACCATTTCATTTGAATTTTCATACTGTGATTAATTTCTTAACTTATATTCAAGTTTGCAAGCAAATGTTGGAACTACTTCAGCAATTTCTGCCTGTAGCATTAAATAGCCAATCAAAATAGCCATGTAGGATGTTGTGAAACCACTAAAATCTCTACAGAAAAAAAACCATACATGTCCAGTTGGCGGTCAGACAAAAAAAGAAAAAAAAACTTAAGAAAATCCAAAATACTTTAATTAACATTCAAAGTTGAAGGTAGCTGGTTAAAAATTCACATTGTCAAGTCATAAATTAAGTTCAAGTGAACTCAGTCAAGCAACCCAATAAATAATACCATAATTAGCCTAATACCACTGATGTCTACATTCAATACATCAAAGAACAACACAAATGAACATTCAAGAAACGCCAGAATACTGTTCAGAAAAACGGTGCCTGTGGACGGAAGGAACTGCCAAAATTCACGGAATCGGTTTTGGTTTTCGGCGCAGACTAGAAATCACGTTACAATTCGTAAGCTTAATTTTCAGCGATTGTAAAAAGGTGTGGTAAGTAAAGTGCCGATTTATTCAATATATTTCAGGTGGAGACCAGTTCTCTCACATAGGCTGAAAAGCTGGTGAGTGGTTTCTGCTTTGTCCCTGCAGTAAAGGGTTTAAACTGCTTTCAAGTTCTCTCTGTTTCTGCAACAGGCCCTAGAAATAAAAGAAAACAGTATGCAGCTGTGTAAAAAATCTCTGCTCTCAGACATTTTTAATCAATTACAGTTCTTTAGGAAACTTCAGTGGATCATGAAATGCTAATTCATCCACAAATTATTTTAAAGTTGAAATTTTTGACCAGCAGTTCAGCTCAAACTATTATAGCTATTATATCACTATTGCAAACTAACTACATCTACGAAGCGTTAGGAAGGTGTGTCCCACTGTCCCTCCAGGGGCTAAATGTAAACTCTGCAGTAGTGGAACACAGGAAATAACCAAACGCTACAATTTTCTTTTTTTTGATGATTATTAATAATAACATTGTAGCAAATAAATATCCAGTTTAATCGCACCCCCCACATCTAGGTATTATCACATCCTGAGCATGTAAATCATGTTTGCTCTGAATGTGGTATGAACATGTGCTTGAACGTTACCTGTCTGAGTTCAGATAACCCTTTAAGAATAGCCTGTTGCCTCTCTGTGCTCTTCAGCAACTCCGGATGTAACAGGGGGTCCCGCTGGACCACAGGAGTGGGCTGTCTGCTACTGTTCACATCTGATTCAACAACAGAAGATACATCTGCATGGACAGCATAAACAACTCCCTGACACCTTCAAGAACATTAAGAACATAATTTTCCAAGACGTCTGCATATCTGATTAATATGGATATGAACAATGTATACCAGTGTTATAATTCGAATTAGTTTAGAAATGTACAGTAGTAAAGACAGGAAACTTTATTCAAATCCATCAGTGAACATACACAAGTAGTATTTTGAGTATCAATGTCCTGCAAGTACCTCTTCACTGTACCTCTACCACGTGCCACTTAAAGGAATACATCTGGGCCTAAACCTCTAAATTATCTTTTACATTTCAGATGTTACCCAGCATATACATACATACATTTAAAAGGGGTTTGGTTCTATTTCAGCAGCCACTAATTCAGTAAGAATTTTCAGAATGGAGCATTTCGCCTCAGGCCCCTTTGAATGTCAATGTAATGGTTATGATGTAAACAAAATGTAAGTACCTGCATGAACTTTCTGTGGTGCTTCATGTGTAGCGGGTCTGGAGATTGGGGCAAGGGGGTCCAGATGGTAAACCTCATCAGTGCGCACATAAGGGACGTAGTCAGAGGATGGAGGCCATTCCGTGTTCTCTGCTGGTTCTTCTGACTGCAGTGGAGAGGAAGTGGGAAGCTGCTGGAGTCTGTGCTTCACAGCTGGGACAGGTGGAGAGTGTCCTCTGCTGGAGGGACATAGTAAGGGAAAAAAGTAGGTATGTTTAAAAACTATCCCTATCTGGATCTCTCAATGGACCAGAAAAATACAGCATTTCCCCAATGATAGACCACGGCTTATAGATCGATTTTACAAACCTGGTATTGGGTGCGTCTTGCTTAAGTGGGACGGCTGATCTCAATACATGAAAACACATTCGCTAAAAGTATAATTCATTACAAAAAGACGACATCCCCAAATGAATAGCTGAATTTAAATTACTTTTTGCTGTAGCAACAAACAGTTCAGAAATAGATCAGTGAAGATGTTTTTTCATTTAACTGGTGAGACAAACATTTTCAGCTCTTTGCTACATTACATAACATCCTAGTGTATAATACAAGCTGGAAATTTGACAGAAATAAAAGGAACAAAAGTTTACTGATGGCTGTAAAATGATGAGTTTTCAATTTTGGTTTGAAAGACCGGAGGATGTGGGTACTGAAGTACAGCGATGTCAATCATCCATCTACATGTAAATTCTTCAGTATAAATGCAAAAACTATTAGGCTTCCTTTTCTTCAAATCCCTAAAAATCTGATCTGTGGCATGATATCTGTAAGTTCCAAATTTTATCAATTTAATTGTTTATGCTCAATTACAGTATAATGTCACTATCGGTATAGAGTTGCAAAGGCTCCAGGGGTCAAATTAGATGTTTCTACTTCAGATCTGTAAATTCAGTAACACTGCAGCTAATAACATGGGGCGGCTTAAAGAGCATCTTCTGCAGCACATAGAATGGGGTGACCTATCGTTAGAGAAATATGGTAACTTGATGTTTTAGGTGCTGAATACTCATTGAGACAGAACTGAGTCTGAAAGAGCTTTAATTTGAGCTTGATTCTAAAAAGATATATATAATTTGTCTCTTAAAAATAAAGTATTTAATTAATTTTAAATGTAACTACCAGTTCCATCCACTGGCTAAGACTCCCCTCCCTAACACACCATGCCACCAACCCTGGGAGGGTGAAGCGCATGTTACATGAAGTTACCTGCTACATCTTTTTGAGCTAATGCTCTTAGCATTACAAACAATGTTATGTTGCACAGTTGTTTTGTTACTTTAGATAAAATGTAATTATAACTGAATTTAGACCACTTCAATGATCATTTTATTTAATAATTGCATCTGAATTAATATGCTCTACGGTATCTGATGTGATGTTGGCATCTCATTTCAAACTTTTAAATTTATCACACAATCTATGCTTGATCGTTCCTTTACCTGGAAGTCGCTTTAAACAAAAGCATCAGCCAAATAAATTAAATATAAATTTAATAATGTTAATAATGTCTTCATAATGTTAAAACCCTTTTATCAGAAAGAAAAAAGAAAATATTCTACAAACAAACTCCCATGTCATTGATCTGCTTACCTGTGAGCAGAAGAGGTGGATGGTCCCTTTTGTGAGTCCTCACTCTGAAGAAAAAAACAAAACAAAACAGGAAAATAAGTAAAATATGAGAACATGTGCCCAGAAAAGTATTTTATAAAAGAACTTTATGCCATCTCCTTTACTTTTTGCTGAGCAGAGTTCCTGCGCCTTTCAAGGTGAGGGGCGTTCACAGAGTGTGCAGAAGGATCTTGCTGAGGAGTTTTAGAGGACGTGTTCCTCTCCACTAACGTCATAAGCTCCATTTGGCGGCGCATTCTGCTCTCTTGGCGGTGGCGCTGTAGGACAGCAGGGTACCGCTCTGATGCAGGAACAAATGGCTTGGTCGGCCTCTGTGTATTCCACTCTGGTTTCCTCCCAGGCTGCTGCGCATGGGGCCTGTCTGTTCTTGCAAAAGCTTCATAAGGGTCCACTTCTGCGAGTGCCACATAAACATTCTCTTTTCCTCCATTCTTTTCAGCCAACCTGGTCTCACGCCTGGGTCTTCTCATGTTGGACAAAGCCTTGTATTCCACTGGGGCGGCGGGAGCTTGAATATTGTTGGTATTAAAGATGATCTCAGCCTCAGATGGGCTTACTTCACCTATTTCTGCATGGTTGAACAAGGATAATAATGTCATACTCTGCACTGAATAAAAACATACATTTATACAAATACTGTATATTATGATGGTACTTTTATTTTTAAAACAATACACAATATGTAACATGACATTTAGTTTTCTCCAGTCTACAATTGGAATGAGAATTATTTATACAATCATCATCCAATAGTAGCCCTGTTTATTCCAAAAATGATTGGGACGGCCCGGCGTTTAATAGAGACAGACGATTGCTGGAGACGGGCTATTATTCTCCTCACAGACGGAATGGTGATGGTATTTACTGCCACAAAATGTCCTGCAGCTTCTTCACATTTATTTACACAGAAGATAAAACATCGCGACTAAAATCATCCCTCTGTCTGTTCGGCAGTGATACTCGTCTGTGATTGGCTGTTATTGTGGGAGTGGTTTAGCACCGAATGCAGTGATAAGTTTAAACAGAGCTGCTTAATATCCGTCAATAACCCTCAGATATCGCGACAGAAATGAGTAATTACACACATTACACTCATATAACTGTCTTCAGAAATCAGAGGTTTGTTTTAAGCTGTTTCATACATTTTAGGGAATAAACTCTAAACTCTCTAAACACGGAGGTAGAAAGTGAAAGCTCTGAGGCTCGTGCCTGTAAGAGTTGGGGTGGGAGGAGAGGGGATTGGCTACTATTGGCTACTATTTGTTTGCGGCATCTCTTCAAACAGGCTACTATTAGAAGATATACAGTAAATGAGGAAAACATAATACAAAAACCTATTTACTCAGCATTTGCTAAAAAACAAAGAAATAATAAGACCTAATAAGACATAATCAGAAAATCATACTGTGCTGTAATTTATATCACCCATTCCTACTGTAAACACTGAAACATGTTACCTGTCTGGACAGCTGTATCTTTCATGTTAGTGTTGGGAGCTTCCACACTTTGTGCTGTGTCCCCTGTGCCTATACTGGCTGAACCTTGACCAGTTAGCGCTGCAAAAGTTGGACAACTTCCACTGTGACTAAAGTCATAATTAAAGCCATAGAAATAGTTTATTCTTAAATTTTGAAATAAATAGAAAAATTGTTCAGTATTCCTACCCAGTGAAGTAGACTCACTCTCCAGGCTTCTCAGCAGGTTGGAAACATCGTGGCCTTTTTTAGCCAAGTCTTTAATCCTCTGCAGATGTTTATCTTTCTGTGCTTCTTCCTGAGCTCTCTGAACACTCAGGTATAACTCTTCTGTTTTGCGAGACTTTAACTCCTAAAATGCAATTCACAGAACATTTCCCATCAACTGTGGAGCATATCATATAGATACACACACTGCAGTTGGAAAATTTGGTATAATATATAGAATAATTGTATAAAATATAAGACAAATGTATGGCTCAGATGTAAAGTGGGTAACCAGAAAGAACATCAGCTTTTCTCCAATGCACAGTGACGGATCTTTACAATGACAACAGACCTCAGAGAATATACCATACATTCTTAAATGTAAGTGTAGTTTCAGGTTTCAAAACTGTAAACCTTATGTCAAAGAAATGCTCTATCCATCATTTGTCTGCGATGGATAAAATGTCCTGAGTGTGAAATAAAATATTAAGGAGTGACTTCAATGCAACAGCCAATCAGTAGCAGCCTTTCATAAAAGAGCTAAAGGGATAAACAGTGTCTTGCAATTTGTCAGCTGTGTAATATCCAAAAAAGCCTACGGTTGCCATGTCTAATGCAAAGTGTTACCTAAAGAAGTATAAAGCCCCTTAGAACTGGACTGTAAAGCTCTGCACCTCTGGGATCATCTCTGGGATGATTGCGTTTCTCCATTACCTTTGGAGTGAGTTACAGTGGTGTTTGTGATCTACAACTGATCATCCAATATCAGCACCTGACTTCACGAATGCTTTTGCTGCTGAATGCAATAAAATCCTCACAGCTATGTTTCAACATCTCGTGTAAAGCCTTCCTAGAATAGCTGAGACTGCTACTGCAGCAAAGAAGGGGCAAACACTTTATTAATACCCATGATTTCTGTAGAAACGTTCAATGAGGATGTGTCTACAAAACTTTGGACAGAGTGTACTTCTTGAAATAAAGTGTGAATTTTCTACCTCTTTGTGTCTCTGCCGTTGTGTGTCCATTAGGTACTGTTGCTGGAGAAGTTCCCTCTCTCTGGCCACTCTCTTCTCTTCCTCTTGCTCCTGGGCCTTGCGCGCTGACTCTTCTTTCTCTTTCTGACGCCGTCGCTCTTCTACCTGAGCCTCAATAGCACGCTGGCAAAATTATTACATTCTTATTACATTTGGCAGACAAATGATTATAATACCTGGCAGTTCTGTTTCAGCATGGGTTATCCTATAAAGGGGTCCCTGAATTACATCGCACTTAACATACGATGATTCGTGGTTACGTCACTAGTTCTTTTAAATTTAAAAAAATAAAAATAAAAAAAGGAAAAAAGAAATTGCACCCGTAGAAACAGAACCCAGGTGTATTTTAAGGACCCTGTACTTACTGTCTAGAAAAAATCTGAGGACTTGAGTTCTTCTGTACCATGATCTAGTTAATAAAGATGTAGTGTAAACAGTGTAAACCATGAGAAAAAATAACAGGTTTAACCCCATGTACTTCCTTGATGGTTTGATGCTAGTCCCTGCTTGGGAATTACATCTCTAGTGTCTTATGAGGTTATTCCATTAAAAAAAAAATTCTATAAAAGATCCTCAAGCCTGTGCATGGACTGTAGTAATAAAAAAAATAAAACTAATGCTGGAAACTCTTCTGAGTGTCTTTGCTTTCCTCTTGACATATCTTTATTAAAAAAATGACTCAACAACTTAACTGGCGTATCTGTAAAATGTCCCTGGAATTAATGAGGAAACACCATTGTTATCGGTTGTAAATTAATTTATAAAATATGATAATCAGATTTTTTTTATCCAGCCACCAAAGAAATCTATGCCATCATCTTTGTTTTTTCTTTAAATCAAACTGTACGTCATTTTTGGGTCAGAAACTCCAGTGCCTACCTGATGTTCAAGCTGTTTGATGCGCTTCCTCTCTCTCTCTTCTAGTTGTGCAGGATCTAGAAGGGCAGTCATGGTACGTAGATAACTGAAAATAAAAACAGAACATGTTCTACTGAATTCTAGAGCTGCTCCAACCAAAGATTGTCATAACTCACAAGTAGCTGTTAGTTCAAGCCATTGGTTGACAAGTTGTCACACGTTTATGATCTTATCTTTTTAGGGAATATATATATATATATAAAAAAAAAGAACAGCAGTGAACTGAAACAGGGTAATAGTGAAAAGTTATAATGCTCTTATGGAAGCTCTCCAAGAAGTTTGTATAAGCAGCTTCAAAGGAGACCCTTTATGACAAATTGGTGAAGAGTTACCTTTCCCAGTGAACAAAAAAAGCACAGGTATGGAAATTGCAATCACTATGCAAATATAAATACCAACTGTGTAACTGATATTGCATCAAGTAGTAAGTACCATATAAAATCATTTATTAATAGCAATAAAAATGTATGTATGTAATTTATCAAACTTGTCCATGTTGTCCTGCACCACCGAGACCAGTCTGGTAATTGTAATACACTATAATATGCAGTATAGAACATATAGTAAACTATTTGAAGGACTGGAGACAGATTAAAAATACTCTTATAGAGATAATATACCATGGTTAACATCTAACATTTCAATCTTTCACTTGTATGGTATCATACTTTGAGTGTTGTAATGTTTTGATGTATGTTCTTATGTGTTTTTGTCTCTGATTGTGTGATGCTTTTGTTCAGGGTTTCTTCTACTTGACACATTTCACACACGGGCAGTCATGTGACTTTTTCAGTCTAAGGTGACTAGTCCTTATGGATCATGTGTTTACTTTCTTACGTCATGTAGAATCAGCTGGAATACAAATGCATCCTTATGAAGATCATTCTGTCTAAAGAGGTAGGCATGTCTTTTAATTGTGACTAAATAGCCAATATGTATTAAAGGCTTTTCGTTTTTACGAAGGAATGGGTAATGAATGAATTTCTGTTGCTATAACAAACCTGGACTTGTGCTGAGAACCCTGAGTGGTGTCCACACTGGCTCTGCCAATACTGTCCGCTCCCAATGTGCTCATGGCTTCCCAGGCTGTAGACAAAGCTCCAGAGTGTGACCGGTGGTGAGAAAGGGAACTGCCCACATCCAGCTCTCCTCTCTCTGAGGGTGCAATAGCAGGCGGGTGTAGAGGAAGACGCCTTTGAAAGGAGTCAAAATGCATGGCCCAGCGCTCATGGTCCTCAGCCTAGGAACACAACACCAATATATTCTCCAGGAAGCATGTGTTTGAAAAATGTTGTGTATGTACTGAATTGTATTAGGACATATATAGAAACAGATTCAGAAGGTGAGATAGGTACCTGGTTTTGGCTGTGTTTCTCCAACCTCTTGCGAAGCTTAGCCTCCTCTCTCTGCTGCTCCAAATCCTGCAGCCAGCGCCTTTGCTGGTCCTTCTTCTCTTCGCTGAAAGCATGCTCCAGTGGAGCAGCCTCCTATGAGATAATCATATGAGAAGATTTTTATATAGTACTGAATATTTACTTACTATTTACTTTTTTTTTTTTTTTTACAGAAAAGTGGTAATGAAAAAAAGTACAATCATATGAAAAAACTTGAAAGCACATGATCTCATTCCTAAAGAAACCCAAAAAAGTAGTTTGCTACCAAATTAATGATAGCAAACATATTAACAAGATTTCAGACTGAAACATTAAAGCCTAAAGTCAAGTAAAGAGTGAGGTAATGTACCCCTTAAAAATAGCAGATAAAAAGACAAACAGCTGCATGTGTTACAGGTAGCACAAATGTAACGCAAATGCACAGAACTCACTGGTTCACATAAATCAAGTTTCAGTACAAAGAAGAAACTAAATGTTTAAGCCTTAACTAATATGGACTCAGACTCCCTTTTACATAGAGCTGGTTAAAATGAATGGTAAAGTTCACAGTTGGCTACAAAACTGATAAACATTAAAGTTATCATATAATCATTTTAAATTTTATATATCATATATATAAAAGTACAGTATAAACAAAATAAAACTAGAACATCCACTGCTGTTATAGCTCATAGGAAACGCAACATTTCCCCAAAGTAGCAGCTCTTGTGTTTGGACTCTTTACAATGTGTCCATTAGGGGCCAATCATGTTGAGAGAAGCCAATGGCATGATTCACTTGATATTAGCAAATAGCTTAAGGTTTCAGAGTAGAACATGCAGTTGTAAAATTTGGCTCTGCATTATTCATTATGGCCACATGTACGGAACCATTCTGTCTGCGAGTTAGTCCTTAAAGTAACTTTTGTGTCCGCAGGTTAAAAAGGACAAAATAAAAGTGACGTTTTTATGTGTGATAGGTTTTGGAGTCTTGAATATGGAATGAAAGTTACCCCCAGTATAAAGGCCGAGCGGATGGCAGAAGGAAGAGCCTTCTTGCTGCCATGTGTCTGTGAAGCTGCTGGCCTGCTGTTTGTGCCTGCTTTTGTAATCCAATCTTCTTGTACCTGTGGGGATACACAATTACATTGCATTAGGCAACTGGAATCTGCAACAGAAAAAGCAATGTCATTGTAATGGCAACATAATTTCATTTGCTACATTTGAGTCCACTTGCTTACACTGCATTACTTCAGTATTTCACTAGTGCATCAAAATGTATTAACTGGGAGTTTGTTCCCTTTTGGGTGCAGTAAAAGCTTCTACATTCCTACATTAGATGTTGGAACATTGTTCAGTAGATTTGATTGCACCCAGCTACAAGTGTGTTAGTGAGGTTGGGTGCTGATGTTGGATGATTAGTTCTGGATCACGAACGGCACTCTAATTCACCCCAAAATTACAACATGGAGCACCACCACTCCAGAGAATGCAGTTTCACTGCTTCACAGCTCAATGCCGGTGGGCTTTATACCCCTCTAAGCCAAACTAGTCACTAGCACAGTGACCCTATGTGTTTTTTTTGCAAATTTCATAAAACACTATTTAATTCACTATAGAACATTAGAAGTCATTTTGAATTTGATGATGGCAATAAGTTTCAAAAGTGGGGACAGGGCCATGTTTACCTTGCTTTCTAAGTGACCGCACACAGAGAGTAAGAGTAGACCCCCACTTCAAGTGCAATCAGCCTCAGCACTGGTTCCCAACAAGGCTGTGTGCTAAGTCCCCTGCTCTATAGCCTGTATACCCATGACTGCGCACCAGCCCACCACAGCAACATCATTGTTACGTTTGCTGACAATACCACAGTAGTAGGGCTCATCTCAGGGGAGGAGGAGTCCGTCTACAGGAATGAGGAGGCACGGCTGACGGTGTGGTGTTGCTTCCCAACACAGTAAAGACCAAGGAGTTCATTGTAGACTTTGGAAAGCAGGCAAAAAAAACCCCACCCAGCCACTCATCAACGTACACTGTGTGCAGAGGGTCTCGAACTTCCGTCTCTTAGGAGTCAGCATCAGGGAGGACCTGACCTGAGGAACACACACTGCTGTGCTAGTGAAGAAGGCGCAAGAGAGACTGGGGGTTTTGAGGGTTCTCCAGGAGAACAACATCCCTGAGAAACTGTTGGTGTATTTCTACTGCTGCACAGCAGAGAGCTTCCTAGGCTACTGCCTCTGTGCTTGGTTCTCCAGCTACACAGTAGCACCAAGGAAGGAGCTTTACGAGTCATACGACTTGCTCAGCAGATTTTAGGGGTGCCCCCTTCCTTCACTTGAAGACGTGCATCATCCTCGTTGTCTCAAAAATGCCATGAAGATTCTGCAGGATCCATCACACCCTGGTTACAAACTGTTTGAACGTCTACCTTCAGGAAGATGGTTCAGGTTCATAAAGACAAAGACTAACAGACTTCGAAACAGTTTCTACCCTTCAGCCATTAACATGCTAAACCCTGTCAAGTTCAGCTAGTGCACTTTATAGCTACAGTCATGTTTACAGTCATGTAGCATATTTATAATAGTATAATCAAATCATATTTATACTTTTCTTGTTTTTTTATACTTTGAACTCTTGTACCTTAACCAAAACGGCACCTTAATTCCGTTGTACAGTTGCTACAATGACAACACAGTCCTGGATCATTTTTGTTGTTTGTTCTACTGCATGATATGCCTAATGTTTTCCATTTGTGAAAAGTATAGATTGCAGACAGGCCATTTCAGCACCAGAAGTCCTCTACTAAGATGATATGCTGCTGTAGATGCAGTTGCTGAAGTATGCAAGACCTTCCCTGAAAAAGACCTTGTCTGGATGAAAGCATATGTTGCTCTAAAACCTGTATATACCTTTAAGCACTGACGGTTCCTTTCCAGATGTGCATGCTGTCTGTTCCATAGAAACTAATGCACCCTCATACCATCAGAGATGTAGGCTTTGGACTTGAGTGCACATAACATGCCAAATGGTCTGGAGGACATGCCATCCATGTTTTCCAAAAACTATTTTACATTTATATTCACCTGACCCTCATTTTCCACTTTTACGCAGCACAGTTTAAATTAGCTTTGGCGCACAGAAAACTTCTGGATCACCATTTCTGGCTGCATATGGTCATGATAGCACTTTACTGGCCTTTGTAAATGGCATGTCAAACTGTGTCACAAACAGTGATTTCTGGAAGTGTTCCTGAGCCCGTTTTAATGCAGTGCTACCTGAGGGCCGATTTTCAGCCATGGAATTCTCCTGATTTTCTAAATCTTCTGAAAATATTATGTACTGTAGTTTTATGTATTAGATACTATTCAGATAATACATATATAAGTAATGGTATATGTTCTATTAGGTATACAATATTGTTTTAGGGGATTTGCAAGTAATTGTATTGTTTTTGTATATAGTTTACACAGTGCCCAAACTTGTTTAAATTAGGTTTCAGTTTATCTATTGATGATGCTCTTATTACACCCTCACACACTGTCCAGACTTTAGATGTTATATTTGATTCCGCTCTATCATTTAATTCTCACATAAAAATAGTTGTGAAAAATGCATTTTTTCACCCCAGAAATATATCTCGTCTTCGCTTATCACTTTCACAGAAGGATGCAGAAACACTTGTTCATGCAGTACATGCAGAACTCTGCAGCTCGTGTTCTCACCTTCACCAAAAAATCAGAACATATCACCCCCATTCTCCACAAACTTCACTGGCTCCTCATATCATATTCAGTACAAGCTGCTTCTCCTCACATTTAAAGCCCTTCATGGATCTGCTCCTTCGTACCTCACTGAATTACTCCATTCATACTCTCCCTCCCGTTTACTACGCTCCTCTGGTACTGGATTACTCACTGTCCCTAAATTCAGGTTCTCCACCATGGGTGGGAGATCATTTAGTGCTGCTGCCCCTAATCTCTGGAACTCCCTCCCTCAAAACCTGCGCCTAATGTCCTCTCCGTCTCTTTTCAAAACTCATTTGAAAACATATTTATTCAGTCTATGCTACTCCACTACTCACTCTTGATTTCCTTTGTTTCCTTCTGCTGTTTGTTTGTCTCTGTTTTGTGTCTTAACTGTTTCAATTTATTTTTGGTTTTGATTTTTATTTTGCCATGTAAAGCGACCTTGAGTTTGTGAAAGGCGCTATATAAATTCAAATTATTATTATTATAGGGTTGTAAAACTGTTTAAAACAAACTAGACATATGCTGATTACAGTGTTGACACATAATATCATACAATGGTGCTTGAAAGTTTGTGAACCCTTTAAAATTTTCATATAAATGTGACTTAGAACATAATACATTTTTATATTTGGTCATGTATTTATTGAAAAAAATATCCATTAACACGTGTGAACCTGTGCTTTCAGTTTAAGCTGAAACAAAACATTTGCTGTAACTGTTAATCAGCCCTACACATTTACTCACATGAACCGTTTGCTTTAGGACTTTCTACAAAATTTCAATTGGCTTAAGGTCAAGGCTGTAACTTGAACATCCTAGAACATTCACTTTGTTCTTCTTTAACCATTCGTAAGTGGAATGAATCGTGTGTCTAAGATCACTGTCTTGATGCACGACCCATTGTCTTTTGAGATTCAGCAAAACAGGCCCAAACCAGAACATTTTCACAACCATGTTTTACAGTTGACAAAAGGTTCTTATGCTGAAATTAAGCAACTTTCTTTTTCCAAAAGTAATGCTCCTCAATTATGCCAAAAAGTTCTGTTTTGGGTTCAGTTATGCTGTGTTCCTTTTTAACCTCCCAGACTATTACACACCTTGCAGTTATGCAATAACAAAAATCTTGAATTTCCTCCATTTGTACACAGGTTGTTGATTGGTGGACACTGGTTTTTTAGACGTGGTCTTGTAACCTTTTTCGGCCATTAAAAAAGATTTTTCTGAGATGCTCAGACACCTTTGTGATCCATAATTGTAATGTATATTTGATCAGGCTTTGCTGTGGAACCCTTTTCTTTAAAAAACACACAAAAAAACAAAAACAAAAGTGTCTCTGACAGCTGATCACCATCTAATTGACTGAAAACACCAGAATCTGATTTCATTCATAATTCTAAGGATTCAGTTATTTTTGCTGCACACAGATATGTTACTTGAACCTTTGTTTTTAAATACATGACTAAATATATAATATAAATAAATATAATGTTTGTTTAACTAAGATTTCTTAATCTACTTTTAGGACTTGTTATAAGATTGTTATAGGTCACATTCATACAAAAATACAGAAAATTACAAATACATAAACAGAAACAAAGGGCCAGTACTGGCTTACCTCTGATGGCTGGTCACTTGATCTCAATCCAGCAGAAGGCTCACTCTGACCCACAACATCCGTGCTCACATTCTGATGCTTTTTAAGAGCCATCTGCTCATCTACAAACAAACAGAAAACACACACTGAAGCACATCACACTATCTACATTAAACATAAACAACTAATTTATCTCAATTACTTCAGCCTCCTGCTTTTACTAGAATGACCATGTTTAATATTGAATGACCAGTCAGTCTCTACAGGCTTCCAGTATTGATTGTGCAATCAGACACTACCCTGCTTTAATACCTAGCTCTCTCTTCCATTGTGCCCTTTTGGCCTCCAAAGCTTCCCTCTCTCGTTCTCTTTCGCCTAAAGTGCTGAACAGGCCCGATGGCACTGAATCCAATGGGTTTCTGTTTCAAGAGAACAGACAATGTCAAATGCATGCAATTGGTCGTAGTCAATGACAATGTGCTTTTCTGTCAATAATATTACAAGTCTGGAAAAAAATTGGTTAGGGCGAATTCTGGCAAGCATATTTTTCATAACACTCCTTCAGCAAGACTCCTCTCTCTCTTTTTTTAAAACTTTGTTCTCCATACTGCAGAAAGAGGTCCATGACAAAATAGTCATGAATGAGCAATGGTCTTACAGCCTTATGTAAGATTTTGGGCACCCCTTGATAAATAACAGGTTCTAGTGATTTTGTAATTAAAAAGATGTTAACACAGTTTCCCTAAGACATGGAAAAGATACACAATATTTTGTGCAAACATTGATGCATAGTTACTTTTTTATGTCATAAATTGAACATACATAAAAAATAAAAACATTATTATGGCAATGTACAACAATTTGGGCACCCTAAGAGTTCCAAAGTCTAAGATTCTTTTTATAAAGTTTCAAACCTTAATCAGATCATTAGATCTGATGCATGTCATTAGTAAATGTCAGCTGGTGCCAATTTCAAAACTTTACAAATACTCTGACACTTTAAACCTTGTGTACACACTTGTGGACACTCAACAACCATGGGTTCCTCGAAGCAGTTGTGTATGACTGAAAATGAAAATTATTGAAACCCACAATGCAGGAGAAGCTACATGAAGATAGCAAAGTGTTGTTGGTTTGCAGTTTCCACAGTGAGAAATGTAATTAAGAGATGGCAGTTCAGGGGAACTGTGGAGGTCAAGATGAGATCTGGAAGACCAAGAAAACTCTCAGAGAGAACTGCTTGTATGCTGATCAAAAAACAAAATATGCCAACAATGCATCAATGTTTGCTGAAAATATTGTGCATTTTCCACATGTCCTAGAAAGACTGTGTTAACAGCTTTTCAATTACAAAATCACCAAAATTTGTTATTTATCAAGAGGTAGTCAAACATTTGCATAGTTTTTACACCATCTTCTGTTCCAAAAGGTTCTACAAAAAAGCAATACAAGTTCTGTAACCTGAAGAGAAGGGCAGCAAAAGCATTGTCAATGCCATAACCATGCCAGAAACACATAATTTGGTCCCAGAATAGGTTAGGTGGTAAGGCTGTTTTAAAGTGGAGTTGAACTTCACCCAAAATGTCTTACTTCTCATTGTTTCCTTTTCCTTGTGAGCTTCTATGTCTGTGATTGTTGCTATCCAAAAGAAGTTCAGCAGTCCCACTCAAAATCACGGTTTCTTTTGAAGCACATTCCTCTTTTGTACCAACAAGCTCACCTAGCAAGGGACACAATCAGTTTAGAAAGATCAAACACCCACCATCACTACACAAATAGTTAAATCACTACTGCATGGCCAGAAGTATATGGACACAATTCAGTAATTAGTGGGTTTGCCTATTTCACTAACACTACATTTGCAAACAGCTACATAGATTCCAATATATTCATGGACATTTGTGGTAACTGTTTGAGAGGGCCACAAAGTTTTTGGTTTGGTATGAGAAAACATGACCAGCTTGTATAGAGGCCTGGCCTCGACCCTACCCAACACCTCTGGAATGAAGTTGAACAGTGACTGCATGACAGTCCCCATGACCCAACTTCAATGCTTGAACTCACTAATGGTCTTGTGGCTTAAAGAAATTTAATCTATGCAGTCACATTCAAACATCTTTTGGAAGCCTTTAAAAATGTCCAAATACTTTTGTCCAGATAAGTTATGTAACTGACCGTTTTGATTGTGTGTTTTTGGATCTTGTACATTTTGTCCTGATGTCTTGATGGTGTTGAGAATCTGCTGCAGTTGTTCTTGGGTTAAACACACCAAGCTCTCCTTCACAGTCTTCTCTGTGACTTTTGATGATTCATCAGTGGTTTTTGTTTTGCTCTCAGACTGCACTCGGACCACCCCAATGACACTGCTGCGCTCTTTGTTGACCTTGACTTTGGTCTTTCTGTGAGCATGCACAGCCTTCTCATCATGGTTCACACTTGCAAGATTTTCGCACTTCCTCTCTCTCTGGGACCTTTCAGACTGTTTGGGAAACTGCTTTGAGTGGACTGTGTTCTTCTGTGTTCGGTTCCTTTGAGGTACCTGCTAATATACTTCCACAATCAGATTCCTCTTTTGAATGAATTCCAACCCTTAAACAACCCTCAAAAAAAGCTGATGCTGCTAAAGTCCTCTACACTTACCTGAAAATGTCCCACTTTACTGGAGGTCTTAGACTCGTCTGGAAAATTCACACCAATTAATAAACAGTACTATTCAGTACCAAAAATTTAATACTGTTAAATGCATAAGCACATTTCCAAACTTGAAGACATAATAAATTAACTTACTGTAGCTGGCTAACACAAGTTTGGGCTTCCCATTCTCAAGTTCGAACATTAGACCATCACTGCAAAACAGACAAATAATAGATTTAGCAATGCACACCTGAATACCTTTACATTTAATTTACAAAACCCATTTCCAGATAAGCTGAGACATGTTGTAAAATGTAATACAAACAAAAATCTGTGACATAATTATCTAATTTATGTAATTGACAAAAGTACAAAGAAACAAATACAATGTCTTCACTGACCAACTTAAACTTGTACACACTTTTAGGAATTATTGTCTGCAACATGCTAAAAAAAATGGGACTGAGGTATCTTTACACTTTTTAATCATTTGGGAACTGAAAAAAACAAATTACAGTTTTGCAAGTGCTATGTTTGCCTATTCTTGCTTGAAACAAAGCTTCAGTAGCTCAATAATCCATGGTAACTATCAATTTCTCTCCTTCAAAAACATACTGAAAAGGGTCTCAGCTGACCACAGTTTTTATTAAGAAATGTTCTTTTGAATTGACAGTTCTCTTATGTAGTCTGGCAAAAAGTGGTAAAACACAATCCATCTTTCTGTGCAAAGACCATTGGTGGATATGTCTTTTCTGCCAAATAAAAGATACGCTGCTTTATTAGAACCACTTATTTTGCTCCTTTAACAACTTTCATTGACTGTGTTGCAGGCATCAATTTCAGTTTGTTTATATTTACAAAATACAATGAACAAAACCATTTAATATGAAATATAAAACCATTTAATATGAAATATAAAGGTAAATAAAGGTTCAAGAGAAAGGTTTGTTTAATTGCATTTTAGAAAATGCCTCATATTTTCTGGAATCAAGTTTGTATTTCACTTAAACGAGACACATTTAAGCATTACGATTTATATGTAATCGAAGTCATTAACAGTAGTTCCTTGTAAAACAGCTCTTAAATATTTTACTAAAGCATTTACTAATGCATAGTAAAGAAATTGTCCTTAGAAAACCCTTACCCATATACAAACTGGTAAACAAAATCAGAAAATAAATGTTATTCGCAGAAGAGGCTGAAATTAGCTTTTTCTTTTCTGTTCCACCCTAATGGTGCAGCGCTGACTTCAGACATTTAAGACATTGAACCTTGTACTCCGTAGTAGTAGAATATATACAATACACACATTTAGCCCATTGAATATGACAGCAAAGCATCTAAATAAAAAGTTTGTAATAAACACTCCTATAGTAGCTTTAGCACACTGTGAGACAGGTTTAGATAAACAGCTGATTAAGCAAACAGTGAAAGAATGTCGTCGCATCACCACCAAGGAAAACATTTCACTCACCCAAGATTCATTATTTATTGTAGCATACATTGAGCTCCTTGAAATGCACAACAGCAGAACAGATCTGTAAGGTGAGGGTTTGTTGTGGAGCTGCTTCGGTTGCCACAATACAGCAACTGAGAGACTAACTGTTATTGTTGTCTTTGTCTTCTTCTCTCGGAGAGACTCCAGTTACACGCTGGCTCTCTATCGCCACCTCTCGGCCACTGAAATTACAGTCTCCAAGTACTAAGATTAATGTGGAATTAATTCTGTGCCAAAGGTATTGTATATATTTTTTCTGCAAAACTCGTAGTGATAAGCATTGGTAATTTTGGTTTATAAACAAGTTACAAATCACATTTACACATTTTGGATGTATGCAAGTGGTGTGGCTCTACCTCATGGATCAATATTTTCAAATAAAACAACTTTATTTTCTAGAGTCGGTATTAACACCTGTATTGAGTTTATGACATAAATACACAGCAAAAAAATTCTATACAGGTTTAGAGCTGAATAACTTAGCAAAAATGAGTTTCATATGCATTAAGTCCATCAGAGCAACCACCAAACACAAACTACATTTTTGAGACATTCTACATTTGGTAAAATGTGAGAGGACCATGATTGCATAGGAAAGGTGGGTCGTAGCTCACAGCTTTGTGCCAAACTTTGTGAGAGACTTGTCAATCGTCAGTCTTCTCAACACAAGTGTGTAATAAATACGCATTTTATCTATAGTATGTAATATTGTGACGAGTTTGGAATTCAGGTAGCCAATTAAATTGTAGGATACTGTTAGCCATATAGAGTGCAGCGTATTAGTAGCCAGTCAGACTACGCAAAAGTACTACCCAATAAGATTGCAGGATACTGATAGCCAATCAGAAAACAGGATAGTATTAGCGAGTCAGAACACGGAATTTTGAAAGTCAGTCAGATTTCGACATATATATAAGAATTTATATTAAAGCCTTTTTATTAATATTATTCTAAATATTATTTTAATGTTTTTTAAATAATATTTTTATTTTATATTATTTAATTAAAAATAATTTCCCCCCTGAAAGTAACCACTCTTTGGTGGTAGTTTAAACTGGAGAAGTGCCCTAGGGGGCAGCAAAACCTTCTAACCGAAGAAGACAGGGAGAAACAGAACGAAGCCTGTCTGGTTCACCCCGGGCTGTAATGGACTATACTGTTGTCGTCTATGGGCTGCTGGAGCACTTAAGAGAAGACTCTTGTTGTCTCGGACTGTTTTTTAGGTTCAGCTGCAAAGTTTAACGTATGTACATGTTTTAAAAGGCGATGGGTGACAGAACACGTTCCAGCTGATACAGCTTGCGGGGAAAGCATAAAGATAAGCATCAATGAGCAGATGGTTTAGTTCTTGCTTTACTATGCTTTTTTGTGAATATCTGAACGCAAGCCAGCAGTAAAACCAGTGAGAAATATTAGTTTATTCGAGAGACTCAAGAGAACTAGTTAAATGCTAGTTAAACAAGGTTGAAAGGCGATTCTGGTCGTTAGAGGTTAGCAAACGGTCCTTACCATTAAAAATTAATTTAGTAAAAGGAGAGAGTAGGAGTCTAGCCCTGCCATTGGGATAGTAATCCAGACTCACCTTTCCTGAGACTGTATTTTCAAACCGTCATTGGAGGAATTTTAATTATTAAACGCTTATATTAGTAGTTTACGTTTCTGAAAATGAGTAATTCGCATTAATCTGCTACAAACATACATGTCACTACTAGCATCGGAAACGAACTGCCTGGGTTTGGTTAGCCGCTTAGCTAGTGTTAGCGAGCTCTAGCCGAATTGGCCTGTTTAATATTTTCTTTAATATAGTTCACAGTCATGTTGTGTGTTTAAATGAGTTAAAATGAATCTAGTTTGGTCAACTTTCGAGCTTCTTGCTACATCGCTAGCTTAGCTTAGCTAGGAACGCATTGTTGTTGTTGGACTCCAACGTAAAAAGCGCGGCCCATTCGGACCTGGTTTCCTTTAAGCTGGAAAATTACAGAAGTCCAGACCGCCAACTTCAAGTGGGTCTCCGAAGTGAAGATCCCCAACGCTGTCTTAAACCGGTAAGTTAAGAAAAATCCCTAGCGCCTAAGCTAATAAGCTAACTGCTTGTGCTATCATTCCTTACTTACTCGCGGAGCAAGCTAATTTCACTCACTATACATATTTGTTTTAACTGTATGGCATTTTCGTATTATTTGTGTCGAAGCTGCAAAAAATGTCATTTTGGTAGCGACAATTTTGTGTTTGTGATGAGAACACGGTCACTAAATGGATGAAAACATGCCAGTTATCACTAAACCAGCTAAACCAGGCACAACTCCATTGACAGCCAACCACTTACCACAATATCAACACCAATGTTTAGCTTTGGGATGACTTTTATTTGTATTTCTTTTTTTTTACAAAATAAGGCGGGTGAATTTTAGCCCTGTTATGGCGATTTCTTTGCCATCAAACACGGCTAACTAACTGGTTAACTAGCCCGTGAGCCCCTTTCTTGGTTAACTCACTACGAGTTGATCAACGTTGTCCACACCACATACAAAACATTCACATTTCTTGTTTTATTTGTTGCTTTTTCTTTATTTAATTACGCGTAGGTTTTAATGGCCAGGTTAAAGCTTGAGTATAATGTGAGCGTTCTGTTCTTCAAGATTCCGTTCCACCTTAAACGGAGCTTATGTTACGGCCGCGTCATTTAAGGTGGAGCGGAACATTCGAGTAAGAAGCTCGGGTCAACGTTGCGTTAAACAGACCCTTTGGGGTTTCTAGCTCTAGAATGAGAAAATGATCTTTTTGAGGATAGGTCCAGCATTGTTGGCTATTTCAGCTGCTATTCACTTGGCGAACATGTTTAGGGTTGAATGTTTGGACACGTGACTTAACGTTACACAGCACATATGCGCCTAATGTCACACGAACGTCACTGAGCTGCACAGCTAATAATACACAGTGTGCTCGTTTTTGGGAAATACAGTCCACTCTTAAATGTTTTCTTTTTGCTAATCAGTGCAATATGGACGACAGCTGTCTGTCCTGGTCCACAGTCAGCTATGAACACGTTAGGGGTCATTGCGTAAGGCTCTCCGCGAGGAAAAATGACTTCATGTCAGGCATGATCCTCAGTCGTCTCCACTTGGGTGAGGGTTTAAACGCTAAAGGATGCACCAAGAATGGCACACGCTTCAAATATACCTGCGGTTCTTCCTGGGAGGCAGTTTGTAAAGTAGCTGCACATTGATGACATGCGTGAGCTTAAAGCTTTCACGGATGGATGTTCAGTGTAAAGATCAATGTTTCTATTAACCTCCTTGGAGAGCTGATCTGTTTTTCACAACTTCACCGCTGCAGCACCTTGTTTTCTTACTGAGCAGGTATGTGCATGACATTGTGACAGTGCTGTGGATTCTCAAGGGCACTTGAATGTGACATTGTTTATATGATGGAACATTTTGCTGGGGAGTATTGTGTGACTGGCTGAAACCAAAGGCTATTCTGGGCAATACGTTGTATATCCTCATACATTTGAATACGCTTATTGCAGGAATTGCAAGCTATATTTTACTGTATATTGCATATTTACCAATGTGGAAGCCAACACAACATGTATCAGTGTAGAAATTGAAGCTGAATTGCAATAAAAAATAAAATTTTTATATTTCCTAGATTTCCAAATGCAGCACAATAAAATGCAACACCAAAGCTGTATTGCTGTTGGTACGTGATGTCAGGAGTAATTGCATTAGGCATACACTAATGTTTTGTCACGTTTTTATCTGTTTTATGTTATCTGTTCATACCAGTGCCGATACCAAAAAGATTGAAAGCATGAATTTAATCTGTTTCCTGTCATTAAAAAGTTTTGTTCTTCCAGAGTGTAAAAAAGTGGTTCTTCAGATATTCGCTTAACAAATCAATCAAATCTAGAAATTGGTCAGATACTGTTAAAAAAAGTAAGCTAATGTATATCTAACCTCTCTCACACTATTGTGAAGAAAGCACGCACGTTGCTCATGAAAAAAGCTTGCGCGGTTCTCCTGAAAAAAGCTGGTGCTCACTTTCATCACGAGCATGCGCGGTGCATCCTTAATTTGTAAATGGTTTAGGGAATTGATGTATGATGCAATAGAAATATGATAAACATTTGATTAATAAAGAATGTGCAGTGATTTTTATTGTTTTATGAACATTATCCAGAAGTTCAACATTACTTAAATATTTTACTCTTAGGTATAGTATGTATGTAATTAGGTATTAGTTTGAAATATTAGTCATATCTGAACCTATTAGTCTTTTTTAAAAGCTGATTCTGACGTTCTTGTGAAATCACTGTGCATCTCTACTAGGGCTATGCAATTAATCCGATTAATTTTCCTTTGTAATTTTAATTTTGGCTGCCAGTGTTTATGAAAGTAAGATAATTGAGAGAGCCATTATTGTGCAGCATTCTGTTTGTGATCTTATTCTGCCTCTGTTTTACTACTGGGTACCTTTTGGGTTTTTTAGATTTATTTATTTTTTCATTACAGCCATTCCAGTTAATGAGTGGGATTCCATTGTTTTTTTTTCATGTGATCTATATTTAATTTTAAAATAAAGTTCAGTAATTATACATTTCCATAATAATTGTGTTAAATACAGGGGGTAGCTATAACTTAACAGTTAGAGAAGTGAGTTTGTGACTGAAGGGTTGTGGGTTCGATTCCCAGAACCAGCCAACAGGATGAAGTGCCCTTGAGCACCGCTACAGTGGCAGCCCATCTTCCAGGTGTGTGTTCTCACTGCCTCAGATGGGTAAAATGCAGAGACAGTTATAAATAATTTATTATTTTAATAATAAATACCAATAATTGGCATCTCTGTATTGAGCAAAATATTTGTAATTATGATTTAGACTTACTTCCTACTGATGTACTTTTGCACAGTAATGTTGTTCACTTATGGTGGTCATTTTTTGAAGACGTATTTGAAATGAGGTATCCACCATAAAATAAAATCCATCTGTTTGCTGTTATTATTGTTTTATTTATATATTTATGTTTCCAAAGTTTTATATATGGTATTTAGGATACGTTGAGACATTGTCCCAATATACTATTCTAAGCATAAGCTGGGAAATACTACCAACTGTAGGATTTATCATAAAGGGAGTGTTAAGTTACTGCATTTGTTTTTGTGAAAACTTCTTAAACTTCAGAAACACACAATATTGTCTGATACACTTTATACTCTAAAAGTGTCTTGAAATATTGTGATGTTTTTGCCAATCACCCACCTCTTCCTCAACTGTGTTATTGACTGACTTGTTGAGAATCCCTTAAAACTAAACACTACCTTTCTTTTTCTGAGTTTTTTTTATCCAGGCAATATTTTAAGGATTATTTTAGTTATTTGCTATCGTTTTAAAACCTTCCAGACAAAAAAGTGATTGCGGATTGAGACTTGATGTAAATTGAAATTCTTTCTTGTACTGTTATTTTTTTAAGACTTTGCTAATTCTCTTGAGGCTAAATGCAGTCACATTCTAATGGCAATTTTCCAACATATAGTGTAAAGCTTTTCTAAATACTGTGGTTTTGTGACCAAAGCAAGACAAACTCTCCTTTTAAACCTCTTGATTTCAGAATCAACTCTGGATAAGCAGGTGTATACAACAGTTTTAGCATGCAATTTCTTTATCTTCTGTGACTGGTATTTACGTACTGACCTTCTGACCCACTGCCCTTCCCAAGTTTTATATGGATATTCCACACTTGGGAAAGACCAAATCTTACATTGTTACTCCCCTATCAAATTCTAGGATGGTCATGGAACACAATCTCCTTAATGTGCTTGGTAATTAGGCTCTGTTAGTTGATTACCCACCTTTTGTGCATCAAACTTGCTGAGTCACTTAAACTACATTTAGCTCGCCAGTGTTACTACTGAAATGGATGGGTATAACAAATGGGGCACAGCAGTTATAACTGAAGCCTTCAGTTAATTGTGTCCACACAATCGTCTTTGCAGTTTTATTAAGAATTTTGTACAGGGGTATTTATAAACTTCTCTATAAGCCTGATGTAATTATTATTATATTTTCTTTTACAGCCCACATTCATTCAGTGGCTCTTTCATTCAGTACACTTTGTGAACTCATGGGTATTATACGGTTTGCTCTGACTTGGTATGAACTGCTGACAAAGCCTGTTTAATTAAGATTGATCAATATGTATATATATTTAATAACCAATCCATGTCTTAAGTGTTTTGGCTGACCACCAAAAGTACACCCCATCAGTCACACAACATATGAATGTGAAGACCACAAAAGTCACCAAAGGAGCCACAGAAAACAGAAAAGAGCCTTTGGTGAAGTTCATTTTTTACCAGTTATATGTTTCTCTTGGGTGGACCTTAAGAGTATATTGTGGCTTAATTGGTTCTGCTACCCAGTAGTAAAGTTTCTCAGCTGTGATTGTGGTTGTAATATACATTTATAAAATGCTGCTTTGCTGTTGCTGATGTCGGACACGCTCGTCACCGATATCGCTCTCGGATATTAGAGACATTGCGTTGCAAAAGCAACAACCTGGAGCCTTAAATTCTGCAGCGTTGCAGCATGATATCAGTCAGTTTAAAATTCTATTAACATAAATGTTCACGCTCAACTTCGGAATAATGTCACTACTGTTATAGAGCTGCAAAGGCCTCCCGATGCCAAATTAGATTTTTTTCCTTCATATCAGTAAATTATCCTAATATTATCTTAATATAAGGGAGGCTTATCTTATTGTATTTGTTTTTTTATTTGGAGCATTTGAGGAAAGTGTTGGTGACCGTATTCTTAATAGCTTTCAGTATGGCTCTGTTGATTTCATGAAATCTACCAAATTTGACAAAGAACAATGAGCCTTATTAACAAACCATGCTTAAGAAGAAATTTTTGCCATTTGTGCCATTTTTCCCCAAAGATCCTGACATCCATTGGTGTTCTTATTTGTTCTTTGGTAAGAACTTAACTCTGCACTTCTGCAGATTTGAGTGCTGGCATGTTTGTGCAAAACAATTGGTTCTGAATATGATATTTCAAAAAATTCTGATTTTAACCAACATTTTTTTTTTAACCGTCACATTCTCCTCTAAAGCAGGTTTTGGGGCAAAGGTGGCAAAAATATTGGACTTTCAAATGGGTGTATTTACATCACTCACAGTACCCCAGCTACTGACTGAATATTCAGTGAGAATAAACATTAAAATGTAATTGTGGGGAAAAATCTGCAACTTTCTTGATTGTAAATCTCTTTGTAGACTTTTGGTTAACTTGTAAATCACAGTCATTACTCAACACTGTCTATAAGTATTCCATCAAGTTCTTCACCTCCTCATTTCCCATGTCTTCTCTTCAACCCTGGTGTATGAACTTGTCACGAGGCTGATGAGTGTAGATAATGATGGGAACTTGCTGAACATGTTTAAAGCTGGGGACATCCTCGTTCACACATCCATGCTGTGTTTGCCTTATGTTGAGAGCTGAGAAGTACAGGGCAAACGTAGAACTCTGAAGCCTTTAACATTCGCAGGCTGACTAGCATGCATGGAATCCTCATCCTCTCACCGGTGTCAGCGCCACCATCCCCCTTTTTTCATACTACTTCTGCACCAGCTTCATTCAATGTGTCCATAAGCAGGAGCTTTATTAACCATTAGGTCTATGGTAGAGCTTGCAGGGTGTGGATAAAACAACTGAGCCGTGGTCAAGGTTCAGCGTTAATATTGGTTTATCAAAACAAGTATACACTGATCAGCCAGAACATTCTGGCCACTAGTAAAGTGAATAGGACTAGTTATTTCATTAAAATGGTTTTATCATGGGATGGGATAAATTAGAAGCAGGGAAAAGGGGTGCGTGTATTGACCTGAGCTACTTTGACACATGCATTATTGTGATTGATAAGTCAGAGCATCTCCTAAAAGGCGGGTCTAATCAGAATCGTGTTTATTGGCCAAGTAAGTGAGTGAACACATACAAGGAATTTGATTCCGGTAGTTGGTGTCTCTCAAGCACAGCAGTAAAAAAACAACAACAACAATGTAAAATAAACAATGAAAAGAATACTGAAGAAAAATATAATATACAATAGTATACAATCTAC
>JBBIGC010000001.1:38884627-38907620 GCA_037576955.1 Lepidarchus adonis
AATGTTTATCAGTACATTGCAGAAAATAATGAACTTTATCACAATATGCTAATTTTTTGAGAAGGACCTGTATATGTTCAATGTTTCAGTGGTTTTCACAACTCAGCAAAATTCACAACAGGTGTCTGATCCATGAATCGACCAGCACATTTCCTGTTTCAATCAGAATGAGTATTTAAACACTCCTCCTCATCATGCTGTTCAAATTTTGACCTCGTGAGACCAAGACAACACCTAACAATTGATCAACAGTACCTCAACACCGTGAGTCTTCTTAGACAGAAGTGACCATTGAGCTTAGTGTCGCTCAGCGTCCTCAGTAGGATGATAGAGATACAGAGAAACTGGAAGTGTCACAGAAAGACATAGAAGTGGACATCCTTTTGCCACAGCCCACACTGCGGCTGCACTTTCTCCAGACCTGAATCCCATAGAAACCTATGATATCTGCTGAGTCACCACGAGGTTTATAACTCTGAACTCAGAACTTCAATGACCCGAGGGCCACCCTTTAAGAAGAGTGGGATGCCTCAGCAGAAGTCGACTTGTGAACAGCATGAAACATTGTTGTCAAGCTGTAATTGATGCTCACATGACATTATTGAGACGCTGACATTTTTTTGTTGTGGTTTACTCACCACTATTGTTGGCTTTTGTTTCAATAAATTGTTGGAGAAGAAGAAATCATTATTACATGCTTTTACTTAAATGCCCTACTTTCATGATAGAATATCATTGTGAAATTTACGCTTTCCATAAATTTTCCCCAAATGCAAAATATCCCTCATTCTTTGTGGGTGTATATGTATGTATGTATGTATGTATGTATGTATGTATGCGTCCAAAGTGCTTCTGCTGCAAATAAATGGTCTGTTTTTCAACACTGTGTAAATATTCTCTCTAGTCACATTTATGTATTCACCATATTTACATAAAAAATAAAATCAAATCATGATGCATGTTCCACCAGGAAACTTAAATGAATAAGGTCAGGAGGTCTGAGATTTACACCTGTCATAAGAAAACCTCTTGCAAAGTTCATCCACAACTACAAAGAATATAAATCTTTTCCCTCAATGACAAACAGGACACACACCACCATTTCAGCGCCAAACTGCCAGCGCACTCTGTCATTCTGTGGCTAGAGGAGGCTGAAGAGAGGCGGTAAACACACACACATCGCACCTGGAAGAGAAATGCTTAAACAAAGAGCTCTGAAAGTGCATCTCTTCTTGCTTGGCGGGCCCTCGCCTGGCACCTCACGTAAAATGCTACAGGAGAGAGGTGCTGCATTTTAAGCCGCATGAGCTGAGCTGCTCTTTTACACTGATCTCAGAGCAGTCTCTCAGGTTAGGATAGCATTGGGAGTGGCCTTAAAAAAGCTGGTCCTGGATCAGGGTTACCCTTCCCAGGAGAGGACAAGTGCCAAGCGGCTGCCATCTTCACACGGATGAGCCTGAGTGACTCCAGAGTGGACAGAAAGGGAGGGGAGAGAGACATGGAGGGAAAGATTCCTGCGCCTACAGGGAAGGAAAGCTGTTCTTTACATGACAGCACACACTAGTGGGAGATGATTGTATGAAGGAAGATGAAATTTGATTAAAGCCTGAAGCTTGAAAAAGCAACCAGAGATGACAATGTATACTATAATTTAACACAACATAAACAGTACTTTTACAATGTAATAAAAATGGGTCTTCAGATGATGTTGTACAGTATAGGTGGAAACATACTGAAACAAACATTCTGTTGAGTATATTAAGCAAAAATAATTTAAGAGACTTTTTTGCCCACAGTATGTTGTCAAATATAAAATCTGGGGTAAATTACCTTAAACCTAAACAGCAAAAATGATCTTATACAACTCACTTCTTATTTCCAAGACATATAAAGGTGACAGAAAATGATAAGCTAATCATAAGCCAGTATTCATGAGATATCCCAATGCTGACAGGAACAATTGAGTAATACACTCTCTCTCAGCACTGTCATCATTTAGTAATAGAAGCCAAAAGATTTATTTAGATTTATTGTGCTCAGCACATCTACTGAAATGAACATTAGTCAACATAAATAGTCTATAAATGTTCATATGAGTAATATTAAAGTGATTATTAAGTAAGCAGGTTCAGAAAATCATTTTTCTGTACATGACATTAACAACTAATTCACTTTGTCAATCAACCACTGCAGCTATAATTTACATAAATACAAAATACAATTAAGAGAGAGAAAAAGGATACATGCATATGAGTTTCTAAAAAAAACAATGGCCATTGTAAAATAACTCGAGTGAAAGAGTAAAAACACAAAGAGAACCACACAATTACTAAACATGTAGCAGCAATGCCCCAAAGCATGAAAACAAGCAGTTCCCTTCCCCCCACTGCATCAGTCAATCAAAAACTCCCTGTTTTCCCATAGCCTTCAGCAGTGTGAAACATAACCGTAACCAAAGCCATAACCTGCGCGCTCATGCTCAAGCTATCACTACACTGAGCACATGAACATAGCAAATGATGCCATTGGCATGCTGACCGTGGTGACTTCCTATTAAACCTGGATTGGCTCTTGAATTAAATAGTTTGAACTGATTTATGAGTGTTATCAACAATGGTTGTTATCGTTTATGTAGTGCTTTCATTCAACCAATTACAGAAAATGGTCATTAGAAAAAAAGTCTATCAAACATCATAGACACCTCATAAAACAGTTTAAAAGGTTTTTGTTCAATAAGGAACAAGATATGAAGACACTCAGATGATCACTAGGTCATGTTGGCTGTCTCCACATTCTGCAAATGAAATGCAAATATGCACCAAAGGTCTGGAAGACACTGCCACTAAAAAATATAATTCATATTCATACACTTTTACTAGAACTTCACTCCTTTCTTTTAATTGCTGAACATTCATTGCAGTTTGCTTAATTCTTCATAAAATTCTTGCACGTTTGATTTTATTCTGCCATGGATTTAAGTTTCATATGCTTACAGTACATCAATTAAGATTTTTTCTCTTCATTTTTTGAGCTGCATTATAATGATATGAAAAGTGGTATCAACAACTTTAAAAATTACTATTAAATGTTTATAAACACATGAAAGCACAAGTGACCTTGCCAAATAATGAGCCTAACTATTCTGTTTAACTGCATAATATCTGTGACCCTTATTCATTACATGTATGCCTTTAATGCTAATACATAGTGATCTGTGATTTATTCATGCTACAAATTTAAGATGAATGTAGTGTTAGGAATGTATTGTATGTATGTAAATTATTGGTAAAGAGTGGTGTATGCTGGGACAGTTGATTAAACCCCAATGTGTTAGCTGAATGAAGCATATTCATCAGAGACCTGATACGATTCTATTTATGTGTTATAAATGCTTATTTATAGGTGTAATTGATGTAACATTAAGCTATGCAAATATCATAGTGATTTATAACTTATAAAAGGTAATATTATTGCAAACTGGAACTATATAAAATAAAAATATTTATTATAAGAATGTCGCCAACAAGTTCTTGTATGAACAGTAGAAAGAGTATTAATACTGGCCTCTCACTGTAATGGATCAGTTTAGGTCTCCACTACAGGAAGCTAGAGCAATTCTAATTTGAGGCACCAACACCTACATATACTGACATAGTAAAATCTCTGCCCACTGCAGCCCAAGCAGAACATTCAACCTCAACGGCTGCAAGGGGGCTGTAAAAATGAAACCCATCTTTAGACTCACTAATGGCTTGGGATCATTAGGGAGCCCCTAATCCATGCCCACTTATTCATACTTCTCTTGAGGAGCACAGCGCAATCCCTATTTTAAACATCCTGTCCCTGAATGCCCAGTACTCTCTGCTCACACAAGTCAGAGTGTATGAAAAGTGGAAAGAAAACATCTTTTGTATGCCATTCATGATTTAAGTCTCCTTAAAAATCTACTGGTCCTTAGAGACACAAAGAGAAAGATATGCTGTTTGTGAGGGAAAGACAGTATGAGAGAGAGAAAGAGAGAGAGCAATGTTATGCACAATTCAGCTGCAAATGTAGCTGCTTTAAGATGGAACCATTGCTAACAAGTAGTATAAACTCTTCCAAGAAGAGTAGAGGCTGTTAACTAAGTGGAGAAACATGCGATGCTTGCTAACAGGATTGACTGTTTAAAAATAACAACTAACTGCCTACAGCCAACAGCTGCAAGACAAATCATCAACTGCATACACGAATCAACTGCCATAAAACATTATCTCCATATATGTGTAAGTCTCCCTCCTGTTTCCAGAACAGCTCCGACTGTGGTTCGAACACCTTTCTATCTTAGCAAGCATTCTGTCCTACAGTAGCACGTCTCTGGGGTTAGACTAGACAGGATAGCCATCAGTTCCTACATGTATCAATGAACTTTGGGAACCCTGACCCTGTTGCCAAGTCACTAGGTGATCAGGATCACTTTCGGGAAGGTATTAACTACTGTACATTAGGAACCCCAGACAAGACCAGATGCTCTGGTCCCAGTCTCTATTGATGCCACTGAGACAAAAATTCTATTTCCATTTTTTCCTTGTTATTGAAGAATAAGATCATCAGTTACCATTTTCAATGGGTTAAATTTGCTACATTTCATAATGAATGGCTCAAAAAAGGTCCAACATGTCTTAGGGTCTAAAATTAACACCCATTCAAAAGTAAGACCTTTTCTCCTTCTACTGTAAGCTACTATTTTGGAGATACAAGGCTTTATACAATGACAATAGATACATGTGAAAAGATGGAGATAGTGAGCCAGGGTAATTTGTGCATCACAGACATGTAGATAATTTGTTATAATCACAGTGTTTTTCTACTATTTAACAAACATTTATCTTGCTCTGAATGGATGTAAGCGAGAGTGAACATTCTATGAAGCATGTTAATTAAATCAGGCTGGCTTAGCAGAGGAAGAGGTAGATACAGTATGTTTGCTCAGTCTGCCTTCCACACCACTGCTCTCCAACATCCACAACATGGAGAATGATGGCAGGAAAGAAAACAAATGCATGATGTAAGAGTGTTAATTTTAGAAGACAGCTACATTAATGTGGAAAACAAAGAGGATCTTCCCTCTAATCAATGGCAGAAGTGTTGATGCATTTATTATCAATAACAATTACATTTTGTTAACCCACAATGTACCTACTGGAGTTAAAGAACACACCTGTGAATTCCTGACACTTGTATATGAAAATGGCTCACTAGTCTTAGTGAATTTACAACATGGACACCTGTAAATCATCACAAATTCAATATAAACAATGACATTACTAACCTGGAGCACCAAGTTAGCAATGGAATATGAACTTGACTATCCATTCACGGAACCAGCTAAACAAACAATGAAATAAGGTTCTCAAACACAGAGTTTAAGAGGAACTTACTGCTGTATCTAAGATACAAAAACAAGAAAAAAAGAAAAACAAAAAACAAAAAAACAAACAGTAACTATTTTTATACATCATAGCACAGGACATTGTAAAAACAAAAATGATCTAAAATGAGGGAACAGGCATAAAAAAGGATAATATAAGATACAAAAATGAATTAAAAAACAATGCCATAATTCCAACGCTGCACATAACTTTCATTTTCCAAATGCACACCAATAGAATTGTTTGATTCAGCTTTACATTCACCTACTTTTAGGTGCAATTGTTGGCCAAAGAGAACCGTAAACGTGTGATCAGTGGCAGGTAGAAAAAACAGCTTTCAGCAGCTCTTCATTAGTGTAAAGCGAGGTTGGCTCTAACAAGGCCAGGGGCAGGAGAGTGTGAGAGAGTTGTTCTTGGTAGACTGTGAGGCTGGCTGGGTTAGTGACACCACAGTCTCACAGCCAGTCTGATAAGCTACCAGCAAGGGGGGAAAACAGTGACTCATCAAGAAGTACAGTCTCCACAGGAAAAACATGTCTATGCGCGTATAGGCACTTGTTGGTCTGACTGCAGTGAGACTGCACTCTGCACAGTGTACTGACTGCGCATGTGCATGCTCCTGTGTATCTAGAAACTACAAACTCCCACAGTGTCCAGATAGAGTGAGCGCCAGAGAAAGAGACAGAGCACAGAGAGACAGCTCACAAAGACCTTGTGTGAGAGGAATGCGTGTAGCCGTGCGCTTGTGTACTATTGAGTACTTAACACTTAGAAGTAGAATTACTTGTGCTTTGTTAAACATTTCATTCACTTAAATAAAATTAATTGCTTTTCAGTTCGAATTTATATAGAGGATACGCATTGACATCACTTTCAATGTCTCTTTGTTTGACGTAGAGGCAAAATATGCTATATTTTATATAATTAAATGCATTTACTTAATTCTGGAAGACCAAGAACTGCTCGTATGCTGGTCAGAAAGACAAATCTAAATCCCCATTTGAATGCAAAAACCTGCAGGAAAATTTAGCAGACTCAGGAGTGGTGGTGCACTATTCCACTGGGCAGTGATGCTTGCACAGACAAGACCTTCATGGAAGAGTCAGCACAAGAAAACCGTTCCTGTGTCCCCATCATAAAATCAAACATCAGTAGTATGCAACAGAACATCTACAAAACCCTGATGCATTTTGGACACAAGTACCGTGGACTTAAAATATAACTCTTTGGACATTTGTACCATCATTTGTATCGAAGTGAGATGTTGCACGGAGCCCCAGGTCAATGATTTCATCTTCTAATAATTGCTCCAACAGTTAATCTCATCTCACCAAACTACTTGCCTATTGTAGATTGGTTCATCCCAGTCTTGTGCAGGTGTACAATCTTGTCCCTGGTATCACCAGACAGCTCTCTGATCTTGACAATGGTGGACGTTGGAATCTGACTGTTTGAAGGTGCGGACAGGTGATTTTTTATACAAATACAGGTTCAAACAGGTGCCATTAATACAGGTAACAAGTGGAGGACAGAAGAACTTCTTAAAGTAGTAGTAACAGGTCTGTGAGAGCCAGAAATCTTGCTTGTCTTTAGCTGGTAAATACTCATTTTCTGCACCGTTATGCAAATAAAGAAAAGTAAGACGTGTATATCTAACACCAGTCTCGCAATAGGTAAGCAGCTTGGTGTGAAGAAATCAACTGTTGGAGCAATTATTAGAAAATGGAAGACATACAAGACCACTGATAATCTCCCTCGATCTGGGGCGGCATGCAAGAGCTCACCCCGTGTGATAAAAAATCCCAGAACCACACAGGGGGACCTAGTGAATGACCTGCAGAGAGATGGGACCAAAGTAACAAAGGCTACCATCAGTAACACACTACGGTGCCAGGGACTCAAATCCTGCAGTGCCAGACGTGTCCCCCTGCTTAAGCCAGTACTTGTGAGCATTTGGATCCAGAAGAGGATTGGGAGAATGTCATATGGTCAGATGAAACCAAAATAAAACTTTTTGGTAAAAACTCTACTTGTCGTGTTTGGAGGAGAAAGAATGCCGAGTTGCATCCAAAGAACACCATACCTACTGTGAAGCATAGGGGTGGAAACATCATGCTTTGGGGATGTTTTTCTGCAACGGGACCATGACAACTGATTTGTGTAAATTAAAAAATGAATGGGGCCATGTATGTTGAGATTTTGAGTGAAAACCTCCTTCCATTAGCAAGGGCATTAAAGATAAAACATGGCTGGGTCTTTCAGCATGACAATGATCCCAAACACACCACCCAGGTAATGAAGGATTGGCTTCGTAACAAGCGTGTGTGAAAACCTTGGTTTGACCTCGGTCATTGCCAACAAAGGGTATATAAAGTATTCAGATGAACTTTGTTTATTGACCAAATACTTATTTTCCACGATAATTTGCAAATAAATTATTAAAAAATCAGACAGTGAGATTTTCTTTCTCATTTTGTCTCTCATTGCGGAGGTAAAGCTATGATGAAAATGACAGGCCTCTCATCTTTTTAAGTGGGATAACTTGCACAATTGGTCGCTGACTAAATACTTTTTTGTCCACTGTACGTACGTACGTACGTACATACATGCATACATGCATACATGCATACATACATACACACACACACAAACGTGGACAAAATTATTGGTACCTATTCGTTACAGAAAAAAACCCCACAATGGCCACTGAACTAACTTTAATCTGACAAAAATACATGATTTATTGAGAATTAACAAATGAAAATCAGACATTACTATTTAATTGTGATCCAACAGAAATGTTCTAAACAATAAATTAACAGCCCATTGTACACATATGGGAAGACATGGAAAGACTGCATGAGAGAAATGTTCAGAGTGAGTATGCGCAATGATATACTGTGTTATTTTATTGAAAGAAAATCTGCTACTGTTAAATAAGATTTTGGTAGTTTGTAAAAAGGTTGCTCAGTTTTTACATGCATCAATACAAAGCTTAGAAAAGGTACTTTTTTGTTAAGGAGCTGTGTACAATATGAGAGGCATGAGGCATTTCCCCCAGTATGTTCAATCATGCACTTAAATGTCCAGGACTTCGTGCCCCAGCAAATTCAGCTCAAGAGTAATCTGTTTGATATAAAAGAAGCCAGCAGTAACCCCAGATTTTCATCAAGTGATCAGAAGATAGCTTGGGATGTCTTTCGGCAAGGAGATTCACAAAAAACAATGGAACAAAACTAAAATTTGTCTTAGAACATATAGACAACATTTGCCTAGGAACAGGTCTTTTTTATATAGAGTTGTTCGGCCAAACTACCAATACACATATTCAGTGAACACCAAAGACCATACCAACTGTAAGGCATGGTCGCGAAAATATTATTGTTTGAGGATGTTTTGCTGCCTCAGTCACTGGGCAGTTTGTGGCCATTGATTCAGCTATAAATCATGTCATTGTCCATGAAGAAAATGTGAGATTATCTGTTCAAAAGTTGAACTTGAACCAGACATGGACCTTTAAACAGGACAATTTCACCAATGACTAACTAACAATTGAAGGTTTTGTTTGCCAAATCAAACAAAACCCTCAAAAAAAGATATTTGAGTCAAACTAACTTTCTCCAATAAAGAATACTACATCTGTAGAGATTTTTTTGTTTAATAAAAAAAAAAAAATCAACTTTGTGGTTTTGTGTATATGTAGGCACTGTTGTAAACAATGAGTCTGAAACATTTGCTTTTTCAAATGTGTTGAAAAAAAATTTATATACTTTTATAGTATATAAGTATAAAATACTTATTTTTTCACACGGCTGCATAGCGTGATCACTAAAAGAATGCACATTTTAAATTTTTTTACTAAAGTGTAATACAACAAACAATTACCAGCACAATGTTTGTGTAAAGTATGATCTTTTACATTTTTAAAGATTACAGAATTTGTTCACTCTTTTCACTATCATTACAGCATGCACTTAAACTGGCATGGACTCTACAAGTTTGTGCAACAGTCTGTGATGAGAAGATCAAATGAGTCTGCTGATCTTACACTTCAGTTAAAAATAGTGACTTCTGTAGAAAAGTCTCAACCCTCAATGCTAAATTTGCTTAGATTTGAATAGCAACAGATTATTTCAGAGTTTAAATTTGAAAAATCTCACATTCTTGGTTCCCATTTCACATCTACATACATATCTGGTTTGTGCACTTCTGTTCATTAGCCTGTCACCACAAAACACACACTAAACTCATGTACGTAAACCCTGAAACTGATGAAGCTGCATTAGTTTATGCGCTCAGGATTTGGTTTAAGTTTTTTCCCCCCAGGTACATGGTGTGTTGACGAAGGGTTTTGGGGTGGGGGGATGGGGGAGGGTGACAAGAATGGTCCAAAATCCTCCCGCCACTCCTGTCACAAGGGCTGTTGCCATGGTAACGGTCACAAAGTATCATCATCGCTTGAGCACCTTTTTGTAAGTTGTTGTGTCACATGCTCAGTGTAAGCTTGTTTGGCAAAGCCAACAGAATTGGACAAAATGTCAAGAAACATTAAAGCAATACAGCAGGCATCAAAGTCACTGCACCAGGGGAAGACATAAATAGAAGATCTATAGGGAAAACACACGACAGCCAGCACCCGACAAAAACTTTGAAAATGAGGATTTTAAAGACAAAAACTGAGCAATTAATAATAACGTCGCTGATGTAACATACTGCTGACAGACTGGATCAGTCAAGCCTGTTCTTTACGACTGTACCTGAAATAAGCAGATGTCTGCCTAGAAGAATTCTATAATAAAAGATAATCAAATACAAATAAAAGACAATACACAGTCATGGAATACTGGTATTTACATTTGATTTTATAGATTGAAGCTTGTATTGAAATGTGATAGAAATTCATATTGCTTCTATTACAACCTTGCTAAAAAAACATTTTTAATAAACTGCAACGACAGATGACCTCTAGGCAGTACACCCAAAGTTATTTGGACATCATCTTCACCACCTTAGAAACAAAAGGCAAATGCTCCAAGCATACAGTTAAAAAGGCCAAGAAAGGTCCCTGATGTCACATGGCATCACTTCATTATTTTAGTGTGAAGAAGCTCCTACAACTTCAGTGCTGGAAGTCCAGAGTTTAGCATAGCCTTGTGATTTCCTTCCTCCAGGACTGGGGTTTAGGAACACTGGTTTAAAGGAGTTAGATTTAGTACAACTTTGTCAAATCATTGACAGCTCCCCCTCTAAACATTTCCCCTTAATCGATTCCATTCTGGTTACGTTTGGTACAGTAAAAGGTTTTTGGCAGCGGTAGCTTTGGCTAAGGTTATATCAGATTGTTTGTCTACATCTTGAGAGCCTCTAAAGAAAGCTCTTATGCCTCTGACCATACACCAAAATGAGTCACTGCTATTCAAGGAAACCCTGATCAATAAAACAAAAAGGTTCGGGTGTAATGGAGCCATAATGTTGAGGTAAGGAGGCAATGACAGAAACAACTCCTTTAACCTACTCTGAGAAAAAAAACAAAATTATTCTAACTGAACATATCAGACAATACAAACTCTGACTGCATTGGATGAATAATGGAAAAGCAACATTCCACCTGGGCCTCTGCTACTGTGCTGCTTTCTGAAATATGTAAACTTAAGCGCATTACTTTAGACCAATGTGCCTGATCTGCCAAATCACATAATTGCATTGAAGAGGTCTTGCTGTATTACACCTTAGCCTCTGTACCGTCACAGGTACGAGAGTAAAGAGTTATTTGCCTTCTTATTTGCTCTCTCTCTAGTTTCTCTCAGTAGAGTCGGTCTCTCAGTCAGTCACTGCCGCTGCACCCCCCACCCCCCACCCCCTCAAGATCTTGTCAGAAGTCCAGCCAGGCTAGCAGCGTGCTCTTCTGCTGGAGCTGGCAGCAAGACCTGGAGCTCGCCCAATAGCTCAGATGAGAGGAGTCGTGTCTAAGCTCAGACCCCCATCCCCAAGGGCTTCCAATAAACCAGACACAAAACCTCATAGCTGGTGATTCACATCACAGTTCAATTCCTAAAATGCCAGAAGGCAGTTAGGGTTAAAATGAAAATTAGAGGTTATACATCATTTGAGGAGAGCATTCATAAAGCTAAATTGTACTAATATAAGGCCTTCATGGGTAGTGACAAACCTACAGAATATAGTGCTCAAGAACTCCGTAAAACAGCTTTAAGTTTCATTATACATGTTGGTTTATTGAAAGAAAATTTTTTTTGTCAATTCTTATTTTTTCATGGAGGCTTTGTTGTGTTTTTTTTTTTTTTTTTTTTTTTACAATTACTCTAGTAAAGAACTTTAAAACTTTGTTTGAAATGAACTTTATTATTTATTACTACTATTATTATTATTACCACTATTACTTCTGATTCCAGTTGGTGTGCGGACTTATAACAGCTGCTTACTGCCAACACAAGTTGACTTATCAAATACATTGATATGTAAAGTGACACATTTTGGCTTGGAAACTATGTAGTGCACCATGTCATCTGACTCTGTAGCTTGGTGTATTTCTTGTATGTCACAGTGATATAATGCTGATGTGGCATAGCTTGCCAAGTGAAACGACTTGTTAAACTGAACAAAGGTAAGCACTTTAAAAAGATGCAGTGAAGCATTTCCTATACTTGCCACTTTGTGGTTGATTGGCATGAAGAAAACTACAGAATAACAAATGGCAAGGGTTTTCAAAATGCCACTCATTACAGTGTAAAGCAAGCTTTTTTCAGGCTTGAGTGAAGTGAGCTTCATTTTGCAGTTTCTAAGATTTTCATGGCAATGCTGTGACAAAGTAATAGCAGAGTCGCAATATTCCCACTGACCCTAATAGTAAAATTAGTTTGTTTGTCAAATCAATAATAACAAGACACAAAATTCTTAAAGATGGCATGAGCCATGTTTTCCTTCTCTTCATATGCTGCAAAAGACTGCAAATTGCATACAGGTATATTGTTCTGAAAACAAAAACCTTTTTAAAAAATACTTGCTGCAGTGAATAGACCAATGTAAATGACCCAGAAACACCCTACTCATTAACTTCCAACTGTAGTGTAATGATGAAAGAACCTATCCCTAGGAACTGCTATTGACAGACAGGTGGGCTGGTTACAGTCCTCCATAATAGAAAGAGAAATACCCAGCCATTTTTCTAATTTCAAAAACATCCATCTACACAGACGTCTCAGACTACCTCTACCTAGATGAAAATATCAGGCAAGTCCAAACAAGGCTATTTCTTTAACTCATTATAACAATTTTCTGTGTGACATGTTTTGTGAGATATAAGTGTGAGACAGTAGAAGTAACGCAAAAAAATATCCTAAAGTATATTTTTTAAGATCATAAAATAAAGGGAAAGAGATGTAAATGGAGAGAAAATGCATTGTTTACTGAGAAACTGGAGAGATGCGAGTACTAAAGCCATTTGAAATCCTTAAAGCTCCAAATTAACACAGACTTAACAGGTTTCGGATTAACTACGATTTCTTAATTCATTTGAAAGAGTCAGAAACACACACAAGACATTACTTATTTTGTTAACCTGGTACCTTTGAGGTGTGGGAACACTAATTTTAAAGACTTGGGACTTCCACTCCATTAACCTCTACCGTGTCCTTATAAGAATCATCAACATTAAGCCTCATTCCCAAAAATATAATCCGATTAGAAATAATAATAATAAACTCCCTTAGGGTAAAATTAGTGGAGCACAGGGCATAACAGTTTATGTAGGTCCCAGTGGAATGTGCTTTCATTTGTCACAAAACACTGTTAAAGTACAGTTTAATCACAACAGAGTTTTTAATTCAGAAAAGAAATGAGTGAAACCTTCATTGCCAATCAATGTTTAAACATGAAAGTATTTACAAGTGCATGGTTAGGTTCTCAAATTCAAGTGAAAGCTACAAGACTGACCAGTAACAATAACCTGAGAAAGAGTATAGTTCAGATTTGACACAAGTACCAATATTGATATCTTGATTTTGATTCTGAAATATGGATACATCTTAAATGGGAATATTAACATTTATACAGAATGTATGTCAAGCAGCCAAAAACCAGTTAACATTTAGACAGACAACTGGCAGTCAAAAATGCAGTGTTAAAGGACATGGGATTTTTCATATTCAGTTATTGAGATAGTACCATAAAATAACTGAATTTTGATAACCAACCCTATTTATGACTTCTCACTTCTTCACAAAAGACTTCATGAAAGCTTGATTCACTGCTCATCAATGCCCGTTTCATTATGCTAAAGGCCCTTTGTGAACAATGTGAGAAAGTACAGGCTCAAGTTACTATAGATGAATCAATCTCAGACTTGTCTCAAGATGTGGCTCACAGAAGACAAAAATCAATGTGAAATGTCAAGGACAATGGCAATGTAAGGGTCTTGTTGCTACAGGTCAAGACATTGACATACTGAGAAGACTATTGTTGGACTACAGTAAGGAAGACAGTAATTTGAAATAACTTTTTGACTGGTAATGCAGATATGCTCAGACACTCTAGGAGTTTAGCAGCACCTCTTCGCTCAGTTTCCAGTGGGATTTAATAAATTACACCCACTGATGAGTAGCTTTACATTTACTTACCAAAGACTTCATCCTGAGAATTCTCTGTGTGCCTGTGTATCTAAAAAAATCAATAACTTCCATTTGCTTCCATTTCCCAAAGCAAGCCAACTGAAAAAGGTAGGTGTAAAGATAAATACAACTCTTAATAAGGCCTATTTGTCTTCATGCCCTTCTCTTAATGCATTCATTTACAACAAGGCAGGGTATGGATTTCAGTTTTGGATAATGTGGACTAATGTGACTGGATCCATTTACTCCCTCCTTACAAAATACCCCAATTTTCTTGACAATTTCTATCCTCTAATATTCAGAGTGTAAACCTTTGCTCGTTTAAATAAAACAATATTGTGGCCATTTCACTATGCATTCTTCATAAAAAGTTCTGAAAGAATTAGGGCACAACTAGTTTGAAGCATTGGCTCTGGAATTCTTCACTGCATGCCTTACAGTGCACTTTGCTCCTGTCAAAAGTGATCCATTGGCCAAATCTTGACTTGATAAAGCATCCATCGATCAATACTGGGAGATGTGAGAAAGGCACTGTGTAGACTCATAAGGGATAAAAATAAGGCTACAGATGATCATTTCTGATGTTAGCACAGATGACAGAGGTAATCGGATCAGTTGGGGATTCAACCAGACAAACAGCAACAGCAGAGAGGCAAAAAGAGGAATGAGGGAAAGGCAGAATTCTGCACAGAGCACTGCAGCAGATCATGAGCAAAGTGCATATGAATAATTCCACAGAAATACACTCCGGCAGATGAGGAGACCAGGACTATAAAATAAACCACCACGACTTCTCTCCACTTTGTTGCAGTAAAATTCAATAAATCTTACAATAGATCACAAATATTGTCTGAGATGAACAATCTGAATCTGAAAAAAAGGAAAGAATGAGCACCAGTCTGGCTGAGGAAAGAAGAGCAAAAAAAAGGCACCTGCACACACCTTCAAATTATAGCAAAGCATTTGGTTCCAAATAATGAGTTGAAAGAGGCTGAGAAAGGTCATTGAGTGGTAAGTGTGTTGTTAAAGGGCAGCAGGGACATTGCTTTGGCCCAGCGAGTGGTACTGTGGCTCAGTGAGTTGTGTCAAACCCTAGGTTGAAAAGCTGAACACTGAATGGCTTAACCCTCCATGCAGTTCCAGCTGGCATGGAAGTCCTCTTCTGCTGCTATAGCAACAGACAGATTGTGAACTGAAGCAGTGTGCATCTGCCTCTGGTCCCTGGAGGCCAGTGGACATTGCATTGGCCATAATTCCAGAATGACTTCATGAAAACTAGTGGATAAATGGACACTGCTGGAAGTGTGTGAATTGCATATGATATGGAAGAAGGAGGCATGGTGGGAGAGGAGCAGAACAAGGAAAAACAAAGCAGTGTTTAACAAAGGCTCTCATTTTCAAAGCTAGACATACTAAAATATATAAGGAAATCACACATACAGGATAAAGGTTCATTACCGGGAATTTAAATGATCTTTCAAGAACCTTTCCATAATGTTACTGTTAAACCTTAAAAACACTCCTCAGGCTGTTTTACAAAGTATCCACAGAAAAGTTGAAAGTGATTCTTCTACGGCACCATTGAAGAAGAACCTTTCCTAGTACCCGATGTTTAAGGGGCAATTTTCAAATAAAGCACTTAACTAACAAAATTATGTCAAAGTTGATGGAGATTGCACTGCACTATGAAGTCTAATTGCATGACCACATGGCATAGCTTTACAAAAATGTTAAGGACCCAGCATCTTTCAGGAAAGAGTAAGAATACCTTATGTTAAAAAAATACATTTACCACAAATATTGCAAAACTAAGCCTCTTACTGTAAGTTGAAGGAGCCATCCTTGCACTTTCTGAGGCGTGGCATGTATAAGAATTGAGAGAAAGGGAGGAACAGAATTCTATCTACATTACATGTGTTTCATTAGCACAAGTAGTACCCGGCAAAGTGGACAACAAAGGGCATTCAGACATTTTAAGAGAGATTCCAAACCATAGGGAACAAAAATGTTCAGTTGGAAGAGAACATCAAACTGTGCAGGGAGTAATGAAAAACATTCCACCCATTGGTCACCCATGTGGTGCTGTGCGCTGGACGTTCTAAAAAAAAAAAAAAAAAAGAAGATATTTAATCAACAGCAGCTGCCTAAGCCTGCATCCCCTGCTCAGAGTGTAGGGAATAGAAGGGCACTGCTTAGGGACACTGTGGAACAGAGTGCAGCTTTAAAGATAGTGGGAGACAAAGCAAGAGGGAGCACACTGGGAAGGAAAGAAAGCAGTCTTGAGAAGAAAGAGGACAACAACACAGGAGAAGGAGGAAGTGCTCAGGCTTAAGGAAGGACAGGGAATAGGCTGAGAATTCAGGTGAGTAGAACAGAGAGATCTCAGTGCATGACATCCTGTGTGGGTGGCATTACCAGTAGCTAGCCTAGGCTGAAGATATCTGACCCTCCATTATTCCTTCCTTGTGATGCAAGCAATTATTGATAAGTCAGTCAGTTTCTGCTGCAGGAAACTATGCTTCCCAATAAAAACACTAATGCACAATGACGCCTCCTTTTCAACTGCTCCCCTCAAAACCACTGCACATTAGGAAGGTAATTTGGGATATTATTAGCTTGGGTGCCAGTGTATTTTGCTCCTGTCCTGACAGGCTTGAGCGGCTATACTCAGACTGTCAGTGAGCTCTGTAATAAGGAAGCAAGTGGGTGGGAATTTTGCTGATATACAATAGTCATTTTTTTTGCTTTTCACCCACTTTCACATTTGGAAGGTTCCAAATCATTAGTGCTGAAACAAACAACAGCGTTACACAAACTGTCTTCAAAAAAGAGCAAATCTATTAGAATCTTCATTAGAGTCATTAACAACTCTACAAGGAGCTAAATTACAGTCCAAATGCAAGCGACAACTCCAATGCATTTTGAAATAAAAACCCATACCATAATGCCATAGATCATTTCATCACTTCTGCTTTCACTGAACTACTACATAGTTCCAGCTGTGGTGCCACAACTGACCGACACTCTCTTCAGGCATAATTCTGCTGACATGAGAGCATTAGATAAGGGTGCAGCAGTAACATTTCTACCAAATTGGCAGCTGTTAGAAAAGCTTTGGTTAATCTAATGACTAGCAGTGTGTTGCGCTCCTGGCTGCTCGTGCAGTGCAGAGCACAAGGCTGAGCTGATTGGCAGCCGAACGTTTGCTCCTATCAGCCTGTCTGTCAAGGTCAATGCTACCATCTGCCTATGATGAGGGTGGGGGGTGGAGATAGCGAGACAGACTGACCAAGTTTCTTTGGACTTTGGAATCTAAACCGAAATCACCCGTCGTCTTTCTTTTCTTATTCTTTTCTCCCTCTCTCTGATCCATCATTTATTTAGACCTGTCTTCTGTCATCCACAGCGATGTCACCTCCATCACATAGAGGAAGAAAAATCCAGACTGGAGTGAAAACAGTGCCAAAGTCTAATCTGGACTTTACATTACAGGCAAACTGAACTGACATTGCGTAACTGATTATAAAAATGAATGACAGAATTAATGACTTAAAGTAAATGAAACTGATAATTTAAGTAGGTCATGTGATGGTGTAAACATGACTATATATATAATTATTTTTATTTCAGATCTATATTTATATATCTATAACCATGGTAAAACTAATATTCAAGTAGTAGACATGAACCAAAATAGTAAAGCAAATATTTTTTTTGACACAAGATAACATTTAGTCAAAGGCTGCTTTGATTTATTATTTAAGATATGCAGAGCAACTGCTTTCATAAAGTTCTATTACACTCACATTATGAGATCATATTTAAGGACTGTACTGTTCAATGCAATATTGTTCTGAGCATCTTCATAGCTCGTTAACCTTTTCTACTTGGTATGATTCAAAAGTACAAATCATTGTAACACCTAGTCTAAAACAAAACAAAATCATGGAAATACAGGGGGAAAAAGGATTCTGTAAAAGATTAAAGATTGACAATTTTCAGAAGGACATTCTTTTGTGTACATGCATTAACTAGGTTTAAGTAGTACTCTTTTTGTAATCTTGGTAGAATACTGTGATGTTTGTGATATTAGGTAGTTAGCACATGCTTTTAAAGTATTATAAGGCTTAAACAGAAATGTTATCTAGTTTTTGTTGTTGCCCCCACCCTATCCGGCAACTCACCGACATCTGACAGACCAGAATGACAATACGACAAAAAAAAAAAAAATAAAAAAAAAAAAAAATACCAGCAGTCATCAATCACATCCTTCACACCTGCTATTGTGGATTTTGTTTGCGACAAATGAAATTTCACAGGATCGTAGCCCCCCGTGGCTGTTAAATCAGCAGTATGAAGGCTGAGAAACAGTCATCAAAATGTTTTTTTTTTGTAAAAACACCATGTTTTGGAAAGCAGGCTGGCAAGTGCTAGTGAAGTACCTTAAAGATTTAGCAAGCGAAAGCCTCCATGACTCACTTGGTCTCAAAATATCTCCGCATACTCAGCAAGAAGCTCTGCGACTACAGCCTTTCAACAGCATAGTGATTCGTGATTCGTGATTTCTGATTCGTTTCCCATCATTGTGAACACACCACTGCACACAGTCACCACAACGAAATTTGCCCTCTGCATTTTACCCATCACACGTTCCCAGCGGGCAGCTATCAACAGCGCCCAGGGAGCAGTGAAGTGGGGACGGTACCTTGCTCAAGGGTTCCTCAGTGGTGCCCAGGCTGGGACTTGAACCTGCAACCTTCGGATTTCAGGGGCAAAGTCCTAACCACTAGGTCACCACTGCCCCACTAGATCTGGGCAAACGGCAGAGAAGCTCAGTGATCCTTCCTGGAGTCACCACAGGCCTTTGTGACAAAGAGAGGACCACATCTGAGAAGCATCCAATTTTCCTATATCCTTTCCAAAGTATATATAACTTAAAGGTTAAAAGCACTTGTTAAGCTAATTTCAAAAGTTCCTTAAACAACTCCATATGAATTTTCAATCAATATGACAAAGTAAACACCAGTAACTGAAAGCATTGCTGCATTTGAAAAACACAGATACACAAGGTTTATATTGGTAATGGACACTAGAACAGTCAACGGACCATCTTTTCTGTAAATACATTCCCAAACCTCTCAACTTGCTCAATCCACATCAAGCCTTATACAGCCAAATGCTACAGGCAGCTTTTCTAAACAGGGTGTGTGGTCACAAACATCCTTGAAGCTTACAGTAAGTCGCAGCCCTAAATCACAAATGTATCTGTGCCACCTCAATAAAAACCTGAATGCATTTTGAGCAAGCGTTGAGATGTTTTGGGGACACATGAACAGAAGACACTGTGGTGGCTGATTTACTCTAGGGTTTGTTAACTAAGTTAGTCTTGCCCTATCAGTTCTAAACATTAGATTATCCATTTCACCTTCACAAAGAGGGAAACTAGACTAAATTCAAATAAATAAACAGTGGTTCTCTAAGAATTGAGAGCTAATCAGACTAAAGAATGTCATTCTTAGGTGTGAGCAATGCATACTTACAAAAACAAAGCAAAAGTACGAGCTCAACTTTCCGCAGGTAATCAGCATCCTTAATCATACCAGGGTATGTGCTTCTGTGCTGCTTCAGAAATAATACATTACCGTTTCAGAGCTAAAAATACAGCACCCCCTTGCTTCCTATCAGTATGAGTTACTGCCATTCACCTAGACAAGTTACTAAAGACGGGGAAGTGTGTGTCAGTATCTGATATCTAAAGTCAGTGGGGGGGAGGATTTGCCATTTTCCTTCACTATTAAACCCTGTATAAGCCATCAGTGATGCTCAGCAAGAAAAGTTAACATTAAAAATGAACATTCTCATCTCCCTCAGGCCAGCCAGTCGAGAATGTGAGGACGCTGCAATGTGTGAGCTCCCATGTATGTGTGTGGTGGAGGGTTCAAGCCGAATGGCTGATGGTGGTAATACGTTCTGTCGTCACGTCCAAAGCGCTTTCACCTTCTCTTATCGTCCCTACAGCCCCTCCTTCCCCTCCTCCACAACTCTCTCACACACGGCTGGGCTAAAATTAGTGATTCACTCTGCTACGCTGCAGGAGAAGGGAGCGCTCGGTGCAGGGGAATATACAGGAGAACCACACAGTCTAAGGAGAGGAGACACTGGGAAACCATGCTATTTCGGTGGCATTGTGAATACACACACACACGCTTGCACACATGCCAATGCTGCATACAAAAAAGATCCCTTTTTTTCTTGCTGACAGCAATGAAACACTTAAAACCTGAGGGGTCTCGTGTCTCCATGGAAACAATCAGAGAATTATAGCAATCAATGAAGTTGGCCCAAAAAATTATCACTATCATAGCTGCTACGTATTGTAGTGAAAGTGCAATTAATATAAAGCAGTATGTGTGAACTACATTCTCTGATGAATTCTCAATATTCATCACATTCAAGAGTCTTCAATTACAAGGGGGTGAGGGGTGGGGGGCATCATGGCTAAAGGCGTGCGATTCAGCTGCACAGGGTCATAAAGTCAAGTACAGCTGCAGAACGAGTTCCTGTTCCTAACGTCTGATCAACCATTTCTCAAAGCCATTTATTTTAGCAAGACGTGAGCAGCCAATCAACGTCTGCTCCTTCACACCATGTCATTCAAAGAATTGAGGGCATTTGCAAATACAAACACAGCAAAACAGCCAACCAAACATGAAGTATTTTAAAGCATGAAGGACCCAAAAGTGATACTTCCACGTGCACGTACAGGGAGACACAGTCCTCCAAGGCCCATTATCAGCCATATTCCTCCCTGCAGCCCACAGAATCGGAGATTGTTGTTGCTAAACGGCTCAAGGTTTAAAAGTTCTAGGTTCATCTTGAAGATAAATAACATGACAAAACCAGCAAGGAGACAGATGAGCAACTCCATTGCTCATTACAGAGAATGAAAATGATTAACAGAGTAGGGGGCACTATAGCATCTGTTGCAGAAAAGTAGTACACATGATATCAATACACAAGGAATGCTGTACAGCCGATGTTACTAAGAGCATAATTACAGTAGGACTGTTAAGTGAATATTGAAAACAGCTTGTGGAGTGGTCCATAATTGTTTTAAATGCAGCACAACTGGTTCTTTTGTGTTCATTCCAATTTCTCACAATATGAGATATTTCCCCCATCCCTAGAGGCATTTCTATGGTATTTAACACTGCCCAATTTCGGGAAAGTAAACAAGGACTGTATTTTTAGCCTTAAAAGCACGATTATGCATGATTATTTCATAGTTACGAGATTTGCCATCATCACTGTGTAGGGGAGGATTTGCTTATGAATGCTAATTGAGAAGTATTATATTTCAACCACGTATATAAGCATGAAATGAAAAATTATTAACTAAAATGAACACTATATAAATTTCAACAAACTAAAATGTGATACAAATTTTATCATGCTAAAAGAGATTTTTGCCAATCTATTATAAAGCTTGTCCAACCAAAGTAGAGTAGCCCCACAGTGAGGCATAAAGATAAAAAGAGAAGAGTAAATATAAACAGAATGGGGAATTATGTCTTTGAGCTGTAGATTGCACCATGTGATCGCACTTCAGAGTAGACCTCATGAGGTATCTACAATATTGGCATGATGAAACTGTATGAAACAACAAAGACCACTCAAGAATAAAGCCCACAACACACTTTAAAGGCTACAACCACAAATGAGAAGCACAGCGATTTCCTACCTGCAATCAGGCTGTTTAGTTCAATCTCCTCCTCCTCATCCTTGATGCGCAGATATTTTGCAGACTGGGCAAGCCTGGACAGAAGAGAATGATAGGGAGGGGAGAGAGGATGAGAGGAATGATAATTAACTACCAAAAAATGAAGTAAATTACTTCGTTTGGCTAAAGAATGAACATGCATTTTGGACTAAGCAGATTCAGCAGGATGCAATGTATGAGTCTTTCAGTCTGATGTGCTAATCCTTCTATTAATGGATGAGTCAGCAAGAGGTATAAAGTAAATGTAGTATCCATAACATAACCCATTTTCAGCATACTTCAAAAAGAAGTTGCAGTTACGTGAAAGCAATGCGACACTGTTAAAAATAAGACAAACAGGAGCAGAATTTTAACTGCATGAAATAAGGTAAATTTTTTAACCAATAAGATGGACTGGACTAGGAAATGTAGCCATGAGTTGGAATCGTTACATTTCAAGCATGATTTAGCAAATGGTGCACACGCTGCAATTATGGGTAGAGCACCAAGTATTGATCAGCATCTAGAGAAGCCGCAAAACCTGGCAGGTTTAGTTGTTTCCGACCCCTTTTCACTGTTATGGGTGTTTGATAGGTGTCTGCAAATGAAACAAACAACTGCAGCTAACATTACAGATAATTACTACCATAGCAGGATGAAGTATGTGAAAAATCCTTATTTATTTTCATTGAGAAGCTCTGGTGATGAGCTCAGGTCAAGAAAAAAAAAACTGAGGCTACACATACAAATATATTTTTTAGATCATTGTAACATACAGCTTCCTCCCCAATTTCCCTTTGGAAGCATAGTCACTGAAATCACAAAAATGGCTACTTTAATAACGGTTATAAGCAGGGACGTCTCAATCGTGTTTTTGGGCCCCAAGTCAAATCCATCAAGGATCAAGGATGCCAAGTCTTTTAATGGAAATAAAAGTTTTCAGTCTACAGAGGCTCAATTGTGTAGACATCCTAAAATCAGAGTGAAATGTGGCAGGCTAGTCCATTTATTCAAAAACTTAATTTATGCAACTCAAAATGCTTTTCAGTATCTTGTGTGGCCCCCACTAGCTTGTATGCATGCTTGACAACGTCGGGGCTGCTCCTAATGAAACGACGGATAGTGTCTTGTGGCATTTCCTCCCAGATCTGTGTGAGGGCATCCCTGAGCTGTTGTACAGTCTGAGGAGCAACCTGGCG